>CM016620.1:108359304-108731594 GCA_005393395.2 Gossypium australe | reverse complement strand
TTCACCATTCTTCTTCTGTAACGCATATCAAGTCTTCGTCTGGGAAGTCAAATCTCAATGGCTCGTACTCCTCAGTTGTCCGAGTTGCTAAGAAATCAGCTATTGCGCTCCCTTTAATCGATTTCTGGCTTACGTATACGATGTCATACTCTGATAGTAGGATCTGCCATCGTGCCATTCTTCCTGAGAGTGCAGGCGACTCCATCATGTATTTTATTGGGTCTAGCTTCGAAATCAGCCACGTCGTATGATACACATATTGCCTAAGCCTCCGAGTTGCCCAGACCAGAGCACAAACAGAACTTTTCGATTGTCGGATATCTTGTCTCACAGTCCGTGAATTTCTTACTGAGATAATAGATCGCCTGTTCTCTTTTTCCAGACTCATCATGTTGCCCCAAGACGCAACCCATTGAGTTTTCGGACACAGTCAGATATAGTATTAGTGGCCTTCCGGGGGTTGGTGGTACTAGCACCGGAGGACTAGATAAATACTGCTTTATCTTGTCAAAAGCCTCTTGGCATTCCTTGTCCCATTCTCCAGAATTGTGTTTTCGAAGGAGTCGAAAAATTGGATCACACTGCTTGGTGAGTTGAGCAATGAACCGAGCAATGTAATTCAGCCTCCCTAGAAATCCTCTGACTTCCTTTTGTGTGCGCGGCGGCGGTAGTTCTTGTATGGCCTTTATTTTATCCGGATCAACCTCGATACCTTTCTCGCTGACGATGAATCCCAATAATTTTCCCGAGGTAGCCCCAAAGGTACATTTGGTAGGGTTAAGCTTTAGTTGGAATTTCTCAGTCTTTCGAACAGCTTCCGGAGGTTCTCAACATGCTCTCTTTCTCCTTGAGATTTGGCGATCATATCGTCGACATAGACTTCTATTTCCTTATGCATCATGTCGTGGAACAGTGTCACCATGGCTCTTTGATATGTTGCCCCGGCATTCTTTAAACCGAACGGCATCACTTTGTAGCAGAATGTCCCCCACATCGTCGTGAACGTAGTTTTCTCCATATCCTCGGGAGCCATCTTGATTTGGTTGTAGCCCGAAAATCCATCCATGAAGGAGAACAACGAATTCTTCGCCGTGTTATCTACCAATGTATCAATGTGTGGCAGCGGGAAATTATCTTTAGGGCTGGCTCGATTCAAATCACGGTAATCCACACACATTCGTACTTTGCCATCTTTCTTCGGTACTGGGACTATATTAGCTACCCATTCTGGATATCTAGAGACTTGCAGGAATCCAGCATCAAATTGTTTCTTTACTTCTTCCTTTATCTTTAAGAGCATTTCTGGCCTCATCCGCCTTAACTTCTGTTGGATAGGCTTGCATTCAGGTTTCAGTGGGAGTCTGGACCGCTATATCTTCGTTCAAACCTGGCATATCTTGATACGACCATGCGAACACGTCTTTGTATTCATGAAGCAAGGTGATTAGATCATGTTTGGTGTCTTCAGATATGGAGGTCCCGACTTTTACCTCTTGCTTCTTTTCTTCACTTCCTAAATTCACTGTCTCGACCGATTCTTGATAGGGCAAAATCTGTTTATCCTCTTGTTCTACCATTTTCAGTAGGTCTGGGGAAGAGGCATAATCTTCGGGTCTTCTTCAGCCTCGAATTCTCCTACACAAATAGCCTTCTCGAAGTCGATTTTAGGACTCATAACAGGATTTTCATGTCGTTGATATCCGAGCACCTGAAAAGTAAAAAAAGAAGACTATAGAGGGACGAGTATCGGGTCCATGACATGATGATATGGGATATATAGGGACAGGTAAAGAAATGAATGTGGAACCAATGAGAATGAAAAACGCGACAAAATGCATCTTTATTCATGTTTCATTTTAAAAGCTAGATAGACAAAATAAACTCTCACAACATATTCCCCTACAGCTTAGGGGTATACAAAAAGTTAATACTGAGCATTACTCCGGAGGGGATTTGGAAACTACAAGGAGATCCACAGCAGTCCAATTGTTCAAAGTGAATCCTGGAGGACAAGGGCGTATCATCGAAGATTTCCAATCGCATTATTCCCTTTGCCAATGACATTTATGCTGAAGTCCTGTAGACCCTTTTCTACCCATGACACCATACTGCGGGTCCTCTTCTCGGGAATATAATTCCGGCCGAGGTAAATGTTTTCGACAAAGGCGGATATGTTATGGGTTCCCACTCTAATTCTCGACCTGTGACTCTTGCGATCCTTCTTTCTTGCTCCCTTTGCAATTGTTTCCTTCTTTGTTGCATGTCGGGCTTAAATCCTAAGCCGTATCGAGCCTTGTGGGGTACCGGTTTTAGCGCTCTAGCCATCCCTTGCTGGTATTTCCCCAAGCTTTCCTTGCTGGGCTCCTTTTCCAACCGTTAGTTTGATTCCCATCCTGGTATTCTTTGAACTTGGGTGGGGCTTTACTTCCTTCAGCGATGAAAGTAGCATTGATGAATTCAAAGGAGCGGAAGGAACATTCTACTGCATCTTTGTTCACTTCGATGTAGGGTGCATCAGCGGAGATAGACGCGACGATGTCTTCCTCTCCAGCGACTGTGATCAAGCGATCATCCATGATAAACTTCATTTTCTGGTGGAGAGATGAAGGGACTGCCCCAGCAGAATGGATCCAAGGTCTCCCTAAGAGGCAATTGTATGAAGGTGCAATGTCCATGACCTGGAATTCAATATTATATGTGCATGGGCCCACTTCTAGAGGGATCTCTATCTTTCCCATGACCTCTCGTCGCGTCCCATCAAACGCTCTGACCGTGGAATGACAAGGTCTCAAATAAGACATATCCACCGGCATTCTGGATAGTGTGCTAAAGGCATGACGTTAAGCGCAGACCCGTTATCAATGAGTACACTTGGTACTATATCCTTTGCAATAGGCCGTGATATGTAGTGCCTTGACGGAGCCCCTTCCATTTGGTGGTATTTCATCATCGCTGAAGGAGATGAAATTATCTGCGTTTAGGTTATTTGCCCACCTATCAAGTTTTTCCACGGGTACATTACTCGGTACATATGCTTGGTTTAACACACTTAATAGAGCGTTTCGGTGTGGTTCTGAGTTTAACAGTAGAGATAACACTGAGATCTTTGCTGGTTGCTTGTTCAATTGCTCCACAATGTTATACTCGCTGTGCTTGATGAACCTCAAAAATTCGTGTGCTTCGTCCTCACTACGGGCCTTTTAGATTCTTGTCCAGATTGTACTTCAACCTCAGCCTCGGTTTCATGCATCGGCGCTTTCCCCTTTTGACTCGCGTTTACGACTTTCTTTTCCGGTTCGACCATCTTGGGAGAATACACCTCCCGCTACGGGTGAAATGCCCACCTCACTAATGTCACTAGTAGTAGCTTCGGGTATGGTGATGCTACATCATACTTCCATGGCACGCCTTGCTCTCCTTGTAAGGGAACGGAGTTGGCATCTTAATTATCATCTTGGTTTTACCTCTTCCCTTTTTGCCTCGTAGTAGATTATCAAAGGTCGGTCAGCACTATAAGGGGGTCCTGATGATGATCTTCGGATGCACATACATCTTTTTCGATGATCTCTTCCTTTTTATCATAGACCTCAAGCTCCTTATTGTTCATCATATCTTGGAGCAATTCTTTAAATTTCTCACAAGATTGGATGCGGTGCCCTTCTATGCCATGAAAGACACAAAAACTTTGCCTTCTGTATCTTCCTCCTTGGAACTTTTGTCAAGCGGACCAAGCAAACCTTTTTCATCATTATTTCCCATATTTTCCCCAATGGCGTCTTTATTTCGGAGACACGACTTTTAGCTCCGGCCATCTTCATTTGTCACCATGTTCACGTTCCCTTCAGTATGGTTAGGGAGCGGATTTCTGGCCACCGTACTGATCCCATCAAAACGTAGAATGCCCGCATCAATTAGACTCTGAACCTTTCTTTTAAAGCTAGGCAATTATCCGTGGAATGCCCCGGTTTCCAGCATGGTACATGCAGCTAGCATTAGGATCGTACCATTTAGGGTAGGGAGGTTTCAAAGGTGCTATGTAATGTGGTGCTATTAGTTGTTTCTCTAGCAACTTTGGGCACAGTTCTCCGTATGTCATGGGAATAGGGGCAAACTGAGGCTTTTCGGGGTTGGGTCTCGGTGGCCTCGGTTCATTTCTGGGTTGGCTCGGAGCGGTTGTGGTATTTGGTGAGAAGATGGTGAGTGGTCTTTGGGCATCAGCGGTATAGACGGGATAAGGGGGAGGGGTTTGATAATAGAGGTTCTGAGGAGGAAAGTAGAGGTTTGGAGTTGGGCGGAATTGAGGTCGAGGTTGGATAGGGTATGGATTAGGAGTGTAGTGATTCTCGGTCCCTACCATATGGGTTTCTGGCTCCTTCTTCTTAAATGGCCTTTTAGAGCTTTCAGACCCTTCCACTCTCCCGTTCCTGATGCCGTTTTCGATGAGCTCTCCAGATATTACGACATCTGCGAAATCCTTTGTGGCATTCCCCACCAGTTTGTCATAGAATGGCGCTCTTAAAGTGTTAATAAAAAGGGCTGTGATCTCCGTCTTGGTTAGTGGAGGTTCCACTTGAACCGAGACGTCTCTCCACCTTTGAGCATATTGCCTAAAGGTCTCAGATGGCTTCTTTTCCATCATCTGCAATGTTAGGCGATCAGGCGCTATGTCGGAGACGTGTTTATATTGTTCACAGAATGCTGCAGCTAAGTCATCCCATGATTGGATCTTTTCTCTTCCTAGTTGATTGTACCATCGGAGAGCTGACCCTATCAAGCTTTCTTGAAAGCAGTGTATCAGCAACTTGTCTTCGTCCTCATAACCGGCCATTTTCCGACAAAACATGATGAGATGCGCCTTTGGGCACCTTGTTCCATCGTATTTCTCAAAGTCTGGTGCCTTAAATTTTGGGGGCAAGACCAGACCAGGAACCAAACTGAGCTTTTTGACGCTCATTGCGGAAGAGGCCCTAGTTCCCTCTACTGCCCTGAGTCTTTCTTCCAGATCTTTAAACTTGGCTTGAGCCCTGATCCTTCATTCTTAACTTAGCTAGTTCCACAGGATCATCCAAATCTGGGACAATAGGGTCAGCTGGGTTAGTTCCGTGACTTGATGCAAATACTCCTTGCCCTAGATGGGCAGGTGGGAGTACAGGTGGGTGTTCTAGGCCTGTAAATTCATGGGGTGGAGTAAATCCTGGAGGATGGCCTTCGCTTTCTTTCCCGGTACTAGTTGTAGGGTCTTTTCCTTTGTTTGTTATCCCACTCATTAATTGAGTCATTTGGGCCACCATATCTTTTGAGCCTTTTCCATCTGGTCTTTCAATTCTTTCTGAAACTTCTTCATTTGGTCTTCCATGTCCTTCTGGAATTGTTCGTATCTTTGGTCCATTGCTTTTGCCTTACGACGAGTGTTGTAGTAATGTACGATAGGTTGATCCTCGTCGGTTTCCAGGGTAACTTCTGTCACGTTTTTAACCAATTAGGCTCCTTTTTGATGCAAATGGTGTGATGTATGCGAATGGATGGAATGCAATGCATGGAATGAATGCAAGAAGAAAAAGGTGTTGATTTGATTCAATCCCATTAGATAAACTTTACTAGAAAACGAATTTCCTTTCATAGAACGGACGATTACATATACGACCTTGCCCTAATGCCTAAATCCTTAATTTTCCTAAGAAGCCAAGCTAAACTTTGGCCTCGCTTCGATCCTGACTCATACATCAGACTTAACGTGTCGGCCCGAACCGCCAAGGTTTGCAAATGATCGGCCGCCTCTCGGATTTGAGCCACGGCTTCGCCCATTAAGTAGTCTCTGTTTCTGATCTGTTCTTGGAACGGTGGAGCTGCTCCTTCCAGTGTCCATTGCCCGCTTCAAGGATCTCACATCGAATTTTGCTATCTCGTAATGCAGTCTCGAGCTCCTCTATCTTCCTCTCATCTCCTCGATTTTGTTTTGACTAGCTCTTAATTCAACTACCGAGTTGCGACTACGGTGCAAAAGTAGTGACCTTTCTAATTCTACTACTTGGGCGCGTAATTTCTCCTTTTCGCTTTGGTTTTCTAACAGGCTCTTTTTCAAAGCATCCTCTCGTCCTCGAGCATCTTGGAATTTCTTCTCCCACTGATCAGCTCTGGACTTTTCTTCTTTAATTTCTTGCCGCCATTGTTCTGACGTTTTGCCCAAACCAGCAGTTTTGATGGACATGCGTAGCTTCTTATAGTCCGTCTTTAGACTATCCAAATCCTCTTCAGCCTTGTTCTTTCCTTTTTTCAATTTTTCGGCCTCAAATTTGTGGAGGTCAACATCTAACCCTAACCGCATCTTTTCCTCTTCTAGCTGCTCTATCTTTTTACCCAATTCTCGACTCCTTTTCTCGAAATCTTGCTTGATAATCTCCAATTCAGACGGGATTACTTGCAGCTGTTCTTCTACTGGTCGAGCATTCCCTTGGGTAGGCCTTGGGATGTTGTCATTGACTCTTTTGGCCCTCCATCGATCGTATTCAGGCGTAATCATCGGCCTTATGGCGAGTCTCTTCATTTTTCGAGTTTGAGTCCATGCATCTGGTATCTCACGAACTTTCTTCTTATAATTATCGTTCTTGTACGAAAACTCACACTGGGCTAATCAATATGTCGCCGGTATAAATTGCCTCGATTGATACTGTCTCATTACTAGCAATGGAGCGTACCCAACAGCTCCCCATATTCCGAGTAAAGGGACCCAGTCGAACTCTCCGCATCGATACAAAATTTCGTCAGGGATCATCCACGGAGTCTTCCATTCTACATCTTCCACTTGCAAATTTTGGAGGATCGCTATCCATTTCTCTCCTGATAGGTCGTCCCGCCTTGGAGTATCCGCTAATTCTTTCAGAGGGGAGTAGTTTTCAAAAAACATTTTGCATGAGACTTTTTCCATCTTCCAGAAGCGGCAATGAAACCATGAAAGCAACAGTTGTGCACATCCTATGAACCTTCCTTCGCCCGCTCTTCGGCAGGCGTTCAATGATCTGAAGGTTTCGGCCAAAATTGCGGGGATAGGTGTGACTCCCTTGTCGAGTTTATCAAATAGGTCCGAAACCGCATCCTCTATGTGCCCTAATGCTTTGGGGAAGATGACCAAACCGTAGATGCTTAGAGCGAAGACGTCGACCCTCTTTTTCTTATCAGGATGTGCCATGATCAAGTCCTTCAAGTGTTTCCATGGAATGCACTTACAATCCCCCTTTTGTTTGATCCGGGCCGTAATCCATTGCTCACTCATTCCTGTGATGTTCATTAGCCTTTTTGAGAATGTCGACACATTAGCAAACCTTGAATATGCCTTATCAGTTTGAATTCTCGGACATCGAAACAAAGCTGTGTACTCTTCTATAGTTGGAACCAAATCTACTTTTCCAAAAGTGAAGCAACTATAAGCGGGGTTCCAAAACTGGGTAACGGCTCGAAGTAGGTATTCGTCTACCTTGATATCCAGCAGATAGTGCAGATCACCGTAATTATGGTAGAACAGTTGTTTGTCCTTATCGCCCCAGGAATCCCATATTTCCTTTAGTTCTCGCAGGTCATTTTGAGCCACACTGACGCAGGTGAAATCCCACAACTCTGACTCATACCCCACTATCAAGCTATCTCATTTTTCTCGCTGTATTCTTTCGGACCACACCTGAACGGCCGCATTATCCTCCACTCTATTAAGAAACCCCTTTTCCATGTCAAGCTTTTCTATCTAGCAATCGAATGTGGATCAACACCCTTTCTATAATGAGATGTCATGCAATGAAAATGAAACACCACAAGTTAGTACCAGGTACAAAAGGAACTTAAAACAAACAGGAGGTAATCAAACTCGTATTTGGGGTAACAACTAGAGTTTGCACGGCTCTAACTACGATGGGCTCTTAAGTCTCTCTACATGTGGTTCGGTTCTAGAGTAAAGGTACCTGAACCAGCAGATTCCTCGATCCTCACCCATTATAGGCTCATATGGACCGAGTTCAGTTCAGGGGAATACATTTCCCTATGGCTGCACGGAGATAAAAATCTCACGAAGACATAGGTACGGATGTATCCCGAAAGCGATCCACTATCTTGCACGGAGGTAAAAACCTCACGAAAGAGTAGTTTCTCACTCCCACTTAAGGGTGTGACCGCAATGGTCATGCAATGCAATGCCAAAGTATTTTACGAGACTCGACACTATAGCACAAGCAAATGCATCAAAGAGAAACATGATTTTTCAAAACAATTTTCCAAATTTTCAATCAAAGGGACAAAAATCAATCAATTTACGGCCTGACTCTCAAGGGTCCCCAGTGGAGTCGCCAAGCTGTCGTAACCATTTTTTGACAAAACGGAAATCGAACTTGGGTTTTGAAAATGAGTAAAACGGGAGTCGCCACCGACCTTTTATTAGGTGTGATCGGATCACCTTTGTTTTAATAAAACATTTTGGTTTACTAAAACGGGGTTTATGGTCTATGAACATTTGAGAAAATAGGTTCGGGAGTCGGTTACGTGCGAGGAAGGATTAGCACCCTCACAACGCCCGAAAATCGGTACCAAATTAATTAATCGATGTCCCAATGTCGAAAGTTTAACAAAATTAAAAATGAATTTAGGAATTTGGGTCTTTTTGGAAATGTTTGAGTCTTTTTAGAATATTAAGATTTCCTTGTTTCGAAGGGACCAAATATCACATCCAACACGTAGGACACGATAACTTCAATCCTCAAATCCAAGGTCGTCTCCTAATCCTTAAGACTCATTTATTAAAATAACAAAAGGTCATTCGATTATTTGGTCAAGCAAGAGAACCGAAACCCAACACATAGGGCACGGTCCCTCGAATTTCCAAACACGGAATATTGCCTTATTTTTGAAAATTTTTGGTTTATTGGGTGAAATTGATGAAAAACTAAGTTATGTTTTAAAGAAACGTTATTCAAAACGGGAATAGGTCATGCGATGAATAATGATGATGTGACACGGATTTGACATGACGACCACATAATATACGTAATATATGACATTGAAGTCAATAATGGTGGAATTAGTAACAATAACAGTGATAAAGTTAGTATGTACAAGTAATAATACATTAATGATAATAGTAATAATAATAGTAGTAATGGAAAATATATAATAATAATAATAATAATAATAATAATAATAATGGTAATAATAATAAATAATACGAGATGTATATACATAAAATAATAATATAAGTATAGTAGTAATACTAATAATAATTATAGTACTAATAATATTTAATGATAGTAATAATAATATGGAGTATGCACAATGGGATAATATAAATATAATAAATATAATAACAATAATAATAGTAGGTATAAAATATGTACAAAAAAAATATAAGTATAGCAATACAATATATGTACGAAGTAATAATAAAAATATGGTAATCATAATAATAATAGAAATAATAACCTAAGAGCGAAATAAAGCAAATAATAATAATAATAACTAAAATTTCGTGAAATAAAATAATAATAAAATATGTGCATAAAAATGTGATAATAATAATAATTGCAAATTAATAAAAAGGGATTGAATTAAACTCAAACTAAAATATTGGGGTCGATTTGGAATAGATCAAAAGAGAAATGGACTGATTTGCAACGAGCGCGCAATTTGGAGGGTCCGGAACGACAATAAACCCTATTAAGATGACGCGCTGGAAGAAAGGGGGTCAAATTGAAATCAGGGAACAATATCGGGCCAAATTGAAAAGAAAAAGAAAACTAAATCGCAAAGACCTGAAAAAGAAGAGGGGCCAAGAGCGCAATTAACCCCTCAAAGGGGGGACGCGCGGATCCTGGTTCGGATCCGGGTCAACGCGCGGACCCCCTCCCCTTGAAACGTCGCCGTTTTGATTTTAGTATAAAAACCAAATTTTTTGCCCAAATTTCATTTATCCCTAATTTCAGAAAAAAACCTCTCACCCTCTCTCGTTTTCTCTCAGCCTAGGCGATTTCCGACCACTTTCCCCGCCGCCGTGCCGCCGTGCCGGCCACCGCGGAAAAGGTGATATCTTCCTTCTTTTTTCTCTCTTTTTTTTATATATTTTATCTTATATATATATTATATAATCGTGGATAAAAAGTGCGAAATGAAAAAGAAAGATAAAAAAAGAAAAAAAAGGAACCTTCGAATGTTCAAATCTAGCGTTTCCCCTCCGATTTTGATTGAAAGTTTTTTGTTTTGATCTCTTGCTATTTCTCTCTATTCTTTCCGATTGAAAAGCCAAAAAAGAGTCCTTTTTCTCTTTTTACATCCGGTTTTTATAGATCTAAGATAGAAAAAATAAAATACAATATTTTCTTCTTTATTGTTGTTGCGTTGGCATTCCATTTTGCAGAGCATGGTGCACGCGGAAGTGGAGGGCAGGTGGCTGAGCGGCGCTGGTGGCCGACAGTGGCCTTAGTGGAGTGCGGCGCCTGGTGCTAGGGTTCCTGGAACCCTAGCTTCTAATTTTTGGTCCATTCGGGGCTCTATTCATTGGGCCTGTGTTTTTTTTGTTTGGGTTTGGTCTGATGGGCCCGGGCCAAAAATGGGCTTCTACAGCCAAAACAACGTCGTTTTGACTCGACCCGCGCACCGACCCGACCCGCTCCAGAAGATTCGCGTGTTTTCAGCAAATGGTATATTTGCACGAATAATCCTTTCTCTTTTGCGGCACGCTTCAATTTAGTCCTTTTTTTTACTTTTTTTATTTTATAGATTTGGCCACTAAATTTTTAGCACGTTTCAATTTAGTCCCTAGCTTGCTGAAGGAACGCATGTCCAAAGGATTGGGTTATTTTCTCATTTGGTCCTCGCTGGTTTTCGCGCCTTACTTTTTAGTCTTTATTTATTTATTTTATCATAATTTTCACTTTTAATTTCATTTTTATTCTGATTTAATCCTTGGCTGTTTAATTTCAGCCTTTGATATGTTTTATAGGTTATGTTTATTTATTTATTTATTTATTATCTTATATTCTTCATATACATATTAAAAATTGTAATGTTTATATTTTCTTTATTTAAATACTTGTTGATTATTACAATTTTCTATTCGCATATTATTATTATTATTATAATTATTATTATTATTATTATTATTTATGTATTTATTTATTTTTGTCTTACTTTATTTTAAAGTTCATATTGTTCATATTTGCAATATTGTTATATTGTCATTATTATCCTTTTTTATTTTTTATTTTTTTGTTATTTTATTATTCATTTTATTATTTTTGAAATTTTTAAATCGTGTCTTTTCAATCATGTATTTTTCATTTATTTTAGTTATTTTATCGTTTTAAATACACATCGTTTTAAATATTACATTTGTTATCATTCAAAAAGAAGAGAAATTTAAAAATAGGCAATGTTTCGTATTTAGAGATTCGAGAAGTCGTACCCTAACCTACGAGGTTTCGATTTTCTCGTTGAACCTAAATGACTGAATATCCTCTTAAAATCAAAATACATGAGATTTAATTAAATAATAAAAAACAAGCTTATTTTTTGAGATTTCAAGGTATCGTATCCTAATTTACGGGATGTGATCTTTTGTTACCTCGATATTAGATGACCTTTAACATACTTTTCGTTTTCATACCACACTCGAATAAATTAAACGCATATCACTTTAAGTATCATGTTCTTCTTCTTCTTCTTTTTTTTTTTGCACGATGAATACAAAGAAATTTTTTAAATCGAAACGACATTCATTATTTTTGGAATTAGAAAAGTCGTGTTCCTAACTTACGGAATATGCATTTTTTTCTAAAATCGAGATGATCGAATATATTTTAAAATAAATAAAAATTTTAGCGTATATTCTCGTTCTCGAGGATTTAAGGTGTTGTGTCCTAACTTACGGGACATGATCCTTTCTTCTCGATTAACTTTACATAAACCTTTTTTACAAAAATTAATTTCGTTAAGTAATGTCTTAATAAGGGATCGTATTTTAAATTCTCTTCAAATTTTCAGTTCACGACACTAAAGCACCAAGTAATCAATTAGGTACCAATTTTGGGCGTAATAATGGTGCTAATCCTTCATCGTGCGTAATTGACTCCCGAACCCGTTTTCTGGATTTTTGTAGACCAAAAAACATTGTTTTAATAAATCAAACCTCTTATTAAAACAATCAAATTACGAGGTAGCCCAATCAGACCTCCTAAAAGTGATTAGTGGCGACTCTCATTTTCATTTTAAAATAAAAAGTCAATTTCAAAAAAAAGGTTTCGACAGCTAGGCGACTCCACTAGGAAAAAAATAAGGGAGTCAAGCCACGAGTTGATTACTTCTTGTCTTTTTATCGAAAATTGATAATTTGATTTAAATTTACGATCATTTCGTTGCATTTCATTTTTATGGTCTGCATCATTTTGATGTATTTATTTTATTGGTTCGAGCCTTTGGATATATTTTCGCATATTGCATTACATACTCGATCGATTACACCCTTTTAAGTGGAAGTGAGAAACTATTCCTTCGTGAGGTCTTCACCTCCATATAGAATAGTGAATCGCTTTCAGAATACATCCATACCTATGTCTTCCTAAGATTTTCATCTCCGTATAGCGATAGGGAAATGAATTCCCCCGAACTGAACTCGGTCCGTATGAGCCTATAATGGGTGAGGATCGAGGAATCTGCCGGTTTAGGTTACCTTACTTTAAAACCGTATCGCATATAATAAGCCCTAAAAGCTTACCCTAGGTAGAACCACACCAAACCCTAGTGGTCACCCAAGTAGGCGTTCTATCTATTATTTCTTGTTTGCTTTAAATTCTAGCTTGGTATGCAATGTACTGACTTGTTTTATTTTGTTTTAACTGTGATTGCATGACATTTTCATCATAAAAATGTGTTGATTCATGTTCAGTTACTAAATAGTGAGTTTTCCATGGAGAATAGGTTTCTTGATAAAGTGGAAGACAACACGGCTGCACGAATATGGTCTGAGAAAAGGCAACAAGATAAAACTAAAAGCCTGTGAAAGGGGCAGGTCAGAGATATGGACCATGTTATGAGCGAAACTTTGGTCCGAGTACGAGAAGTGGCTGACCACTTGCAGACCCTAGTCGTTCAAAGTCTGAATTCCAAATTAGAGTTGGATTGGGGCCGAGAATTAGCTTTGTTTATTGGGAAAGTTAAGGTTTTGAGTGTGAAGGCGAGGCCGTATATGTATCCGCTTTATGTAAAGAAACTTGTTTTCTAGTAAAGTTATTCTAATGGAATTGAACTAGAATCAACGTCTTTTTGCATGCATATTTTTCATTCATTAACATTACATTTCATTGCATGCAATAAAATTCATAAAATCCAAAGATGCGTAGAGTTCAGAGCTCTAGTACAGAGCCTGATGGATAATAAAGAGTTGGAATTCTTTAAAGATATCAAAAGTTCAGAAGGGAAAGATGTTTGTGCCTTTGAAGAAGGAACTAAAAAAACCTGTCAGAAATTTGTTCTTACATCCCCAAAAGTGTTCTGAACAACTGGAATGTGAAGGAGATTCCTATAGTTTTTAGGACCATTTCAGAGAAATATTCAGAACACACTTGTTGCTCTAAGCTTGGGAGCAATAGAAATCCTTTTGTGAAAAAGGCACATGTCCACTATTTTTTATATCAATAAAATGCATCTTTGTGTCTCGTTTTGGAAAACATTATTTTGTTCATTCCATTTCATTCATACTTATACCACACATAGTAATTCTTAAATTCATTTTTTTTCTTTCGGTCTTTCTTAGATTCATTTGTTCTTTGGGTCTTCCTTCGTTCCTATATAGGCCTCCAGATATCAATGATATTAGTGACGCTGCTACTGACTCATAATCTCTTTTTGAGCAAGATATATGTCTAGAGGAACCTCGTGACTTTGAAGATAATCGAGATTGTAACATATCTCCTGATTTGTTAAGGATGAAAGAACAAGAGGAGAAACAGATCCTACCTCACAAAGAGTCAGTAGAAATTGTGAGTTTAGGAGACGAAAAAGAAAAGAAAGAGGTGAATATCGAAGCTTGCATCACTGCAGAGATAAAGCGAGACATCATTAAGTTACTCCAAGAATTTAAAGATGTCTTCGCATGGTCGTATCAAGAATGCCTGGTCTAAGTACCGATATCGTGGTACATCGGCTCCCCATAAAGGAAGAGTGTAAGCCAGTTCAACAAAACCTCCGAAGGATGAAGCCCGACGTTTTACTGAAAATAAAAGAGGAGGTCAAAAAGTAATTCGATGCTAGTTTCTTACAAGTGGTTAAATACTTAGAATGGGTAGCCAATATCTTCTCCGTCCCTAAAAAAAAAAAGAAAAGCACGAATGTGCGTAGACTACAGGGATTTGAACAAAGCCAGCTCGAAAGATAATTTTTCATTGCCTCATATCGGCACTTTAGTGGAAAACACGGCAGGTTACTTACTATTCTCCTTCATGGATGGTTTCTTGAGATAGAACCAGATAAAGATGCATCCTGAATACATGGAGAAGACCACAATAATAACTATGTGGGGAACATTTTACTATAAGGTGATGCCATTTGGACTAAAAAATTCAGGAGCAAAGTGTCAAAGGGCCATGGTAACCTTGTTTCATGACATGATGCACAAAGAAATTGAAGTTTATATCGAATTGCAAAATCCAAAACGGAAAAATAGCATGTGAAAGTCTTAAGGAAATTGTTCTTAAGGTTGAGAAAATTCCAGCTAAAGCTCAATCCAACAAAATGTACCTTCGGGGCTAGGTCGAAAAAATTATTAGGGTTGGTGGTCAGTAAAAAAGGGATTGAGATCGACCCGGACAAAGTCAAGGCTATACAGGAGTTGCCTCCACCGCGCACTCAAAAGGAGGTTGAGGTTTCTTAGGGAGATTAAGTTACAAAGCTAAGTTCATTTCACAATTAACCGAGAAATGCGACCCCATATTCCGTCTCCTTAAGAAATACAATCCATGTGTGTGGGATGAAGAGTGCAAGAAGACTTCTGGCAAGGTCAAATATTACTTGTCCAATGCCCCAGTGTTAATACCACCTAGCCCAGATAAGCCGTTGAATCTGTACTTGGCAGTATTTGGAAATTCCATGGGATGCGTGCTTGGCCAACATGATGAGTCAGGAATGAAAGAAAGGGCGATATACTACCTCAGTAAGAAGTTCACTGAATGTAAGATGATATGCTCTCCAATTGAAAAGTTGTGTTGCGCTTTAATTTGAACAACCCGAAGACTGAGATAGTACATGTTGTACCATACAACTTGGCTAATCTCAAAAATAGACCATCTAAAGTACATGATGGAGTCAACTACTTTAAATAGAAGAATGGCCCGATGACAAATTCTGCTTTTCGAATTTGATATAATTTATCTGAACCAGAAAGCAGTAAAATGGAGTGCAATAGCAGATTTTCTAGCTATAAAATATTATGAGCCTTTGAACTTTAATTTCCCGAATGAAGATCTAATGTATGTGGCAACCACTAAAGAAGACTCTCAAGAAGGTCATCATTGGAAGTTAAACTTCGACGGAGCCTCAAACGCTGTGGGTAACGGAATTAGAGCAATCTTGGTATCCCAAATGGAGATCATTATCCCTTTACTAGTAAATTAGATTTTGATTGCACAAACAACATGACAGAATACGAAGCATGCATCATGGGCATCTGTGCAGTCATAGAACGTAAGATCAAAGTGCTAAAGGTATATGGGGATTCTGCACTAGTGATCTATAAACTCAAAGGTGAATGGTAAACGAGAGACCCCAAATTGATCAATTATCGAAGGTTAGTTCTGGAGCTAATTGAAGAGTTTGATGACATCACCTTCTACTATTTCTCACGAGATGAAAATCAAATGGCTGATGCGCTGGCTACCTTAGCTTCTATGGTAAAAGTAAACAAGCAAGAAGATGTAAAACCTATCCAAATGAGTATTTATGGTGTTGCGCTTTAATCTACACAACACGAAGACTGAGACAGTACATGTTGTACCATACAACTTGGCTAATCTAAAAAATGGACCCTCTAAAATACATGATGGAGTCAACTGCTTTAAATGGAAAAATGGCCTGATGGCAGATTCTGCTTTTTGAATTTGATATAATTTATGTGAACCAGAAAACAGTAAAAGGGAGTACAATAGTAGATTTTCTGGCTAGTAGAGCTCTATAAGATTACGAGCCTTTGAACTTTGATTTCTCGAATGAAGATCTAATGTATGTGGCAACCACTGAAGAAAATTCTCAAGAAGGTTATCATTGGAAGCTAAACTTCGACGGAGCCTCAAACATTATGGGTAACGGAATCGGGGCAGTCTTGGCATCCTCAAATGGAGATCATTATCCCTTCGCTAGTAAATTAGATTTCGATTTCACAAACAACATGGTAGAATACGAAGCATGAATCATGGGCATCCGTTCAGCCATAGAACATAAGATCAAAGTGCTAAAGGTATATGGAGATTCTGCACTAGTGATCTATCAACTCAAAGGTGAATGGGAGATGAGAGACCCCAAATTGATAAATTATCGAAAGATAGTTCTGGAGCTAATTGAAAAGTTTGATGACATCACCTTCTGCTATCTCCCACGAGATGAAAATCAAATGGCTGATGCTCTGGCTACCTTAGCTTCCATGGTCAAAGTAAACAAACAAGAGGATGTAAAACCTATCCAGATGAGTATTTATGATATTCCGGCTCATTGTTACAACATTGAGGAAGAAGAAAATGATGGTCACCCTTGGTACCACGATATGTGAAGAATCGTGAATACCTGACCAAGCAACTGAAAATGATAAAAGGAAACTAAAAAAACTAACTAGTGACTATGTCTTAGATGAGAGATCCTATATAAGAGAAGAAAGGATCAGGTGCTACTAAAATGTGTAGACGCTGTTGAGGCTAATAAAATCTTGGAAGAAGTCCATGAGGGTGTTTGCGAAACACATGCTACTAGTTTTACAATGGCAAAACAAATCATGATATTCAGATATTATTGGTCCACCAAGGAAGGGGACTGTATCAGCTATGCCAAGAGATGTCACAAGTGCCAAATTTATGGAGACAAAATTCATGTGCTTCTTTCACCTCTTCGTGTCATGACTTCTCCATGGCCTTTCTCTATGTGGGGAATGAATGTTATTGGGCAGATATCGCCAAAAGCTTCCAATGGACATCGATTCACTTTCATAGTCATTGATTACTTCACCAAGTGAGTAGAGACCGCTTCATATGCCAACGTCACAAAATTAGCAGTCAGCAAATTATTGAAAAAAAAGATCATATGTCAGTGTGGAATGTCAGAAAAGATCATATCCAACAATGTATTAAATTTGAACAACATAATGATATCAGAAGTCTGCAGTCGGTTCAAGATCAAACACCGCAACTCGTCCCCATATCACCCAAAAATGAATGGTGCAGTGGAGGAAGCCAATAAGAACATTAAGAAGATCATTGGGGAAAATGACTGAGACTTATGCAGATTGACATAAGAAGTTACCATTTGCCCTCTATGTTATCGAACGTCTATCAATACCTCCAACGAGACAACGCCTTTCTCATTAGTTTATGGAATGGAGGTGGTTTAGGTAATTGAAGTCAAGATTCTTTCTCTCCGAGTTTTGTCAGAGTTGAAATTAGATAGATCCAATATCAAAATGATCAACTAAACTTGATTGAAAAGAAAAAGCTGAAAGTTATCCGTCATGGTCAGATGTCTCAAAAACAAATTATGCAAGCTTATGACAAAAAGGTTCACCCCAGAAAATTCCATGAGGGAGACCTGGCATTGGAAAAGATCCTTCCTATACAAAAAGACTTCAGAAGAAAATGGATTCTAAACTGGGAAGGATCTTATATGGTAAAGAAGGCTTTTTTTGGAGGAGATCTGATTTTGACCAAAATGAAAGGTAAAAACTTGCATAATCCTGTGAATTCATATTCAGTCAAGAAGTACTTCACCTAAAAAAATGAGAGGCTAAGGCGAAAACCCGCAAAGGCCGCCTTGAGACCAAAGGGGTTTTGAGTTGAAAACTCAGAAAAAGGGCAATTTAAATTTTGATCAAAATCGGGGCATATGGTAGTCTTGTTATCCCCGAATTAACAAGGGAGAGGGATGCTACGCCTTGGGGCATCAACAAAGTATTTTGGATCTTCGAAACACATATCAAGTTCAAAAGGGTTATCGATAAGTTAGTGTGAAGAAGCTCATGCTATGATATCTGGGGCACATATTTTCATCTTATTCATTTTGTATTTTAGAAATGTTTGCTATTTTTGATTTATTTATCCATTTGAAGTTTTGCTCTCAATAAAATTCTTTTTGTCCATTGCAATAATATTTTTCAAGCATTTTTTATTGAAATAACTATTAATGGACTAATAGTATTCAATAATTCTCCAAAAGGTTTTCTAAATAGTACAATGATCTGAAAATAAGACCACTATTCAGAACTAACCAAACTTAAGGGTTGGAAATATTTTAGAAAGAATAGTCTAAATTATGACTATTTCTTCGGATTTTCTGTTAAATATACCAGCTGAACAAGAAGCCATGGTAACACATCAGTGACAGGACCTTGATAAACAACGAGCAATGCCAATCTAAGCATTAAAAAGGGATCATTCTCAGACAAAAATGACATTGTGCATTTTTACAAATATCGTTCATACACATCTAGTTAGGAGCATTTGATTCATCCTGACCATGACATCCTAATCACTATGCATAAATAAGTCCATGAAATGGATTCTACAGGTCATGTTCCCCTGAGAACGATGTAACAGATCAGTGAAACTACAAATCCTATACCCCTGAAGTTGCAGTTGAGCAGATTAAAGCCACAAATCTTATCTCCCTGAAGTTGCAATGGAGCAGACTGAATATAGCAAATCTCATCTCTCTAAAGTTGCAGTAGAGTAGATTAAAGTTATAAATCTGATCTCCCTAAAGTTACAATGGAGTAGATCAAATATAACAAATCTTACCTCTCTGAAGTTACAGTAGAGCAGATTAAAGCTATAAACCTTATCTCCCTGAAGTTGCAGTGGAGCAAGTTGAAGTTATAAGTCTTATCTCCCCGAAGATGCAGTGGAGAAGATTGAAGATAGCGAATCTTATTTCCCTGAAGTTGTAGTGGAATGGATTAAAGCTACAAGTTACAAATCCTATACCCCTGAAGTTGCAGTAGGTAAGATCAAATTTAACATGTCAAATATTATCTCCCTGAAGTTGCAGTGGAGCAGATTGAAGACGACAAATCTTCTCTCCCTAAAGTTGAAGTGGAGTAGATTGAAGATAGCAAATCTTATCTCTCTGAAGTTGCAGTAGAGCATATTGAAGTTACAAATCTTATCTCCCTAAAGTTACAGTAGAGCATATTAAAGCTATTAATCTTATTTCCCTGAAAGATACAGTGGAACAGATTAAAGTTACAAGTTACAAATCTTATCTCTCTGAAGTTGCAGTGGAGTAGATTGAAGCGACAAGTCCTATACCTCTGAAGTTGTAGTGGGTTGGATTAAATCTATCATAACAAGTCTTATCTCCCTGAAGTTGCAGTGGAATAAACTAAAGCTACAAGCTACAAGCTACAAATCTTATCTCCCTAAAGTTGCAGCAGAGTAAATTGAAACCAATTCCTATACCCCTCCAGTTGCGTTGGGATAGGATGAAGCCGCTTGAAAAAGAGAAGCACCAAAGAGGTCGAGATTCTACCAGACCAGGCAAATTTGGCCCTTCTTAAAGTCTTTGTTTCATTCCCGTTACACGACAATGAGCAAAGAGGGGCAGCTGTAAATGCCCAAATTTTCCCGGGCCCATCAAAAATAAATAATTATAATAATACCAAAAATTTACAGCCCAAATTTCTAATGGCCCAAAATTAACCTAAATCCTAAAGCCCAAAATTTTCAGAAAAAACAAAAAAACCCTAGTTTCTAAGCCACCGTTGTCAGCGCAAATGTTGCCCTTGATGCCTTGGAAGCGTATCCCATTTTTTGACCTTGTCAACGCCTGCAAAAATGACAGAAAAGAAAACAGAAATAGCGCAAGAAACGAAAAATAAGCAGAGACAAACAGTAACAAGAGCAGTAGCATAGCAGAAAAAAGAAAGAAAGAAAATGACATATTGTAATCTAAAACGGCTATAAAAGCCGAGTTCTTGTAAAATTGAAAGGGGGTTCCCTTTTTTGAAAAAAAAAACACAGAAAAATATATGAAAGCAATCAAAAAAATCGGATACAAACTTGAAACAAAGAAAAAGAAGGTGATTTATTTTTATTTTCAAATTCGAAAGTAAATAAAAAAAATAATACAAAATTCTTTACTTGTCTATCCTTTCGCGCCGTCGTCGATGGGGCTTTCTCGATCCCAAAAGCCTCCGAACCTATTAGGGTTTCGTCTGGGCTCCGGTGAAAAAAGACGCGAATGGCTCGCGATGAGAGGAAGGATAGCCAAGTTTTTTTTATCCTTTTTTTTTAAAGGCATTCACCTTTGGATTTGGGTTTCTGGGAGTCAAAAGACTAAAAATGGGGTTTTTTTGCGTTTTTTGGCCACCGAGCACGACGGAGCCCGACTATAATATCCCAAAATTTTCTACAGTAAAAAAATAAGATAGTATCTTGATATAGTAAAATAAATAAATAAAGTGATAAAAAAGGGGAAATTTTGAGTTATGTCAGCATTGGGAAGTATATTATGACATATTAATTCAAGAAAGGATCAAAATGGCAAAAGTGAGAAAAGTTTTGTTGCCCAAGAGTAAATACCCAAAAATTGAGGTGTTTAAAGTGTAAATATGAAAAAGTTGAAGGACCAATAGTGCAAATATTTTATGGGTGGAATGATCTAGAAACTAAGGAAAATGGATGAATTAGGACAAATTTGAATAGGTGAATAATTATGGGGGACTAAATCGCAATTTTACCAAATTAAGTGATGACTCAATGATGGAATTTTAAAAGACCATAAAGGGCAAAATGGTCAATTAGTAGGAGAGAGAATTCTAGAATGTAATGATTATGTTGATGATATTTTAAATTAATTAATTAGATAAATACTATTTTATTAATATTAATAAGATATTTATTATTATTATTATTTATTCAGTATATAAGGAAGGAAATATGAAGAATTCTCTTCCTCTTTCCATGCATGAACCCACATTAGAAGAAGAGAGAAAGAAAGTAAGTTTTGCTTTCTTTACAATTTAGTCCTTCCACACAAAAAAATCATCATTTTTCACCTAGAAATCAAAAGAATTTCCATAGCTACCAAGAGAGTAAAATAATAAGAAGACAATGGGACAGCTAGAATATCAAGTTAGATTCAAGATATGGAAGCTGGAGAAGAGAAAAAATCAAGTTAAAGATTGAAATCAATAGGACAAGGTAAGAACTTTTAAGATTTCAATATATTTTAAGTAGAGATTTCTTATATGAGGTAATATCAAAAGCATGAAAATGATGTTAAAGTAGATTTTTATTATATAAATTTCTATGTTCTTGATATATTAGTGAAGGGAAATAAAAGAAAATGATGGGAAATATTGTAGAGAAAAATAAATAAGGGTGTTATAAACTTGGTAATCAACATTTTGCACTAAACCAGTTTTGGACAACAGCAATAGTCTAACTTTGAAAAATTACCGAAAATTGTAGAAATCGAATTAGAGGTTGAATAAAATATAAAATTTAAGTTTATTGAGTCCAGTTTCTTATAGGAGAAACAGTGTAAGCAAATGGAATTGTAAATTATGAGTTATAATAAATTTTATGAGAAAACATCAGAATGATTTCGGGTTCCTCTGTTATGAATTTGAAAAATCATAACAAATTGTAAAAAATAATTAGGGGCTTAAATTTATATGTTTAAATTCTTAATGAGTCTATTTTCAAGAGAAACAAACGGAAACATCATCTGAATTCCGTACTAAGAGATAATTAATTTTTAGTGAAGATAGGTCAAAGCTGTCAAACAACATAACAATGACAAATTTGAAGATTTTACTGTACTTATTGGATAAACTATAAATTCTGAAAATTTTATGGTAGAAATATATTTGAGTCTAGTTTCTAAAACATCAAGCGGATCTTAATTTAGAATTTTGTAGCTCAAGATATAAATAATTTAGTGACTATGACTCAAGTGGAAAACTTGATATGAACATGTAAGTAAATAGTGGAATTATATAAATACATTAAGGATGTGGAATGGAGAGGAGGAGGAGGAAAATATATAAATATTTAGCTAGTATTAGTTTACATTAAAAATGGTTAATTTGCATGTTTTAGGCTAGGGGACAAAATTGAACAAAAGTAAAACTTTAGGGGCAATTTTATAAAAATGTTAAAAATGACCAAATTGCATGAATAAATTAATACATGGGAAGAAATTATTAATATCAAGTGGGTTTAGAGCTTTAATTTTGTTGTACGAAGATATTATAAAGTAATTTTGTTAAATACTGATGTTAGGATCAAATTGTGAAAATAGTTAAAATATTTGGGTTTGGTATTAAATTTATGTCTTATTAAGGGTTGTATGATAGCCTAGAATATTTGTATAAAGTATTAATTGAGAAATAGCCTAGAATATTTGTATAAAGTATTAATTGAGAAAAATTAGTTGATTTGATTAACTAGTTAAAGGACTAAATTGTAAAAATTGTAAAAGTTGGAGTAATTGTGAAAATTTTGAAATTTATGGATTTAAGTGAAATTATGGAGTTAAATTTAGTTTAAAGTAGAATTTTTATGAAAATATAAGATTAATTATGAAGAAATAAAGTTAGTCTCGGTTTAGGGACTAAATTGGAAATTAGGAAAAAGTTGAATAAAATTTGAAATATTCAATGTGCAATTGTGTTGTATTGATGATTTTTAATTGTTTAATTTACGTAGCTAATATGGTACCGGAGACCTCGGCTAAGAAAGAAAAATATAAAGTTAATGAGGGGTAGCTCGGAAATTACGGTTTGTATTACTATAATTCAAACTACTATTTATTAAATGTTATATTTAAATTTATGTGTATGGTAAGTAAAATAATAAGGTAAGTATCAATATTGAATTGAATGAAATTGAGATAAAGTATGATTATGTATGAATATTTGATAGTATATTGTTGGAAAGTGGAAAATTGTATCAAATTGAATTGTACATTGAAAGTGAAATTGAAATTGAGAAATGATTTGAATACCCTATTAACTAGTCGGGCTGAGTCGGATATAGTTGGCATGCCATAGGATTGGAAGAGTACGGAAATTTATCGGCTTTGCTGATCAGGCACTATATATGTCGTATGATGCACCACGTGTGTCGTTTTAGGCACTTTATGTGTCGTATACTGCTTCTGATATATTGATCAGGTATTGAGTACCATTTTAGGCACAATGTGCCGTACTGGTGTGTTTGGTTGGATCCGTGTATCCGACTGAATCCGAGTCATGTTACTAGGGGTAAATAAGTGAATTGGCAAATTGAATGATTGTGAATATGAAATGGAATGAAATATTGAATTGAGATATAAAAATGAAAAGTATGAAACAATGGTTGCATGAAATAAATATTGATGCAATGAATGAAATGGATATTGATATACTGAAATGATATGTAAGTCAAAGTGAAGAATATGATAAATAAAACTGATATAGTGAATTGAAAATAAAATGTGATTTGTGTTCATATTGTGAAAAGTTATTTGGGATAGCAAATGATAAAGATTGAATAAGTTATAAAAAAATGTATGAGAAATTGTGTTTTATGTGATAATTGAGTATTGTATGACTAATGTCGTTATTAGAATAAATATGGTTTGATATGTGAATGACCATTTATATAGTAATTGTGTGAATTAGGATATTGTTTAATAAATGAAAAATGATAGTTATGATACTAGACATAGATATGTCCTTATAATTTAATTTTGCCTATTATATTATATTATATTGTTTTTAAATATTCGGATTATAGAAATAACACTGAGTTTTTACTCAGCGTACGATTTTATTTTCCGTGCGCAGATTAGGTACAATGATTTTAAATAGTTGTTATTGAGATTGTGGGCATCTATCTCATCACATCTCCAAGTGCCAAGAGGGTATGTTTCAAAATTTTGGAATAGAATAGCATGTACTTAGGAAGACCAAGTGTGTTTCAAGTAGTAAAGACTAAAATATAAATTATCTAATTTTTTTTAATGTTCAAATATAGTAGTGATTAGCCAAAATCACTTTGGCACCAAATGTAATATTCATATATCAGGTTCTTGGGTCGAACCAGTATAGGGGTGTTACATCGGCGCCGGCGGCTATCGGTGGAGCACGGTTCCTCCCTTGGCCGGGGGTGGGGAGGCTTGGAGAGAAAAAAGAAGTTTTTAGACTTTTTTTAAGCTAGGGCTTGAAATGAATTTTTTGTATTTTTTTCACTTATATAAGCCCACCAAAATGGCGTCGTTTTGGGCTTAAGCTTTAGATGCCAAAACGATGTCGTTTTGAAGCGACCAGCGCGCCGACCCGACCCGCTCCAGAGGATCCGCGTGTTTTCAACAAATGGTATATTTGCGCGAATAGTCCTTCTGCTTTTGCGGCGCGTTTCAGTTTAGTCATTTTTTTTACTTTTTTATTTTATATATTTGGCAATTAAATTTTTTGCGTGTTTCAATTTAGTCCCTAGCTTGCTGAAGGGACGCATGTCCAAAGGATTGGGTTATTTTCTCATTTGGTCCTCGCTGGTTTTCGCGCCTTACTTTTTAGTCTTTATTTTTTTTTACTTTTAATTTCGTTTTTATTCTGATTTAATCCTTAGCTATTTAATTTCACCCGTTATGTATTTTATAGGTTATGTTTATTTATTTATTTATTATCTTATATTCTTCTTATACATATTAAAAATTGTAATGTTTATATTTTATTTATTTAAATACTTGTTGTTGATTATTACATTTTTCCATTCACATATTATTATTATTATTTATGTATTTATGTATTTATTATTGTCTTACTTTATTTTAAAATTCATAATGTTCATATTTGCACATATTGTTATATTATCATTATTATCCTTTTTTATTTTTTTGTTATTTTATTATTCCTTTTATTTTATTTTTTTGCATTTTTAAATCGTGTCTTTTTAATCATGTATTTTTCATTTATTTTAAGTTATTTTATCGTTTTAAATACACATCGTTTTAAATATTACATTTGTTATCATTCAAAAATAAGGAAAATTTAAAAATAGGCAATGTTTCGTATTTAAGGATTTGAGAAGTCGTACCATAACTTTCGGGGTTTCGATTTCCTCATTGAACATAAATGACCGAATATCCTCTTAAAATCAAAATACATGATAAAAAACAAGCTATTTTTCGAGATTTCAATGTTTCGTATCCTAACTTACGGGATGTGATCTTTTGTTACCTTGAGATTAGATGACCTTTAACATACTTTTCGTTTTCATACCACGCTCGAATAAATTAAACGCATATCACTTTAAGTATCATGTTCTTTTTTTTTTTGCACGATGAATAAAAAGAAATTTTTTTAATCGAAATGACATTCATTATTTTTAGAATTAGAAAAGTCGTGTTCCTAACTTACGGAATATGTCTTTTTTTCTAAACCGAGATGATCGAATATGTTTTAACTTACGGGACATGATCCTTTCTTCTCGATTAACTTGACATAAGCCCTTTTTACGAAAATTAATTTCGTTAAGTAATGTCTTAATAAGGGATCATATTTTAAATTCCCTTCAAATTTTCAGTTCACGACACTAAGACACAAAGTAATCAATTAGGTACTAATTTTGGGCGTAACAACGGTGCTAATCCTTCCTCTATCGTACTTGACTCCCGAACTCGTTTTCTGGATTTTTGTAAACTGAAAAATATTTTTTTAATAAATTAAACCTCTTATTAAAACAATCAAATTACGAGGTAGCCCAATCACACCTCCTAAAAATGATTGGTGGCGACTCCTATTTTCATTTTAAAATAAAAAGTTGATTTAAAAAAAAAATGTTTCGACTGACATTATTGGAATTTACTTCATTCCTTGATTCAAAGAGACATATGGGTATGGGTACAACTATCAATTAAGTGGGTTGGGCTTATTTTGGTGGATGTGAAGATGACCTTGATCTATTTTTAGTATAAATTATGTTGGATTTGAATTATTTAAGTTTGAAAGTTAAAATTTTTGGGTCGAATCATTTGAAGTTCGAATTATTTTAAGTTTTGATTACTTTAAGTTCGTGTTATTTTAGATTATTT
Organism: Gossypium australe; assembly: GCA_005393395.2. Lineage (NCBI taxonomy): Eukaryota > Viridiplantae > Streptophyta > Magnoliopsida > Malvales > Malvaceae > Gossypium > Gossypium australe. The sequence continues at coordinate 108,705,296 of CM016620.1, read as the reverse complement.
GTTCGAGTTATTTAAGTTCAAATCCTTTTCTCGTTGATGTTGTTTCAACTTGTTTCAAGTTGTAAGCTGTTCTAGGTTTGGTTTAGTTTAGGGTAAAATACTATATTGGTTATCTAATTTTTAGAGCGCTTTCATTTTAGTTATCTAATAATTAAATTTTCTAACAACGTTTGACTGCACACACCACATAATGTTTACACTTTTATTTTAGTCACCCATCTTTTAAGTAGCTTATATTTTAGTCATCCAAAATTTTTGTTTTTAAGTATTGAAAGAGGTAAAAAAATAAAGGATTAGAGTGAAAAAGCAGTAGAAACTAAAAATAATGTATTAATTGTTAAATTAAACTTGTTTGCCTCATTTCTGAAAGTTCTAATTTTTATTTTTAATGTTAAAATTTTAAATTTCAAAACATTAATATTCAATTAAATATTTTTTTTTTGTCTTTGATAATGTCAATCGATTTATTGTTATAATATTTAAATTAATCTCATTCTAAAATATAAAATTTTATTTTATATTTTCAAATTAAAATAAACTCAAATAATATGTATTGAATAATTGCCTACGAAACTCACAAAATTTTAATCATATTACCTTAAATCTTCGATACTAAGCTAAAAATAATGAAAATTCGTCACAGTTAATTAAAATAATTTCTTTTAATCATATATAATATTATATATTTAAAATATTTTTCAATAAAAGAATAATTGTATACCCAAAATAAATATTACATAAAATATATTATATTATAAATAAAAGTGATTTTCCTAAAAGTAAAAAGCTAAAAAAAAAAAGTTTATTTGGACAACACAAAGTAATCGGATGAAAGTGTCATTAGTACGATAGGAATTACACTCTCTTGCAATTACTAAGAATTGTAATTCTCTAGACATGTTTGAGCATAGTGTAATTACATCATAATCTCATATGTCATGTTTAGTAGTACAAGTTGTAATTACACGGTTACATAAATTATATTTTTAGAAAATATTTATCTATAATATATATAAAATCACGAGTTTAGAAAAACTTTTAAATCGACGAGAAAATATTTTTTCATCGTATTATTAAAATGACATATAAATACAATTACAATTTAATTCAAGATAATTAATTAAGATTTATTTATTTTTAAATAATATTCATCCCAATTCATATTAATATGCAGGGACTTTTTTAAGTTTGTCAAATTTATTCTACGTAATTCATAAATATATTGATAATATAATATATTTATATATTTCTTATACTTTTGTAGGATTCGATTATTCTACCTTGAAATTATTTTTCTAGTGGAAGAGTTCGCTATTCCAAATTGATATTACAATACACTATAAATTATTCTCAAGTCGGACAAGAAAAGCACGAAAAAAATGACATACACGAAAAATATGGTTTACGAGAAGGTATTATTACAAGAAAGGTACATATAAAGTATTTATTTTATAATTAAAAATCCATCATTATTATTTACATCTATAATATAATTAATTAATATATATCGATTTTGCAGTGATAAAAGCAATGAGGATTGAAAAGTGAAATTATGATTCTATAATATGTCTATTTAAACTTTGGCTATTTTACCTAAATGACTCAAAAAATAATTATTTACGTAAATAATATTGGTTCAAAAACAATCATCTAAATTATCTGAAATAAACAATAAAATTAGATTATGAGGATTAGATGGCTGGTACTACTATTTTTTCTGTTAAAAAAATAATTTTTGGGATTTTGAATACTAGATGGACGAACACCTATGTATTTTTTTTTCAAACCGTATCATACTATTATATTTTTATACTGGTATTTAAAAAAATAATTTTGAAGTGTTGATATACTGATGGCCGACACCCTTTTATCTGATTAAAAAAATATATTTTGGGCTTAATATTGCAATATTCCCATCCCCTTTTGTTGGATCAGCGTGGGCCTTTGTTGGCTTACACCTGACATGCCTAAAATATATTTTTTTAATCAGATAAAGGGGTGCCAGCCATGAGTGTGCTAGCACCCCAAAAATTTTGCTTTTTTTAATTACTGATATAAATATATATCAGTATGATACGATTTAAAAAAAATACATGAGTGCTGGTCATTTAGTGTCCAAAACTCCAAAAAATATTTTTTTAACAAAAAAATAGTGGTGTCGACCATCTAATCCTAAAACCTAATTTTACTGTTCATTTCAGCTAATTTAGGTGATTGTTTTTGGGGTAAATAATTATTTTTGGGGTCATTTGGGTAAAATAACCATATTGTACACAAATAACATTTTATAATATTATACTATTACTTACAAAATATAATTTATTTAAAGTATTATTTAAATTAAATATATTATATAATTTTCTTCTTAATTTTATAAATAAACACGTAAATTAGATGAATTAATATTTTTACATGTCTTTATTTCAACCACATTTTGAAGATGTCAAATTAAAAAGTTTACGGACAATTTTTTTTTTATAAATAAGTATATTATTATTTTTATAATACATAACATTGACATGTAAATAAGTTATGTCTATACCTTTTTATCATAATTTTTTATAAATAAATATATTATAATTCTTTTAACGTTTTACACCTAAAATTATATTTTATAATATACTTTTGACCATAATTTTAGTAAAAATTAAACTTTAAATAATATAATTTTTCTTCCAATTTTACAAAATTTAAATGGATTATTTTTTATAATATCTTTAATTTTTTTTTCCACAAATATTCCAAACGCTAGTTTGTATTCATGTATGAAAATCTCTATTCCTCCTTAAAATACAAAAAATAAAAAATAAAAAATGGAATAATGCCCTGTAAATTGGTTTTGGGCCTCGGCCTTTATGGTGGGCACAAATCCCGATATATATTTTTTTTGTTTTCCCGCTTAATCAATTATTTTGAAAATTTCATTCCCCCTTTGATTTTGGAGCCACTCCATTTATTATTAAACCCTTCATTTTCCCCCATTCCTTTTTATTTCCCTCCTACTTCCCAAAACCCTTTCCTACATTTCCCGCCGTCCAAATCAGCTAAATTCCTCATTTCGGATTCGGCGCCAGTTCGGCCATCGTTGTTTATCCGGCTCTCTGAACAATCATCGCCGACTGGTCAGAATCCATAGAAGTACCTTTGTTTCTGGTCAAGGGTTTCTTTTCTCTCGTCCAAACCGATAATGCCGAGCACGCGAAGAGCTTCTAATCCTATGAAGGACACTGATTCGACCAAGAATCCGACTCGCTCGAGCCAGCGTAATCGGAAGACAGTGTTGGAGCCGGAAAATGATGACGTCGTCGTTGTCAGTGAAGGAGAGAACAGTGAAGTCTCTCGTGGTGGTAAGCGGAAGGAAAGCTCTGCCTCTGGAGCGGTCAACACCGCTAAGAAGTCAAAACCAAGTGTAGCTAAAATGACGCCTTTGGAGACCGAGAATGGTGAAGCTGTGGTCGTTGACGGTACTGAGAACGGCAGCAAAACGACACCAAAGAATTCGAAAAAGACGAAAAAGGATGTAGCTGTTAATGAAGACGAGGAGGAAACAAAGTTTTTAGGGGAACCTGTTGATGACGAGGAAGCCAGACGGCGATGGCCAAAACGCTATCAAGGAAAGGTGTACACATCATATCTTTTTATTTTCTGGGAAAAAAAAGTTTAATCTTTTGAAAGTTCTCTTAAAGTTATAAATTTTCGTAAATCACGCAATAGAATTTTGAATGGTCCTTTTCTTTTACTTTTTTTATTGATATTTACTACTTTTGTCATTAGGGAGCAAAAAAGGTTATTTCAAAGAGTTCGAATGGGTAAGTAAATATTTTTTTCCCATAAATCAATTTCGATTACACTAATTATTTACATTGCATTTATTGTTTAATTGAATTAGTGGGTGTTTGTTATTGTTTTCAAAGTTTTTTATATTTATTTTTTAAGCTTTCAAGTTTTTTTTCCTCTTTTCAATTTAGCATTTTTTTGTTAAAATGACTAAGAGCTCGGTTAGTATCTTAGAAATCGTTTTTTAAAAATGTAAATGTTTTTTTTTTTTAAATCCATCATCCAGCATTTTAGTTTGGGGCTAAAAAGATTTTGATAACAGCCTTCTAATTTGTATTGCTTTTGCTGTGGAATAAATGTATTTAGATAGTAAAAAGGAATGCTAAATACATATGATGTAATGAGTTTAAAGGGGCTAAGGTTTGGATTCTGAGTTCAACATTACATAAGATCAACGTAGAAGCATTTGACTGTTTTGGGTGAACAAGAACGAATAAAAAAAAGTTTTATTGGAAAAAAAAGTGAATAACTTTTTTCCCAACGTTTTATATTTTTGTTAAAGATCAAATAAACCCTTTGTTGTAGTTTTAAAGATGCGCAACCTTAATTTTCCAATTTATTTGGTACAGTGACTCTGAAGAGATCATTCAAGCTAGACGGCACTATACCCAGGCAAAAGTGGATGGTTGTATGATATTTAATCTTTATGATGATGCTCATGTCAAAGTCAGTATTACTTTCTCATCTATTATTTTGTCCTTATATTTTCTTTTACCATATTTAAAATCATATTAGTCTTGTTTATTTGTTAGTCATATTGATCTTTTGTATTTGCTTGATTGGTACTTAAACTTTCAGTCATTATATTTTTATTCATTTGATTGTTTACAAACCTTCTCAAATTTATCATCCCCTGGATTGGATATTGTTTAGACTTTGTTAGAATGAATGTTTTCCTCTACATGAAAATATACAATATGCTTGATGTTATTCAATAACTGATTTACACTACACATTTAGTATTTCTAGCACTAATTATTCTGAATCCTCTCTGATAAGCAGAGAGGAATTCGAGTAAATGCTTTATGGATTTAGTCATAGTGGTAACTAATTATATTTTTTTTGTTTTGTATATATATAGGCTGAAGATGGAGAAGATTGCTATATATGTAAAATTGTTGAGATGTTTGAAGCAGTTGATGGAGATTTGTACTTTACAGCTCAATGGTTTTACAGGGCTCAAGACACAGTAAGATGATTCTTTTGTACTATTTCCATTAGTTTCAAACCTTTTAATTTGACGTTAAATATCATTCTTTTTCCAGGTACTTAAAACGTTAGGCCACCTTATTGACAAGAAGCGTGTATTCTTTTCAGAAATTCAAGACGACAATCCCTTGGATTGTCTTGTTGCAAAGCTTAACATTGCAAAAGTATCTTTGAACGTACGTTTTCCGTTTCTTGCACTTCATTTTATTGTCTTTCACTGTTTCACCATGCTGTATAATTATTATGGTTTTTTAGGTTGATTTGGAGGCAAAGAGTAAAGAGATTCCAAGTTGTGATTATTATTGTGACATGTTATACAAATTGGAATATTCGTCTTTCACTAACTTGCCCCCAGGTAGCTGTTATTCCTCTGATTTGCTACCCCTTTTTTTGAGTGTACCTCAATGAACATTTAAAATTTACTAATTTACTTCAACTTCTAATAATTTCTTTTCTTAATCATAGAAGGGAAAACAAATGCCAGCGAAGAAGCTTCATCTACAATTTCTGATGACAGCCCAGATACAGTGAATGGAGCTAACAGTGGTTCCGAGGATGCTTCATTGCTGGACCTGTATTCTGGTTGTGGAGCAATGTCAACCGGCTTGTGCCTTGGGGCAAATATGGCCGGATTAAGGCTAGTGACTGTGAGTTAGTTTACAATATTTAAATAATTGTGCGTTTTTAGTTTTTTGTATTTTGTAAATTCTTATAAATTTAGTTGTTTGTTGGGTTTTTGTTGAATGAGTTTAGAAATGGGCTGTGGATATCAATAAATATGCTTGTGAAAGTCTCCAATGGAATCATCCGGAAACAATGGTAAAATTTATTTATAATTTATTTTGTTATTTATTGTTGTTGTTTAAATCATGTAATAACCTTGGTGCAATACTCGGTTTCTCAGGTCAGGAATGAATCTGCTGAAGATTTTTTAGCATTATTAAAAGAATGGGAACGGCTGTGTGCTTCATTTTCAATGTCAGAATCTGAGAATTTGGAGAGGCAGTCATTCAATTCGAATGTAAATGAAGATAATGTAAATGATGAAGAGGAAGAGGAAGAGGAAGAGGAAGATGAAGATGGTGATGGTGAAGTGTTTGAAGTTGAGAAATTTCTTGCTATATGTTACGGTGATCCGAAAGAGAAAGGGGAACGTGGGTTGTACTTAAAGGTATTTGAGCTGTATAACCTTGATGTTTATTGGCCTGTAATAGCTCTATTTATCTCATGTGGCCAATTCTTTTTTCTTCTTTCATTTATTCTCTTTAGAACGTTGTTCTGAAACCCTAGCTTCGGAACTAATTGTACAACTTCAATTCTAGCACTGATTTTTTAGCTTTATGTTTCGCACGTTAGCTTTGTTCTTTTTACTTTGGGGAACTCCACCATGACTTCTATCCCCTTTTGTAGGTTCGTTGGAAGAATTATGGGCCAGAAGAAGATACATGGGAACCTTTGGATGGATTGGGGTATATCAACTGTATTTATGATTGATTATTTCGTACTTTAATATGCAAACTTGTCTCTAACAGTTTCTTCTTTTTAACAGTGATTGTCGAGAATGCTTGAAGGATTTTGTTTCAAGTGGCTTCAAAGCAAAAATTCTGCCCTTACCTGTAAGTTTCTCTTGTACTTTCTTATGTTGCTTTTTAAAAAGTGTATTTCTTTATGCTGTATTATTTCTTTATTTTGTTTGAATTACTCATGTTTGACATATTTGGATACGGGTGTATAGATATGATCTTTCATTAACTTTTCAAATACATAGAAAAAAATTAAAAAAATTGTACATACATATGTAAAAACCCAAATCTGAAATATATATATAACCTATAACATTAGCCCTTGCTTTTTCTCACAACAAGGTAGCGTCTCTTGGGAAGGACAAGATAATTATAAAATTGTAGAGTATTTCCTGAGTTCACAACATAAATTTGCCTTTTTTTTGTTACAATGACAAATTCTTAGTATGTTCTGTATTTTTGTCCAATGTCCTATAGGGTGATGTTGATGTGATTTGTGGAGGGCCTCCATGCCAAGGCATCAGTGGCTTTAATAGGTTTAGAAACAAGGATAACCCTTTGCAAGATGAAAAGAACAAACAACTTCAGGTTTTCATGGAGATAGTGGAGTACTTGAAGCCAAAGTTTGTTTTGATGGAGAATGTTGTTGACATTGTAAAGTTTGCAGAGGGATATCTTGGACGATATGCTTTGAGTAAGCTAATTCATTTAAATTACCAAGTCCGAATGGGAATGATGGCAGCTGGTGCTTATGGTCTTCCCCAATTTCGTATGCGTGCTTTCTTTTGGGGTGCTCGTCCTAATCAAGTGAGTTTTTTTCCTGTGAATACAAAAAATTGTAACTCTTGAACCACTTGATGTTGTGTTATAATTCCTTTGGAATATGTTGATCTTGTGTTGATTAAATTTTTAACTAATAAATTCTTAACACTGTTCTCAGAAATTGCCACAATATCCACTTCCTACACATGATCTTGTTCTAAGAGGTGTCATACCTGTTGAGTTTGAGGTACAAAAACCTTTCTTTGATTTTAATTTTTAAATGCTTCTGTATTCTCACAATACTTCTATGTTCTCACAATTGCAGATGAACACTGTAGGCTGGGAAGAAGGTAAAAAAATAGAGTTGGAAAAGAAACTTCTACTAGAAGATGCCATTTCTGACCTTCCATCAGTATGTTTTAAGATTACTTGAAGATTTTCCCTCCTTTTTTCACTGCTTGGCTAGTTCATTTATAAGTTACATGTACATTTATGTAACTCAATTATTCTTATAGGTTGGAAATTATGAGGATAAAGATGAAATGGATTATGAAAAAGATCCTAAAACAGAGTTTCAACGATTCATCAGGTTAAGAAGAGAGGGTATGTATACTTTTCATATTTGCTAATTATTTATATACATTCTTTGAAGTCCATGTTAATGAAATTGTTTTGGATGGGCGTTACTCAAGTGTGTCTGACATGAATATTTTATGATCGATTTCTTTATTTGTCTTGTAGAGATGCCTGGTTTTTCTTCATTAAATGCAAAACCAACAAAACATTTGCTCTATGATCATCGTCCACTTCAACTCAACACCGATGATTACCAACGTGTTTGCCGGGTTCCCAAAAGGAAGGTACATCGCTTCTCCCCATCTCAACCCAATTGGCTTTGTGTTCTGCTAGATGCTTCTTCACTTGCTAATTTCTTTCATCTCATTTCTCATTTTATCAACTTTAGGGAGCAAATTTTAGAGACTTTCCAGGTGTTATAGTTAATAGTGGCAATAAAGTTGAGTGGGATCCTAACGTTGAGAGGGTTTATTTGGAATCTGGAAAACCATTGGTACTCTTTTTCATTTTGTTATTGTTGATATTCTTCTTAATCTGCTTCCATTAAGGTGCACTGCATAACATTTTTATAAAAACAATTACAGGTCCCTGATTATGCCATGTCTTTTGTTGGCGGCTCATCAAGCAAGTGAGTATTTTGTTTGTCACGTCTCTGATAATAAGAAAGAAACTTTTGGATCACATAAACTTACTGTTTGAGTTTTTGTAGGCCATTTGCTCGTCTATGGTGGGATGAAACTGTGCCCACAGTGGTCACTAGGGCAGAACCTCATAATCAGGTTATAATTTATCCACACATTATACGTTATAGTGTTTTAGTTCATTTTCATATTTTAATTTTTGTAACTATATGTGTTTTTGTACCATAGCATTCATGAGTTGCAATGATCTGGTATGTCTTTGTTAGGCGATATTGCATCCTGTACAAGACCGAGTTCTCTCAATTCGCGAGAACGCAAGGTTGCAAGGCTTCCCTGATTACTACAAGCTTTTTGGCCCCGTCAAGGAAAGGTACTTGTATAAGCGATGCCTTTTTCCAATTATGTTGTTTTGGTCACATCCTTTTGCAATTATTTGGTTTCAAGCAATGTTGTTTAAATCAGATCAATCAATTGGATTTGTTGAATGAGAACCGGTTGGAGTTTTAGTACAAAAAAAGGGGCTATGAGAATAGATTTAACCACGTATGTTTTAAAAAAATGAATTTTTAGTAATTTATTTAATTGAATTGATTGAATCAAGAGTCAATGATTTAAATGGTTGGATTAGTAGTTTGGTTTTGTAAACTTTTCTTTCAACTTTTAGGTTATGTTTTAAAAATTAGAATGGTTATCAAATTGATCATGTCATTGGTTTTTACCTTTCAGTTTGATTGTCGGTTCAATGACAATTAAATAAATAATTAAAATTTTAAATATATATGAATTGGTTCAATTGCTTCTTTTTTTTATTATATCGGTTTTAGGTTTTTTACCAGTGGTGTTTTTAGAAATATGTTCAATCTTTTGTTTGGATGGTTCCAACAACAGTGCTTTCAAGCATGAAAACGAACGTTCTTGGTCTTTCCTCCGGTTTAAGTACACTCTAGAATTAGAGATAGAGATCAGTCTTGTATCTCAGCTATTTTTCATATCATATTCTAGTTTAACCAAAATTTAATAATTAGTTTTGCAAAATTGAGTCATATTATGATAATCTTTTTGGCGTGACCTATGTATAATAGGTACATTCAGGTTGGAAATGCTGTAGCAGTGCCAGTTTCAAGGGCATTAGGGTATGCCCTGGGATTAGCTTACCAAGGTGTAGTTTCAAATGATGAACCATTAACGAAACTTCCTCCAAGATTCCCTAACATATCTGAGAAAGCTTCTTCGGATTCATCTCAAGATAATTCTTAAACCCCCTCTTTTTTCTTCAATCTAATTAATATTAGTCAATGGAATTGTGTATTACTTTTTAGATTTTGAAACTCTAAGAGTAATTAAAACCTAGTTTAATGTTTTTCATTCGATCCCTTGTTGTACTACTATGTGTTGTCGGTGCTAATATTTTTTTTAATTGAGTTTTAATGGTTAAAACCCGTAAGGTAAAGTAGTTACTCAATTGTTAGTATATTTTTATTTTGGTTCTCTAAATGTATTGCTAATAAGGTAACTATTAGTTTACACTTTTTTTATTGAACTTATTTGAGTAGAATTGCTATTACTTTGAGTTGAAATGATATATGCATGTATTAAGTTTGTCAAAAAGGAATGGATAAATTTATTAGTGATTATAAGACTTGACATTAAAATGTGTCTTATGAAATATTTGATTAGGCACATTATAATATAGTGTCCTATAATCACCAATAAATTTATTCATTCCCTCTTTACAAACCTAATACGTTCATGTAACATACATTCATGTAACATAGTCTTGTAATATCGGGTTTATATAAATTGTGCAATGGTATGGGGATTATGGAATTGATGTTTATATACATGTATTATTGCATGATGTTCATATGGTGTGATGGAGGCTATTTGATATATGAGTATTATCATTCCTCATTTGATTACTAACATACTGTGCTATTGTAGAGTGTGCCATATCATTTAATTAAATAATGAAAGATGAATTAAAGGTTGGTTTAATACTAAGTTTAAGTATAAAGACTTTTGATTGGGGAAGGAAGAAATGTAAGCTAAAACAGGTGACTTGAAAGGCAAGTGAAGCTTACTTGAGTTAGAAGGTAGTAGTATGATGCCAATGCATGTTATATTTTGCATGAGGAAGTCTAGATATGTTTAGAAGTGAATTGATGATGTTTTAATTGCTTTGAGAGGATGATTTAAATGTGTTTTGAGGTTATCTCTTACTTATATGAAGTTTTTGATACCCACCCAAATCAACTTTTGAACTAGATTTTTTGACTGTCAATGTACCATAGCCATTGGTATTGATATATTGTCTTAAATTGATGAACTATTGTCACATGTGAAAAAATAAATTTGGTTAATGAGTATGAGTTTAGAGAATTATTAAATATAATTTAATTAGAGTTATTAAACGATGAATAGAAGTCTATAATAGTTGAAGAGGTATTGATAATATATAAATTGATTCTTTTGCTACTGTTATACACAAAACTAAAGAATGAAATGTTGATACAAATAGATAATTTGGAAGTTATTGAAATTATCTAAAATTTGGGTTCAACACCCTTTAAATTAATGATAATTAGGGGCATTCACTATCTCTCGAAGAATATTGAAAATGATTAAAATACCTTTTAATAGAAAAGAAGGGTTACATATGTTCACAATAATTCCTTCAGTATAATTTAAGTAGTTGTAAAAAAAAAAAACCAATATACATCAAAAGAAAAAAGTTCTAAGAGGGAATATGGATTTATGAAGCTGTTTCTTTTAATCAATTTTAATGACAGTCTAATTTCACATTAGTAAATTCAGAACTAAAATTACAATTAAATCAAATTGGTTGATTGGATGAATTAATTTTAATATTTTTTTAATAATTTATTTAATTTGATGAATTATTGCTTAAAACATTAAAATCTTCTAAATTTGATTAAAGGAATATAAGTTTAATCTTTTCGAAAATAAATCAAACACTTAGCTACATATGACTTGGAAGTGATCGTTGTTTCGTAGAAGACGAAAGAAAAGCCTCGAAAACAAGGTGCCACTTTTCTCAAAGTATCCATTCCATATGGAAGCGCTAAAAGCAACGTATGGAGACGACGACACATTAGACTCCGACTCCGACCACTCTCCTAAGCTATCTCTTCCCCCCAATTCCAATCCCCAAACGGAGGAGACGCTGTCGTCTCCTCTCCCTCTGCCTCGTATTTCTCTCCTCCACCCTCCTAATTTCCTTGGTAATTCAAACTACAACAGATTTCCCATAACTTTCTTTTACTAAAATATTTTACTCTTTTTACTCATCAACTATTGTTTTCTTGATAATGAAAAAGGATCTTTTTGCTTATCAATTATTTTGCACGTCTACATTCCAGGTACTTTTTTGAATGGCCACAGTTCTTTATCCCTAATATTGAATTGAATGATTTGCTTTTTATTTATTTATTTACTCTGTTAATTATTTCAGTTTTTATACAGTCTATATCAAAGAAAGAGATGGATCAATTTTTGACGAGAGTTTCATCCGTGGTTCTCAATATCTATGTTGTGGATATTGATGTTCCATTTAATACACTGTGTAAAGAAGAACATAAACTTGAACAAGGGCATTGGGAAGGGAATTCCATATAAGTTTAGGAAGGAAAGTTCCTATTAGAGTTCACCAGATTGATTTTATTGTAACAATGATTCGCCAGAAACTTCAATTCTAAAAGCGGTTTAATGTTATTCTTTACTATTATTATGCTTAGTTCCACTGTTAAATAAATAATCTTTGGGTTTTCTTCCTTATGATTCAAGGATATGGTTTTGATCTTTGTTCTTATTGCAAGTAGGTATTGGATTAATTTTAACAAATGGGAGGTTTTTATCAATGATGATCGAACGCGCACCTTTCACTCGAAGTCGTTACGGGAGGATTACCCGAGGTAAGTGTGCTGGAGTTTTCCTTTTTTCTTTTAATGAAATTGAAATTCTTTTGCATATTGAGCTTGCTTTCATTGTTTATATATATGGATATCTCAAGTGAAAAAGAAAAGCTAAAGAAAGAGGATGATATACCATAGCTTTATTGCCTATCTTATTTTGTATAGAGATGCTTGGGTTTCCAAGTTATATTTCTAAAAGTGGTATATAATTTAGAGATTGATGCTTCAATTGGAGTAAAAACTTCTAAATCATGTTTATTTTGCACTGGTTTGTCATACTGGTGGGGTATTTGTTCTATTCTCATTTCCTGACAATTAAGTATTTAAGTCGTATCTGCTCTCAGTAGGATGGCTATCTTATGTAGAACAAATCGGGATGCTCATCTTGCAGTCCTTTTTCTTTTCCCTCTATATTCCACTGTTCTTTTATTTCCAAATAAATGGCATTTACTTGGTTGCAATTAACTCGCAGATAACTAAGCAAATTCAGGCTGTTAACGAGGTTTACAAGCTTCACAATCTTCCGGAGTTCTATAAGGTCTGTGCCGTTATAATTAATTGCCAAGTCTAATCAATACTTCATAAAATGCAGAGCAATGATCTTAGTCTTATATCATATTGTTTGTCAACCTACAGGATCCAAGGCCTCATATATCATTGGCTTGGGCACTAGGTGACGTTAGTGGTTCCCTTAAGGAAGTGGTCGAGCAGGAAACAAAGTCATCCGTCTTTAGAGGTTCCTTACAGAGTCGTATTTGTACAAGTTGGTGGCATGGAGTGTAAAATTGGTAATAGAACACATATAATATGTAAATCTCCCGATCAATGATAGAATCTCTTCAGACTCTCAAGATGCAGCCATCTTAGTTTCTTTATGTTACTTTATCTGTTATTTATGAAAGTCCCGGATATAGGATTTGCTATTAGGTCCTCATGGACCATCATAAACGTTTTCCCTCTGTATGTTGCTAACAGGTGCTTTGCTTGTAACCTTGACACTGTAATCATTACCCTTGTCTTACAAAATATCTTCCTTTTTGGTTTGCGACACATTGAGTAGACTTTATTTTTCTTGGTGGAGGAAGCAGTACAAACACTCTTGATAGTTTGGCCTCCTTTATGATGTCTGAACTGTTTATTTGTGTGCGGTTTTGGTTCTACTTGGAGCTTTATAACAAGTCTAGTAGACTACCCTAAAAAAAGGTTGACAAGCTTCTGCAATATCAATGGAAGCTGCATATGTCTACCAGGATCTTCCACATCAGAGTTTTTCTTATTTATACACTGTTCATGTATGTGAAAGGTATACATACTACTATGCATATGAAAGTTACATATACAGTCATGTATCCGAAGGATGCAATCTAATACCTGAAACTGATGTAGGAAAAGTAACCTCTCTGTATGATGTGTGGCCAAATGGGATATGTTTGCAAATGTGATCTTCAAGAATGGTAACAGATGTCATTTGCATTAGTCTTTGTCTTTCCTTCTATGTTGTTTTCAGGTTTTCCACGAGTTCTGCTCGAGTTTGCAGTGTGCTTAGACGTGTACTTGGGCCGGGCCAGGCTGAGCTTTGAGGATAATTTCCAAAATATTTTTCGGCAGATGTTAATGTCAGTGTGATTGACGAAAGCACTGATTTCATTATAATGGTGAAGTCTCTTACGCTACTCGGTGCAGTGCAAGTCATTGCGGTGTTGTAAGTGAAAAACAGTGCAAACAAACATATCTGAAGCTCAAATTGCAGGGGGAATTTGCTTGTGAGGATGTTGATCATGGAAAGCGCCATCAAGTTGAAAACCATGAATAATGCAAAAGTAACTTCACTGTTAGTCCCCATGATGGAGGTCCCTGCTATGTGTGCATCACCACCACTGGTCCCATTGTTCGGGTTCGGAAAATAACTATCTTGACAAGTTCCGCCTGGAGGGCTGAGTCCAACCTGAAAGGTCGCAGTGGTGACCAGAACAGCGATGATTAATAAAGAGCCGTGAGCTTCGCTGGGAGAGTCTCAGCCTTTCTTAAACTTGAAATACTCTACCAAGTTATCAGTCAGCCATTGACATCTCTGTCGTGTTCTTGGGTGGTCTGGTTCTTGATCATGAGATTTACGGGAAGGAATCGGAGAGATTATAAATCTCTAGTACTCACTGCTCCAGCTTGTCGAAGAATCTCCTTGATTTCTGTCTCCTGCCTCACTAGGAAACATCTGATGGACATCCAGGGCAGTGAAACCAGTTTTGTTTACTGCATTTATTTCCTACAAGCCTAAAGTAGTTGCTCAACTACCAACTATTAATTCTATCACCTGAAACAGCAATCAAACACTTGTTGAGGTAAACATCATACCATTGTCTGGCATTGTATCAAATACTATACCTGTCCAAGTTCGGCCTATCCGCTCAAAACTCGAACGCATGCTGGTATTGAAGGAAAAAAATGCACTAAAAGTACCATAGAGAACTTTGTAGGACTTAATTGTATTTTGTCTTTTCTATTAAAAAAAAAATAGAAAATTACTCCTTATATCTTTAAAGTAAAGAGTAATTTTTTTGTTAAAAATTCTATCCAATTACTATTAAAAATTGGTCCCTATATGTCCATATGTAACTGTTTGATTATTTAGTCAGCCACATTAATGTTTAACCATAAAAATAGATTAAATTGCTTCAAACTGCTGTCCTTAACAGCAAGCTGCACAGCACTCTCCCTTTGAACTGTTTCACACTGAATACACCCTTCATATCTCGAAAGCATTTCGTTGATGACATTGACCCTCTACGCCGGACCATAATTCTGGGTCAACATTCATAAGCTCTTTTACAACCTCAATATGCCCATTTGCAGCAGCCATATGAAGAGGGTTAAACCATCTTTTTTCTTCTTTTGCATACTCAGGGCTTAGTCTCAAAACCTCTCTAATGAAATCCACATGCCCTTGAGCTGCATTATCATTGTATTGTTGAATAAAGCTTAGAAATTATATTTCCAAGCTGAAAAAACACAATTCAGTTTGATCTCTGTCCAAACTTAATGTACCGATTTGAACACACGTTCGAAAAAGACTTAAGTAACGAAGGTAGTAAACAAATAAGAGAAAAAGAGAAGATAGACACATAAACTTTGTTATTATAGTTCGGATTCACCGATCTTATTATATAAAACCTCATTAAGAAAATAGTACAAATTACTTATTAACTAAAGCCCAACCTATCCTATCCTTAAAACAATGGTAATTGCAGTCCCAACAATAAACTCAATTGTTGAACTCACTCACCCCAAAAATCTCACTTACACTCAAAGCCTACTCTCCTCATACTATCTGAATTGGAAGCTTCTATGGAACCTTCACATTCCTGTGGCGTGCTCTAAAAAAAAATCGAAGTTGATTTAGGTTGTAAGAGACGCAATATTTAGGAAGACATTTCCCATGCTTTAATTGCAATAAAAAATGAAAATCTAGAGGCCAAAACATGCCTTGAAACTAGAGGAATGTGCAAATTTAAACTCAATAAGTACCTTCATCCCCCCCCCCCCCAAAAAAAAAAACCTGTAACAAACAATAGGAACACATTTGGCTCAAAGAGTACTAGAAAGCTTTATTTCTAACTATTTGCTAAAGCACAGAGAAGAAATGACAATTCAAGCCACAATTTTTATGCTATAGATCAACTTAAATAAGGCCTATACCAAATACATTCAGGGTTTTCTTACATCTCCAGCTTCACTGTAGCAATGCAGCCATCCTATTTCATATTCTAGCATACAATATCGAAGAAGTTACATATTAAATACCTTAATTTGTTTCGAAATAAACAAGCCATCAGAACATGTTATCTCAAAGGCAAAAGAAAAGCTACTGATTTCCAGTGATTGGGCTGTCGCGACCTTTTTTTATATCATCCCACCCTCTCACCCATGGCCGGCCAGGGGTTGCTCGGGTCTCGGGAGAGGAATGGTTGTTAAGGTTTTTCAAGACCTTCTGTTGCACTGCAGAGAAGACCTAAACAACCGAAAGATCATATAAGAATGCTGGGAAATAAAAGAAATACAAGTGCAAAACTTTTATATTTTAGATCGTCTCTTACAGGATTAACGGTCACTGCTTCGGGTGGTTGTTCTTGACCGGTTAGCCATTTCCAAAGGTCAGGGTTTTCCTGAAAAAGAGAAAGATTTAAGCCAATATGGCAAACATTTGGATAGTAATGAGAAATACACAGTTCACTAGCATGCTTAATACGATCAGCAATATCATGCATTGGAAAACACACTGTCGGTGCCTCTACTATATGCTGTGAATGTCTAGGGCCAACACAAAACATTTCTTACATACCCAAAGGTACCATACTGGACTTAAATTAGTGTAAGTTAAACTAGTGTCAAAAACCTAACCCTTATACATTAACATGAGATACATATGGCTTGTCAAGTGAACATAGAATTTTTAACAGAAAAACCAGTTTGCTCTTTGATTTAACATACAAGGACTAATTTACCCATTTTTTGAGTAGTGAGGGCAAAATAAAATCTGACTCCTAATACAGTGGCCTCCATGATACTTTTACCACTTGAATCAGATTTTGGATCAATATGTGTTGATTGACAGCCTCCACCATATTGTTGCTAGCAAATACAGATATTTTTGGTTTTGGATCTTCTAAATCATTCTTACAGGAGATGCAGACCCTTTTTTTTTTTCTAATCTTTAGATAAAAAAAATCATTTTCTTCATAAAATGTATCTCAGATATGAGAGAAGGAAGATTAGAAGCCAGCTAAGGATTATGTTTATGAGTGAAGATCAATAGTTGGCAGTTCAAGCCTTAATGCTCAGGCATGCTTCAAAACTGACAATATTCAGATATAGTTCTGGGAAAAGCATCCAAAACCCCAAGAATTCTTTAATTCTATTACTAATACAGCAACCAAGACATTGCTCCACTAGCAATGAAACACGATAATCCACTATAGTTTCATATAAGCAACACCAACTACAAGCATGAAGTAATAAGAGAGTATTTTTGAACTTAAAGGCATGTCAGTTCAGCTTATAAGCAATAAAAAAAAATGGATTTTTTACCAAATCGAGGACATTAACAAGAGCTTTAATTCCATTTTCATCCATGGAATGGATATGTTCTCCAACCCATTTTCCCAAAACCAAAATCCAGCTGCAGAAACCCTCTTTGTTTGCTCCTATACAACAATCTATAAAAACCCAAAACAGGGATCAATCAAAAAAATTCAAAATCCAGCTAAATATCGATCATCAAAAACAGAAAAAAAAAAGTACCCAAAATATAAAAAGCTTACCTGTTATAAAGACGCCTTTTGCTTTCTTCGTTAGAAAGATCGATTTTTAATGGCTGAGTGTTACTAATATTAGTTGAAAAATATGTTGAAACCCAACCATACTGTGGCCTGATAAAGGACAATTCTTTTATAATGTAAAACTAACAAAAAAAGCAAACAAAGGCGAAATGAAGAACTAAAGGGGTTAATGGGTACCTGAAAACGGTCGTTGTACGGCCGGCAACGGCGGAGGTATTAACGATGCGGTGGACGTTACGAAGAGCTATTCTGAGGGTAGCCATTGTCCTAACGAACCGATTCTGGAACACGAGAAAGGGCAGAAAAGCAATATATAAGTAAATTAAAAATTAGGCCATGTTGGCTCTAAAATAGGTCCTGCTTTTTAATTAATTTCTTTAGTAAAGTCACTTGAAACTATGCATTATAAACTTTACAAATTAAGACCAAACAATTAATATTTATACTTATATTATTGTTAATATTATTAGTACCATTATTTTATATTTTTTCAAACTTTTAATTAAAATTCTATGTAAATATTTTAAAATTAAAATTAAAATCAACATACAGCAAAATAATAACACAAGAATAGTATAACAATATACAGAACGAGTTCAAATCCATAAAAGTTCAACATGTCCATCGAACAGCAAACACTTTAGCAGACATCATAGCCACTGAGTTTGAAGCAAAGGAGAGGATTTTACCTGGAAGGAGCGGTACCAACGTATGCAGTCAAAACACTAGAGGACGAATGGGTCAGAGAACCAGGATGAGGTTTTTATGAGGAAAATGAAGGTTTGCTCCATGGAAATAAAAACGTTGGAGTAAAATGTTTTGAAAAAGATGATTCTTGGGATAAAAAGGAGCGTTGCTTTGAATGGGAAAGAAAGTTTTTGAGAAAGATAAACCGTCAGGCAATGAATAGAGAGACAGATGATGGGAGGGGTGTGAATCTTCCCAAGGAAGTGGGCTTTACTTTTGACGTTTTGTTTTTTCATAGGATTTCATTTTTATTTCCATATTATCTTATTAGACTAGGCAATATCAATAGGATTTTTTTCTGATTTTTTCACATGTTTCCCGAGGAAGTGGGTTTTGCTTTTATTTCCTATTTTGTTTTTTAAATTTGATGTCTTGTACAATATTATAAGCCCAGTTCATTTTTATTCAAAAATAGAATAATAAAAGAATTTCTTGACCATCACAGAGACACTGTAGTTCTAAGCAATCTTACCCATAAACAAATCTCTCACTAGTTGATTTTATAATTAGATTTGATTATGAATTACGTTGGATGGATGCAAAAATTTTAAACCATTTTATAGGTCCTAATCTAGCTCAGTAAAAAATTAAGCCCTGTTTAGAAAAAACTAATGTTGAATTCGGCGTAACTTGCTCGTATTATACCGGCCAATGGAAAAAAGGCTTAAGGCCCATGAGTCACATGAGCTGTTGATTTTGTCGGACTAAGATAAAAATTTACCCAATGATGTCCACAAAATCAACTAAAAATTCGACAAAGGCAATTACACTTATCAATTGATAGTATAGCTATAGTGAACACAGATATCGTTTCCACGAAGACTAAACATACTAATAATTACCGTCTTTTTATTATTTAACCGACAAATTAGAATAATTGATTAAAACTAAAATTAATTAAATTAATTAACTAAAGAACATAACAAAAAATAAATCAAGAAAACAAACCATTAACAACTAAGAAATAAAATAATACCCAAAAAAAATTCACCTAGATTTCATTTATTTTCATTGGAATAAACTATATTCTGCAGGTGACAAGTCTGCTATGTTTTTATCTTGGATGATGTAATGGCTGCACAGGTTCTTGATGCGTGTACTTGAAGCAATTGATCTTTCTTATGGTCAAACCTCTTATAAAAAAAAAAAAAAACCAGAAGTGATAAGAAATGCTCTTTTACAAGGCAATTAAGGCATACAAACAATATTTCCTAGTACAAACTGTAACAGTAAACTTTTGCGAAGAGACTTGTAAAGCACGAGAGCTTGGGTTTAATCTTAGCAACCCAACCCGACCTACAAAATGCATCATATAAAGCACAACATATACAACATTTCGAGCTTGAAATGCAGTGGGAATTTTCTGGCGAGGATTTTGATCGTTTAAAGTGAGATTCCGAAACCTACCAAGTTGAAAAGCGCAATGAGAGAAAATGAAACTCCATTAGAAGTGCCCGCAATAGACCAACCTGCAAGATGCATCTTGCTGATGACACTCCTAGTACTATTGTTTTGGTTTAGCTACCACCAAACCGGCTACGATTAAGAGCGTCTTGTGTGCTTCGCTTGACAAAATTTTGCCCTTCTTAACCTTGAAGTTCACCAATTCTTCCGTTGTGAGAAACCTCCTCCAAGGGCGTTGCAGAGAGGCTAATATCTCTTGCCCTTAAAGCTCTGGCACCGGAAAGAATGTCCATGATTTCTCCATGGCCGCCTTCACTTGGGAACATCAACAGCATATTAAGGGCTGAGAGATCGCTTTCATTCGTTTGCACCCAACAAGCCTGAACTGCTATTTTCGAGTAACAATTCTATAACCTGCAATGATGGTTACATCTTTTTTTCTTCACATACATACATAACATGGGGGAAAGATGAAACATGGAATAGACTGCAACTTATAGGGCAAATGCTCACCCTTTTGAGCAAATCTTACATTTACTATCAAATTATTTCTTCTGGTTCAATCATTTCTTGAATAACAATGACTGTTCCCATGGCACACTACCGAATACACATGATTTTGCGACTGATCCTACACCGGGAATACAAATAGACCCCTGTATTTTAGTTATTGGCCTTAAAGAGGAGTTGAATCTTTGTCTAATGATTTACTAATATATTTAGTGACAAAGTGAATATAAATTGCAAAGAATGCTTGGTTGACTGAAATTTCCGGGATGATATAACAAGCAACAAAATTGTGCTTAGAGCCCCGGTATGGATTCAAGGTTGTATTGTTTAGAAGTTGAAATTTCAACTTGCTGGTTGTCCTGAACTTTTGGCTTGTTCATGCTCTCGAAATTCTGCAAGCAGGCGTAGGAAGCTGTTCGACTAACTGAAGGGCCAGGATTGCTTATTCTGCTAGTCAAAAAGCGACGGATAAGACCTCTGAGGAACGGGGCCATGGTATCTGGCTCATATTCGAGGTAGTACATGATTCCTCCCATGCATGCACAAAATAATGCCACCTGTGATAGTTTCGAAGCATAAAGTCAGGAACCGAATTTATAAGCAACAATCAACTCAGTTATCAGTGTAATGATGCATATGGGCAAACGTTGGTTATCACTTAGACCAACATAGAAGCTCTCATGAGAAAGAAAACTACCTCAGCATTTTTAACATCGGGAAGCAGATGCCGGTTTACTAAAATATACCACCATGATTCTCCAGCTCGAGGAAGAACATAGAGAGCAAGTTCACCACGTCTAGCTTTTTTCTCCAGTAATACAGAAAGACCCGACATAGCACCAGCAACCCAATATACGAGCTTGTGGTCTTGTAATGCAATCTTTCTATGCAAGCATATAACCGCCTTGAATTGCACATGCAAAAATGTTAAATATATAATACCAATTTTAACAATGGGAAAAAAGTGAATGAGAAGTAGGAAACCAGCTACCTGAAAGATTCCAACAAATGCAGACAAGAAAGATGTTGATTGAACAGCACCTTTAACGGCAAGCCAACAGGCACGACCAGGTGTATCCATGAACTAGAAGTGTATCATGATGATGCAAAATTAAAAAATGAAAAACAAAGATAAATTCCCAAAAATAAAATTTCATTGTAACAACATCTATGCATAGCTAGAAAATATGTAACTGTATATATGTGTAACATATGCGCAAAGAGGACCAAAAGAAACCTGTAAAATCAACTACAAGAGATTTTGTCTCGGTTACAAAAAAGTCAATTGATTCTTCAATTTTATACGGCATAACTGCTTTTACTCAACTACTCAACTATAGGAAGATTAACCGAGAACAAAACCACTCACCAACATTACTATACCAGACATTTAAGTAATACAATATTAACTAAACCAGCTTGACCTTTATCTCGAGACATCCAAACATCGAAGCTAAATTAAGAAAACAGGGAAAGCATGTCTTGAGATCAATCTCGAGACATTAACCTTTTGTCTCGAGACATAATTACTTTGAAGCACAAAAAAAAAAAAAAAGATGACTGGTCTCGAGACAAGATTCTACTGTCTCGAGACACATTGTTGAACTTTGGCATTTTGAGTTGGATTTGAGTCCTAACTCTGATTTTGAACTCACGTAATCTTGAGATTAGATAATTAAAGATATTCAATACATATAATGCATGCATATGCTTACGAATGATGGTTGATTTGATATGTTTGCAAATTTTAAGCTAAATTCGTAATAAATGAAGTGAGTTAATCTGCAGTTGCTCCGGCAACATAATGTGACGTCACATATTTAGATCCGGTGACTGGAACTGGTGTGGGTGTCACATTTAGTCATCATTTTTCAGAAAATGGTTTCTTCCTCGGGAAGCACACACAGGAAGGTAAGCCCATTATTGTCTTGTAACGTTTGCTTCTTCGATACAGAGCTAAAACCACATTAAGGCAAAAACAACTTCAAGGTCCCTCCACATTCAAGGATGCAGAAAGGGAAACAAATATGTTATATGCAAGATATACCTTTTGTAAGTGCAGAACAACGAATGGCACAAAAGTCAAAGAGAAGTATAGAGGGAATGTTTTCCTGAAAGTAGCTGACGCTGCCTTAGCATTATGGCCTAGACAAGAATTTGTGTCCGGATGAATAACAGAACAAGGAATTATTGACGGGAACTCTTCCACCTTCACGGTATCAGACTTCCCTCGGCTATTTAAGTAGGCTGATATAGATTCAACATCCACTGGACCACCTCTACAACTCTCCCGTACAGCCTTATATACAGGAGCTGCAACAGGACCAGTCTTCTGAATAAAATCTTTATATGATTTTGGCAAGCTTTCAGGACGCATCACAAAGGCGTACATAACCTGGCATGACCATCAATCAGCAAAATGGGATGAGGTAAAAACAAATGAGGATGATGAAAAATGCATCAACCAAACACTATTAAGTGAAAAAAAAAAATATATGAAACCACAATATATTCTCCAATCATTTAGAAGCAAACTCCGATTCATTAGACAATAGAAACCTTCACAAAAGATTAACTTTTAGGGATCACTATTTGGGGCTTGAACTTTTTTTTGTCCAAGTTAGATTCTGAACTTGGCAATTGTTCCCATGTTGGGGCATGAACTCAGCAATTGTTCCACATTAGGGATTAAACTCTTTTTGCGTCTACGTTGGTCCTTGAACTTGGCAATTGTTTCCATATTGAGTCTGAGCTTTAGGGTTTTCAAGGAAATATCACAGACTAACTTGGACAAAAAAAAAAAGTTCAAGCCCCAATGTAGGAACAATTGCCAAGTTCAGGGCTTAAATTGGACAAAATGAGTTCAAACCCTAACTTTTAATTGGAAAAAATAAAGTACTCTGAAGCAAATGAATTGGAGGTAACTTCACATGATCTCACAAGAACAAAACAGAATTAGTTACATTTCTAGAACAAATATAAAAAGTTATGTCTAGTAGTACTTCTCTAAAATTCAGCTTAAGCAGTTCCTAGAGTTATGAATGTTTTATTATCAACTGAGGTACAAAGATAAAATATCTTGTCAAAATGTATAACACAAACATCTAGCCACAAAAGTTAATGAGCTTTATATTACCTGGGCACAAGCTAAAGAAAAGAGTAGAGAGTCACCATGCCTCCAATGGCTTCCCCATAAATGAAACTTATTTTTCGATTTCGCAGAATTATAAGCACACTGATGAGTAAAGCAAAATATTAGATGGTAAATCGGAGAACTGGAATTATGATCTCAGATCACTTTGCAAATTTATTACTTCAAAATACATTCATGTACCTGAGCTACTCTAGCCAAAAGATACAATGAAAGTGTTCGCCTTCGATTGGGATCATCTAGAGCTAAAATCGACAATCCTGCAATGCAACCTGCTAAAATTCTGTTCCATCACCACCTTAAACAATGTCAAATATCATGAATCAAAAGTATTCAATTATTCAACTAACCATGATTGGATATCCATCTAATGCAAATCAGCTATTTATAACAAACTTACGCATTCAGTGGTCTCTCTTTCTTTCTCTGTTTTCTCAGTAAACATCGGAGTGCATGGTATGAACCAGTAAAGCCACCAAAAAGTAAACCAATGCGGCATGCTTCCTCTCTCACAATCAAATCTTTCTCTGAGACAAGTTGCTGGAAAACAAAAATTCAACATTTCTTAATATCACATTCCTAGCAAAGACAAATTATAAAACCCAAAATCTGAGCAATTTTTGGTAAAAGTATCATGGAGGCCCCTCTACTAGGAGTTATATTGCATTCTGCCCCTTTACTCAAAAACTGAGCAAATTACTCCTATGTTAAATCAAAGAGCAATTTGGTCCTTTCAGTTAAAATTTTCATCCAACTCTACTGTTAAAAACTGGCATGGCTAATGGAATAACCATACAATTATACATGGCGTCCCATATAGGGAAAATGGATGAAACTTTTAACAGAACAACCAGTTTACTTTTAATCTATCTACAGATACTAATTTGCTCATTTTGTTAGTCAATTTTCCCAAACAATCATCTAATCACATTTTACAATACATAGCCTCAAAATATAATCCAAAATAATAGTTAATATTTGTTTACCAACTAAGGAAACCACAATGACGAAATTCAAACCTTCAAACAAGACAGTGTACATAAATCATATATAAAACCCATTTAATCAATCATTTTACATATATTAAAATGAAATACAAATACATTTCGACTAAACATTTCATAAATTCACAAAACAAGCCAAAGAAAAACCCATTTTTTTTTCATAAAAAAAGAAACCCTAACCTTGAGATCAAGAAGCGAAGAATAAGACTTTCCTCTAGCGAGTTTGAAACCACGAAGAAGAATCCCGATACCTACTCTAACACCATAAGAAAGGAGAAAGCTTTGACAAAGATTGCCAATGGCATTGGCCACACAAGAGTCATCAGCATGGTCACACGGCGGGGAATCGCCACAAGCGGCCTTCCTTTGACGTCTATGAAGCTCTTCCATGGCTTCCCTTAAACGGTCCTCCGCCTCACGAAGGCGCCGCTCAGCCTCGGCGTTCTCGGCCGATAACCGTGCCGAGGAAGTGGAGTTATCGGAGAGGAGCGGCATTTGGGATTCAATAATGGAGTTTGTTTTGGCATCTGAAAGTAAAGAGGTAACCGAAAAAAGAAAGAACCAAAGGCATAGTGAAGAAAGAGAGAAGAAAATATAAAAAGAGAAATATAAAACTATAAATAGTTTTCTTTTCAAATTATTGGTTTTTTTCTTTCTTTTTTTGCTTAAACTATAAGAAAAATTTTATACTTTTTAAAGAAAATTTTATACCTTTAGTATATCCAAAATTTGATGATTTTTCTTTATTTTTAAATAAATTTAAGATTTATTTAGGTAAATTAATGTTTAAATTTTATTTAGATATAAAATAAAAATATTTTTTTAATATAAATTGAAAATAAAAAAGGTATTTTAATGTGGATAATTATTTGATGGAAAGTGTCTTTTAATATTATTGTGGAAATTTTTTTTTAGATAATGTAATTACTAATAATTTTTTCAATGTTATATCAAGAATTTTTTTTAAAAAAATTATTATTATTGTTTATATTCAGGAATTGTGGATATTCTTTTCAATAATATTTTCTTCAATATTCAAATTTATATTTTCTCTTTGAAAATGCAGTGTATACTCATTAGTAAAAAAATCATATTAATAATATATGAGAAAATCTAACGGTTAATCATTATGGGTGGTTAAAAATAATATAAATTTTTTATTTAAAAATGCCAAAGAAATGTAAATGTCTTTATTATCATATTTTTTATTTTAAAATTTGAATTTTTATAATTTCATATATATTGACTCTTAAAATTAATTAAATGTCAAATTAAAATAGATATTAAAAATATTAAATTCATGATATAAAATTTTAATTTATTTTTGGGGTGAAATATTAATTTTTATTTTTAAGTTAGATTTTGGGTATGGTGTGTGATCTCTTTGCTTTGACTTTCCATAATTATAAATAAGAAGAAAATCCAATAAAATGAAAAGAAATAAATAAATTGGATTGAGTTTCCTATATGTAAACTCTTGTTTTAAACGTTTAATTTAACTCTTAGCTCTCATTATGCACATACTCTTAAAGAAAGATAGAGTTTATTTTCTAAAAGAAAATTAAAACTATAATTTTTATCAATTTAGAAAAAATCTAAATTACTGATTGAATCTTAGATCGACTGGTATAGTCCAAGCCTCTTAGGGGTCATCTAGAGGTACAGCCGTCCAAAGTTTAATAATAGAGTCTAAAATATTGTTTTTCAATTTTTAAAGGGCCCAAAAAAAATTTAGCTTTTAAGGGTTCAAAATTTTTGTTACCAACTTTTAAAAGATCTAAAAAAAAATTTCTCCAACTTTTAAAGAACTTAAAATCACATTTTATTATTTTGTCTAGGGCTCAAAAATGTCAAGAACGGGCTTAGTATAGTCATTGTTACCAACACAACAAGGAGTGGATTTGAGTGCGTAAAGTGCATTATTCTCTTATTTTTGGGTTGGGGAAAGACTATAGATAATTTTAAACATTGTGTCAAAAAAACATATAATCAGAATTTATAATAATTTTTTCGGAAAAAAATCTAAATTAATCTAAAAATGTCGCCTTTTGATAAATAAAAACATTAATATATTTTGTTATTACAAGTTTTTGCCTTTGCCTTTTCTTTTACTTTAATTCACGTGAAATTAAATGTTTTTGGTTGCCCTTCAAACAAATTATCTAATACCTTCGATTCTAAGTCAGATTTGAAAACTTATCATAAAAGCTTAGTATTAATAACTCACTTTTTAACTCAAACTCGAAAACTAGGACATAATTAAGATGGAGATAAAATTACAAAATTTGACAGATAAAAATAAAAATTATATTAAATTATTATTTTTTAAGGTAAAAAAACATTTTTTACCAATAAATATTAGGATGAAGTCAAAAAATTTGTTTGAGAGGTCGGATTTATGTGATATATCTTTATTAGAGCTAAAATGTAATTCCACGATATTATAATTAATTTATATCTTTATAATTTTTATAGAACTAAATCGAAGTTTTATATTTCAAGGAGCTTAGCGCCTAGCATCACCTTTGACGTTGGGTGCAATAGTAAAACAAATAGCACTTCTAAGGAAAACAACATAGGTTCAAACCTTGGATATAATATTGTTAGGATAGGTAACTTTGAACCTCGAATATGGACAATAAAATAGACTTGAAGCGCACCAAAAATTAATAATTCTTAAGAGGAGTTAAGCAAATTTCCCATTTAATAGGATCCAAGGCTCATTTGAATAAAAAATATTTAAACCTAAAATGGCCCAAATCACCTAAACAAGTAATTGAAATAACTCAATTTGAAGGACCCGAACCTAAATTGACCTAATTCAAAATAATCTAACTTTAGTTGGTTTGATCCAAAACCAACTTGAGCCATTTAATTGGTTGTAATCTAGATTCAAAGTTTGTATTATTATAGTATTTTTTGACACAATAACAAATTTAGTTTTTTAAGGTTTATATTTTTATTAATTCGGCCTTTATTTATTTTAGCTAAATTTAATCTTGTTATTTTTTTAACAAAAATATTAATAAAATGTTAAAATTTTGAACATAGCAATTCACATATGCTTTATATTATTACTTTTTTTTTTATAATTTTTAAATTATTGTGTGTTGTCACAAACAACATCGTTATTAAAAAATTAATATTTCAATTAACATTTCTATCATGAAAAAGTTTTGACTCTTTTTAAAAAGTCAAGATTAAATCACAATGCAGACACTGATTGCATAAAAAAAAAGTTATGGATAGAAACTTCACCAAATAAAAGCTGTTTTACAACATTGTAAGCAACCAAACTAAAACTCCCATAATTCCCATTTATAACAACTAAGAATCTCTGGCTGCAAATCATATCAAATTTGGCAATCACAAAATAAACATTTAACCAAATTATTTGTAAACCTTTTTAAGAGTTTCCAGTTTTGTCTGAAGAACTTGCAGTTCCATCTTTCCAGGACGCTTGCCATTGTTTATCGTAGTAAGTAACTTCATCAGCAAGCTTCCTCAGGTTATCAAAATCTCGGGTTTTCCTCAATAAAACGATACCAATCACTGTCATAAACAATGCTGTTTTGCAAATGAAGTTGCCTGTTTGGCCGATTAAATCCATCCCCGTTAAACCGTCCACGACATATGCAGAGAAGAACCCTATCATCGCAGCTCGACCTGCAATGATTTCAATGGAAGAAGATGAAGAGGGATGATTATATAACTTTGAAAAAAGTAACAAAAATAGGTGAAAGTACCATAAAGGTCATTGTACCAGGAAATCGATTGCATTTTGCCCCCTCTACTCAAAAAAATGGATAAATTAATCTCTATAAGTTAAATCAAATAGCAAACTGGTTTTTCTGTTAAAAATTCTATCCATATGTTTTCTGTTAAAAGCTGGTCCCATGTTAGCATAAGATACATGTGGTACACTACATGTAACTGTCTGATTATTTCGTTAGTCAGGCAATTTGATCTAATTTAAAAGGATTAATTTGCCCATTTTTTTAGTAAAGTAGGTAAAATGCAATCTAACTCCAAGCACAAACCTCCAAGATACTTTTACCAACAAAAATACCATTGAGCAATTCAGCCTCTGGAAGATAAGTTCTCATGAACCATGCCCACCAGGGTATGATTGAGCTTCTAAACTGGACTGGTTCTTGGTTTGAACAAGTTTCTGGGTACATCTCCAAGTATTTTCTCCTCTTTGCTTCTATAAAAACCAGCAAAAAGCTTGCATTAATGGAGTCTCGTAAACATATCAAAATCAGTAACCAATATTAATGGAAAAGCTTACCTGCAACAATCACACCATCCCAATCCATCCTACCATTTCTAACAAACATATTCAAATCCCATGTCCCGTTCTTCCACCGTTCGTCACTGAACTTCCGAGCAGAGTATTCAATCTCGAACTTGTTCGCCGACTTATCTTCAAGACCCTCTGAGTTATTAATTTGTGGAGATGGTTTATCTTTTTCGTCCATTTTAAAGCCTTTCTGACCTTCAACATCAATGGTGACAGCATCGATAGCTTGCTTTGTCCCTAGAGAATAAGCTGGTTTGGTTTGTGCATGTTGCTTCTTGGTAACATGATGTGAACTGCAAGCTCTTCGTAAGGAAGCAGATATGGCAATGGAAGCCATTGTTGTTCTAGGATAATGTTTTTCCCCACTTCGCTTCTTTGATGTTCTCAAAAGCTCTTGTTGTGGGGGGGGGGGAGAAAAAGTAGACAACCTGCCCATACTTTCACAAAAAAGCAATATCATCTTTCCATAACTTTCTGTCAGAAAGAGTTATGGGAATGTTTTGGTTTTATTTAACCTTTTTTTGTCTATTTTTGCTCTAATAGGGTAATGACTTTATCCAGTCAAAATATAATTTATGCCAAAATATAAAATGTATAAGCGAAATTATATATGATTTAGTAATAGTTGAAATGATCTTCAAAGCTTTCAATGGCATGATAAGAAACAATGCATTTAAACAATAATAGTAGCTTTTAAAAGGCATGACAAAGGGCACTAAAAATTCAATCTAGCATCATGGTTTATACTTTGTGGTAACCACTACAAAATAAGTCGAAAAGGATTTAAATGCGGATGGCTACCCCAATACTAAATCAGTCTTTTACGGTGGTATAGCGATGATCTCTAAAAATAATGCCATAATAATAAGATGATTCCACCGTTTCCTATGTGTTACTGTTCATCCGCAAATGGCTCCCCGAGTAATGGTCAATGAACCTGCACAATGGTTCTATGTTATTACATATCTGATGTGATAATACCAACAGCAGCAAAAGCAGGGATATAACAAATAGCTTTCTGTGTTTCACTTGAACATTGATCAGTGTCAATATATCGCAGAAATCAAGCATACATAGTGACAAGCCCTTGGTGTAATGTAAAAGTTCAGGTAAAAGTACCATGGAGACCTCTTTGCTCACTTTACTAAAAAAATAAGCAAATTACTCCATTTACATTAGATCAAAGTGCAAACTGATCCTTTTTGTTAAAAAATTTATCCATTTCTATTGTTAAAAATTGGAGTGGCTAGCGAAATAACTAAACAATTACGTGTAGTGTATACCTCGTACTGATGCACAGGGGGCAATTTTTAACAGTAGAAATAGATGAAATTTTTGATAGGACCCATTTGCTCTTTAATCTTACATACAAGGACTAATTTGCCCATTTTTTGAGTAGAGGAGGCAAAACGTAATCTCACTCCTAGTACAAGGGCCTCCATGGTACTTTTACCAAAAGTTCATAATAGCTAATGTGAATGTTAAAAGTCACTAAAACATAATTTAGATATTAATCAGTATAGTAGGGCTTTGACTTTATGAAATATAAGAACATAAGACTGTTACCTCATGAAATATACATCCTGCTACTTTCAACATAGATGGTTGGTCAATTTAAGCTTCTTTCCTGTGATAATGAAAGTGATATTCATCAGAATCAGGGTCTTTAAGGTCCTCCATGGAACGATCAATATATATATATAATATGCATTTATTCATTAAAAGTTCTCAAATGAACTAATAAATTAAGAATTTTGGAGGTACAAACTTACATGCTTCCTTTTTCTTCGATCGATTCCACTATTTCTGATATCATTTTTTGCAAGAGCAGATCCAGAGGGAAGACCATAAGGCATTGGAGAATGAGTTGAAGCAGGAGCTGGAGGAGCAGCAGTCATAGCGATATTGCTAGCTGGCAAAGACTGCTGAGGTGGAGCACTAGCAGGAGGCGGGGGTGCAGGTGTAGGAACTTCTTCCGGAGGAGGCTTAGGCAAAATGAACTTCAACCGATTGTTTCGGTAGTTCTTCCAGAAGAAAAATTGCTGTCTGTGTGCCACTTCCTATAAAATTTTGGTACAAAAATGAAAAGACATCCCAAAAGTAGATGCGAAACCAGATTGATATCAAATAGTAGTACATATTAAATTTTTATTGTGCATATAGTTTACTAGACAATATCCAGTTAATCAAATTATACTGTTGTGTTATGCCAGAAAATATCCGGTAAAAAGACCTCTACAGTCTTTCTCAATTTTGAAATTGAGAAAACTGGTTCCTCTCAAAAAAATTGTAGCAATTTAATCTCTCAATTTCAAAAGTGAGCAATTAAGGATAATTAATCACAACATTAATGTCTTTGGTCAATTGTACATTGATTGGTATAACAACAAATATAGCTCTTGACATGTTTTGTCAATTTGGTCTAGATTTTAAAAAATTCAATAAATTAACCTCAACATTTACATAAATATTACAAGCTAAATTTGTTAAATCATTACCAAATTAACAGAATGTGTAAACTTTAAACGCTAAATTTGTTATTATACCAATCAAAATTATGTACAATTGGAAGAAAACATTAGTGAGTGATTAATTGTCCTTAATTGATCACCTTCGAATTGACAGGGATTAAATTGCTCTGGTTTCTTTTAAAGGGACCAATTTGCTCAATTTCGAAATTCAATTTCGAAATTGAGAGAGACTAGAGAGGTCATTTTACTAAAATATCCCTCTTAACATCTACAACTTGTTTGATGCAAAGCATATAACGAAAAATAACTTTAGAGCCTTATAAAAACAACTGCATTACTTTATGATTATCATTGTCAGCATAAGGTCAATAATAATCTTTTTTCTTTTTTTGCATGAGCTCATGGTCTTAACTAGGGGACCCCTAAGACCTTTAAGACAAACGATATAAACATGAATTTCAATGTGATAACAATTATTAGGCTAACAGCATGAGCAAGAAGCATTAGAGCCGAACCTTGTTGGCAGGATGTGCCATTGCATTTCGGAAATTTGCATTTTGAAGAAGTTCAAGGAAATATAGACAATGAGGATACCTGCAATCATCTTTTTACTTAAGTACATGTGTCACATAAAAAACCCCAAACGAGGAAGCTATAAATTATGGAGCTATTACTCATCATTTATCATGTAGTAAAACGTATTTTAGTTTAAAGGATTTCAAGCCTAAAGTATCACAAGGAGAGCTTTCAAGTTGCGGACATGATAAATTTTATGTACTCCGGTCGTTGCCAGTATTGAAGATATTTCAAGTATCCAATAAATGCCTCATCTTCAAAATAGCGGTTTTGAGCCAAATCTACATCACAAATTTAATGAGCAATTATCAATGAAGAATGCAACCATTTTCTGAAATGAACAAATGAATACAAAACAAGTAAAAAAAAGAATGAAGCATAGACAAAAATACATCTAATGAATAAGATTAATTAAATTTTGACACAATGAACGGCCAAATCTACCCAATGTGTCAGCATGTTTGAGTATTAATTCAGGTTGCATTTGACCTGACAATTGGTGGGTTGGCTTGGTTTTGAGTTCAGTCAATCTGGATCAAGTCCATTCTGATTTTAAAATTTTATTCATTTTGTGTGAGTTCAATTTTGGGTTCAAGCTGAAAGAAATTAAAAAAGAATGAAGCATAGACAAGTCAACAACACAACTAATGAATAAGATTAACTAAATTTTGACACAATGAACAGCCAAATCTATCCAATGTGGGAATGAGGTCAAGCATTAGTTCAGGTTGCATTCGACCTGTCAATCGGGTGAGCTGGGTAAAATTGTTTTTGGTTCGGGATGATCAGATCAGGAGTTCGAATCGGAATTGATATGTCTAGGGTTCTTTTTCTATATATATAAAGTTGATAAAAATTCTTCTCCTTTGATCAAAAGAACTCCATTTTGACAAATTTCGCAGGTTAACCCTAATTTACAAGGAATTGGGTACTTACAGTGGATATAAGTAGGGTTGGCAAGGCACTGCACGAACTCCAATTCGAGTAAGAATCGTTGCCGCCCATCGTCTGGATCCTTGTACACGTTTTTGGGCCTAAAAAATCATCCATTTATTCCAAAAAAAGAAAAAAGAAAAAAAAAAGAGCAGGTAATATTACATATTCCTCTCACAAATTCTGTTAAATGAGACGAGGAAATGAAAGCAAAAGAGATATAAGCTTACGAGGAAGGAGTATCGGAAGCGTTGTCACTTTCTTTAGTGGAAGCCATTGATACAACAACCTTCACTCAAATATGAAAAACGGAGAAAAGGCGGTGATTCAATTTTAGCTACAGTTGATCAGTCGATCAATGCCATATAGTGAAGTTCAATGAATCTCTCAATGATTTCAAACCCCAACCCTAGATATAACAAAACAATGAAATCTTAGAAATTCAATTGTTTCAATACAAACAAAATGGCTTAAAAACTGGATTCGGAGGGAATCGGAGATTGGAGCGAAGCTAAGGGAGGAATAATGGTTCCCTTTTAAGGAATTTGTCAAGTAAAGTCTGATCGGTCCAAGCCCATTACGTATTAACAAATTATATTACTTTTTAGGCTAAACTATATCAACAGTCCCTAATTTTTGTTTAAAATTACAATTTGGTCATTTAACTAAACTTTCGAAAGTTATGTAGTAGGTAATAATGGTATCAGATTATTACATTTTAATCACTGGTCAATTAACTTATGTTACTACGATAATGTGACACGTTAATCAAAAGGATTAATAACTAATTTGATCCTTGAATTATTGTTAAAATATTATTTGAATACATTAAGAATTTGTCTTAATAATAATTCTACAAAGTATCAAAAAATTCTAATAAAAAAAATTAAATTCATATTTTTAAAATAATTATAAAAATATTTAGTTATAATTTCAAAATTTATAATTTTAAGATTTTTAATAAATTATGATAATTTTAGATTTTTTCTAATTTTTTTAAAATTATTGATAAAAAAATGCTAAATGTATTAAAATAATATTTCAACAATTTTTAAGGGCCAAATTAATTATTAACCCTTTGAGTTAATGTGTAGTAATCAAAATGTAATAACTCAATATCATTAATGATTATTACGAAATTTTAAATAAAGTTTAAATATTGTTGGTGGAATTTACCCTTTTTATCTATTTTAAGAACTATTGTTGCTGTAACAGTGTCAACAAAATTAATAGAAATTATATTATTATTATCTAGTTAATACAGTTGCTCTTGTAACAATCATAACGTGAGTTGAGTAGTTTAAGATTTGTATAAAAAAATTATTTTTTTAAATGAAATAATTATCATTATTTAAATCAATCCAGTTAAAGTGTTTCACTTAATTCAACTAAGTGTGAGTTTGGATGGGCGGGGTATGATACGTATAGCTTATTTTTTGTCTCATGTTATAGTATCGCTATAATATCTAATCTCACCGCCACCGCTGTTTTTACACTCCACTCCAAACTCACCCTAAATTATCCTCTCAAGTTTGAAATAAGACTAATACTTAAAAAGAAAGTTTGAACAAAAATATTGATACAAAGATAAAATTAGCTCTTACAATTTAGATTTTTTTGTCAATTTAGTCTTTATTATTTTTTGAGCTAAATTTTGCCCTCATAGTTATAAAATGGGTTGAATTTGACATTCAACTTTTTAAAAAGAGTCGAATTGTTTTTTACTAGAAATACTGACTAAAAAAATTAAATTTCTAAACATGAAAACCTACATGGTAATCCACAAGTAACTCATGTTTTTTTTTAAAGAAAAATTATCAACTTTTTATATATTTATTAAAATACTTTTTTTTTTAATTTTTGAATATTTTATGAAATTTAAGTTATTTGACATAGAATATAAGATATAGTGTTACGTCAACATAAATTACATCTGAACTGTTATACAGATTGCTAACCAACATCATTATGCCAAATTCTTTTTGAACGATTAATGAATAAATTTAGCTAAAAAAAGAATAATAACTAAATTGTTAAAAGAAATATAAATATCAAAAGCTAAATTTATCATTATGCCAAAAATATTATCTAAAAAGTAAGCTTTCAAAAAAACTAAATCCAACTCAAGCCTGCCAGACTCATTTTTTTTTATTTTTTATACTATATAATTATATCATATAAGAATTAAACATGTAATAATATAAAATATAAATATTAAAAATATTTACTCTTAAATTTAATAAAAACATATTAAATTATTAAAATTTAAATTAAAAAACATATATCTTTTTTCAAAACTAAAAAAAAAAAAACTTGAATTAGCCAATGACAAAAAGATTGAGGAGCTAAGACAAATTTTGAGGCACATATTTAGAGCCCCAAAAGCGTTTTATCCCTTGAAGCCCTCAACTTGTAGTAATTCATTTGGAAACTATAGCAACAAGCAACTGCAAACTGCTAACTTTTCTCTGCATTTATAATATCTATGCGAAAGTCGTGTTACTTTAGCAAACAAGAATCTCCAACATAAACTCATCAACACCCAGAAAATTAAAAACTCTCGAAATATTTCACTACAACATTTGCATATTTGCCTCATTTCTCCCTGTTGAATCAAATCATATGCAAGGTCAAATGAACGGATCCCTCCATGTTACATATTTGCCCTTCGGTAAGTAAATCGCAGTTCGACTTTCTCCCTCCGTGTTACATAACAACGCTACGACCATTATAAACTAGAAGTAATGCTCTTCTCAAAATTTGCAACATCCAACAACGTGAGATCCATCCTAATATGGCCTGTATCTGGTTGGCCGCCTGAACCTTGGAACCCTCCTGAAAATGAGGTTAACAAAGTTGATATATTCGATAACAAGGTTATCAAGAGGAAAAAATCACATTCAATTCTTTCAAGTCTCAACAGATTACTGTTGAGCAGAGTAACTTTTTCAGGAAAAATCTTCGAAGTGTCATCCGTCCGACAGGCGAGCTCAAGTGGTACCAGACTTGAAAGTATGTGGCTTATATCCCTCACTTAGGTTGGTTTGAATCCTTCCACACATAGGTGACTGACATAATTATTGTTACTAATTATATTGATACCTCTCCTTTGAGCTTTGCAGGTTGTATCTCCACCAACCAAGGTGTTTCCCTCCATGAACCCTACAGTGCTCTTAGCACAAGAGGGAGACAAAACCCCAACAAGGAAAAATATCTTACCATCATTGGGGGTTTGGCCGGCTGCCCGGAAGATGAAATTTCGAAGATTTATCCCGAAGGAATCAGCCCCTTCAACAATTACGAAGATCAGATAGAAGATTCTAAAATGCTAGACACCAAGCAAATCAAATTACTGTCAGGAAGGTGGTTTGGAACCCCTATAGCAAAAAAGCTTAAAGCTTAAACATTAGAGGCATAGCAAATGCGGGATAGCAGAGATCATAATAGGCATAATTTCTGAGCAACGGGAGATTGTTTCACTTCCATGCATCTAATGCGGAAAAAACAGAGGGTTATAGAAAAACCAACAACACTAGCTAAAAAAGGTATGCAGAGTTACTGAACATATCAAGTTATCTTTTTTCTTATGCGACAACCAAACAAAGAAACATATTTCCACGCTTACCCATAGCTATATGGAGGATAGAAAACAGGACCAGGCATAAAAGGTCTTCGGGAGCGGAAATATGAGTTGGGTCGCCTTCCTCGATATTGTTTCATTCCAGGAACATTTGTCCTCTTTGCAGAGACCTGTGAGCAAACCAAACACACTTTTATCAACATGCAGTTTAGTTAATGAAGTAATAATCCAAATCAAGTTATAAACCTTCAACTGACGACCATGCAATTCTGTTTCATTTAACAGCAGAGCATTTTGAACAGCGTCGATTTCAACAAATTCAACATAGGCGAATCCTTTAGGTTGACCAAACTTGTCGGTCAAAATTGTCACTCTGTTAACTGTTCCACAGGATTGGAAATGCTGCTGAACTTCCTCAGGTGTACATGAGTAGTCTACCTGTTGTTAAAAAGATATATAGAAAGAAACAAAGGGTTAGCGCACATCGAGTTACACTACCTTACATCGGAATCATTTATTACTTGTACACCTCAACAATCCAGATGTTGCCCAAAAAAGCCAAACAACATAAAACAGCATATGAAAAGCAGCATCAGTATTCCTCAAAATAAGTTCATATCAGTCAAATTTGTTTAAATCACATTGACTTGCTATAGGTAAAATACCATGGAGGTCCATGTACTAGGAGTCAGATTACGTTTTGACCCCTTTACTAAAAAAAAGGGCAAATTAATCCTTGTCCATTAGATCAAAGAGCAAACTGGTCCATTTTGTTAAAAATTCCATCCATTTCTACTATTAAAAACTAGCGTGGCTAACAAAATAACCAGACATTTATATGTGACATGTCACGTGTACCTCATGCTGACGTTCAGGGACCAGATTTAACAGTAAAAAAGGATGGAATTTTTAATAGAAGGACCAGTTTGCTCTTTGATTTAACGTACAAGGACTAACCTGCCCCTTTTTTTAGTAGGGGGGATAAAATGCAAATCGACTCTTAGTACAAAGGCCTCTATGGTACGTTTATCACTTGTCATATTATACATGGATATGCACATAACAACTATGTTACTTGAACTCGGGTGTGAGTATCAGATAAAGGTATGTGTCCAACACGGATACAATCAGATTTTTCTAGTTTTCCATGTGTTTAGAGGATCCATGGAGGTCACATCCCCATATTCATCTGTTGGACAGGGATGATGGAGATGGGTTCTACAAAAGAAGTAAAGAGTCAAAGCAATATAGCATAACAAAGCATTTCAAGCCACACAATATGCACAAGCATAAAACCGAATTAGGTTGAAGGGATCAAACTGGTAAAACTCATCCTACATCCTTATTAGTCACACTTATAGCAGATTCATAATTTCAGCTTTGCTTATAAGTAAATCTCATCATCATTCATCAAGACATTAGATAGCAGATAAGGTAATCGTCACGATTTAGCCAAATAAACAAATAAAGAAGATTCAGAATTTAAAAAGACATTGGAAAGGGTTGATAAACCTCACATTACCAACATAAATAGAGCGCGAATCGACTTCCTCCTTTTCAGCTTGAGTTGCAGAAGTACCTGAGGAATCTTCATATGCATCCAAGAAAATGAAAGTAAAACCAAATCAGTTTATTAGAAAAAACAGTTCATTAGACATAACAATTCACACACACAATATTCCATAATCCAAAAATAAACATTCAAATCTATAACAGAGAAGTTCAATTTTATTTTCAAAATTAACAAGTTAATTTTTTCATCAATTTATGTCGAAGTTGTTAAAAAAAAAAAAACCAAAAATTCAGATAAAAAAACCTTGGACAGCGCCCATTTCCTTCTCGACTTTAGCTTGCATTTCACGTAAAGCTCCGGCCTCATCCTCGATCTCTTTAAGTCTCTTTTTCATGTCCTCCAAATCCTAAAATTATTATTATTTTAATAAAAAGCGCTTTTGATTAGACAAAAAGCTCAGCTAAAGCTAAAATTTATAATAATAATAAAAAAAGAAAATCAAGAAACAAGGGAGTGACCTTGGAGTTGGAATTAGGATCTTGCTCAAGATCATGTTCGTTGCCTTCGTAATCTTCAGCTCCACCAGACATGTCAGCGTCCATCTCTCCTTCCTCATCGGGAATCTCCCCTCCGTACACCTCGTGCTCTTGCTCTTCATGTTGCTCCATTCTCTCCCTCTTTTGGGTGTTGAGAGTGAAAGTTTGCCAATTAGGGTTTTGAATTTAGGTTTTTGTTTTTTCAATTGAATTAAAAGAAATTAAAGAAAACAACGATGAGCCTGAGATTGGGCGCCGGCGTGTGCCTTCGATTAATTTTCGATACGAAGATCGACGGATGATAATGGCGAAAGAAGGTAAATTTTGTAGTTTTCAGTAATCATTGAGGGTAGGTTTGGGCTTTCACTTTCATGAGGCCCAATCCTAGAGTCCATTGTCTCCGACCTCTTCTTATAGTCTATCAATTTTTAGCTTTTGTTAGATAAAGACATGATATGCATATTACTTATAGGGAAATTATATGGGTAAACTAACACCCGTACTAAACTAAATTTGTTTTTCTCTTATAAAATAGTTATTTAATTATTTAATTATTTTTGTTATTAGCTATTAAATTACTAAAGAGAAGATAAAAGACAGTATATAAAATTAGCATAATAGTAACTTTAATCCTCAACATTTATATATTTTTATCAATTTAGTCTTGAATATAAAAAAAATTAACCCTTAACATTTACACATTGTATAATTTGATATTTTTTGCAATTTTTTCTTTGTGACATTGAGGGCTTTTGAATTTTTTGGTGTTTCTATTTTTTATATATTTTCTATCAAAATTAGCTGATAATTTTTTTTTTTTTAGCTTTTCAGGTGAAAAGGTCTCAAAGAAAAGCAAAACTCCAAAAAATACCATATTACATAATTCGTAAATGTTAAGGGTTAAATTTTTTAAAACCAAGACTAAATTGACACAATGTACAAATGTTGAGAATTAAAATTACTATTATGCCTATTTTAAAAACTGACACATCATATTCCCATTAGCAATTTAATGACAAGTGACCAAAAAAGACAAAATCGAATAGTTGGGTGACCATTTTGTAACTTTTCATAATTGAGTGACCAAAAAAGAAACTTACCAATAATTGGGCGACTATTGATGACCCTAATTATACATCCAAGTCCAACCCTCATTATATCACCTAGAATAGATAAGGATGACAAAAAAAATCCAAATTCGATGGATTCTGACCCGACTCGACTTGTAAGGGTCAAATTATTTTTTTGAAAAATTAGATTTGAGGCGGGTCGAAGCAAGTGAAATTAGAAAAATAGTTAAATCGGGTTTGAGGTAAATCCACGCCGCCAAGATATTTACAAAATGCCTTCGATATATATATTGCTTTCAATATACATATTTATTAAGTTTTAAGTCTAAACTCAAAAAAAAAAAAAAACTCACTTCAAGATAAAAAAAAATAAAACAATTAAAAAAATATAATCTTATTTGCTTCAAAATAAACGTAACACCCCAAACCCGGCCTAGAAGTTAGACCCGAATCTGGCGTGCCACATGGAAGTGTTTTTCAAAACCATCTTTGCAATTGTAACAACTTGTTGGAGAATTTCAGCCTCTTTGTTAAAACCCAAAACAATTAAGCAATTGTGTATACGTGAAAACATAATTAACTTTAATAACCCTTTTCGGTTGTGAAAGCATATTTGAAATAAACGATTTACGAAAATGTGACCTTTGAAATAGAGTTGCAAAAGCATTTTGAAACATTGCGAAAACGTAGATAAAATACAAGTATTTTGAGAGATTGATTGATGAATCACAAATCAAGGAATTGAACTTTAAATCCGTGACTTTTGAAAATGTCGTTAATAATTTGAAAGAATGTTCGAGTTAATGTTTATTTTGAAATCCATTTGTTAATCAATTTCGGAAAACCCTTATTTACGTTTTTAGAAGAAAAAAAATTCGTTTTAAACAATTTAAGAAAAATAATAAAAACATTCCAACCATAAAGCAAAAATAAAAAAAAATAGTTCAGAGGCCTTATTACAACTTAAATCAAATTAGCAAAATAATAAAATAAACAAAAATAGAAATTTAAAGTTTAATAACACCATTTCAGAAGTATGGCCCCCACCGAGTCATCCATGGCCCAAGTCCACATCACTAAGCATTACCTGAAAGGGTTAAGAGAAAGGGGGTGAGTTACTAGAACTCAGTGTGTAACCCACTTACCGTTATTCACTGGGCCAAAATCCATTAACCAAATATTTGGGCCTAAGCCCATTTACAATAATATAAATGTATCATATATATATAATATGCAAATGATATGCAATTCCCAAACCAAACCTAGTTTTCCATCCGCTACACACCACCCGTACCAACCAACACACCTGTGGGAGAGCTTTAGTCATCCCACCCCGCCAACACACCAAACATAGGCATTAAGCCATATATCAAACTGGGCATTAATCCATATATCAATTTGTGGACAAGCCACCAGATTAACAGAATTTACATGGCATTGCCATTTTTCAGATTTGTGGCAGAGCCACCAGATTTATGTAACAGAGCTACCAGAACTTCTCTTCATCATCATCCCATCCCATGCAATTCATGTATATAATGCATAACAATTCATAATAATGCATTCAAATATTTCTTATAAATTTTCTGGCCCATTATAACAAATTATTAACTTGGCCCACTAAGCAGAATATTATCTTGGCCCATTTCACATATTTTTTAGATTGGCCCATTTAGCAAATTATTAAATTGGCCCATATAGCAAATTATCAAATTGGCCCATATAACAAATTATCAAATTGGCCAATATAGCAAATTATCAAATTGGCCCATATAGCCAAAGTATCAGATTTGCCCATTTAGCAAAATATAACAAATTGGCCCATCATGCCATATATCAATTGGCCCATTAAGGCAATCTATCAAATCGGCCCATAAAGGCATTTTCACAATTCGGTAATCCTACCCACTAAGGGTAATTCGGTAATCTCGCAATCCAAGGGCATTTCAGTAATTTACCCACCAAGGGTATTTTGGAAATTTTTGCAATCCAACTTCACTACTAATTTGAGCATAACATTTTAAAACTGTCCATCTGCGTCATGCTGACTAAATTGACCATAAATCGAGTTAGAAAACTCGAAATCTAGATCTGTAAAATTTTCTTGAAACTAGACTCATATATCTTCTTACTGTAATTTTTCCAGAATTTTTGGCCTAACCATTTAGTACATTTTATTCCTCAAAGTCTCCCCCTTTTCTGCTGTCTGGCAATTCCAACCATTCTTTACTAAAATTTAATTATCTTTTTGTACAGAATTCAAATGATATTCTAGTTTTTTTATTATAAAAATAGGCTCATTAAGGAATCTAACCATATAAATTATGTGCCAAAATTAGTTTTTATCAAATTTTAATGATTTTTCCAAGTCAGAACAAGGGATCTCGAAATCACTCTGAACCAGTCTTACAAAAATCTAAAAATGTCAAAATATACTAATCATTTGCTTTCTCTGTTTCTTTTATAAGAAAATAGACTCAATTATCTTTTAATCCATATCTCCTTAACTTTCTAATTCAATTTCCACTATTTTTGGTGATTTTTCAAATCCACGTTACTGCTGCTAACCAAAACTGTTTCATTGCAAAATACGATTACCACTTCGAACATGCGTACGTCGAGTGGTCACAGATGTCGATTTCTGGCTTTTTGGTCTTTCTAACGAATCACAAAATATTTTATGCAAACATTCAAAGAGGTGTGAGATTACACATCTGATTACGGTAAGGACTAAACCTTCTTGATCGTCGGCACCTATGACACCTTAACAATCGATCAGAAAAAAAAATACCACGATGAGAGAAAGTAGTTGTTTAGGGAGAGGATTTCGACTTACCACTACTTCCAAAGGTCAATGAATAGAGAAGAGCAACTGATTTAATCCCTAAAATAATTGATTAGTCATAACCTTCGATCCGATTTGCAAAATAACCGAGCAATGAGAGATCGAAGTAAACCATGAAGAAATTCCTTAACTTAACGATGATAGATCTGACCTCCACCGATTCAACTTAAGGATAAAGATGAGTTGGCAAAGATGTGATATTCGACCAACCTTCTGCTAGGGAGAAAAGAAGATGAAAGGAATAGAGTGAAGCCACTTACGAAATTCAACCAAAGGAAGAAATGTCTAACACGCAAGAAGGGAGAAGAGATATGGCTAAGAGGTTTCGACTTCTTATTTTACAAACAAAATTGAAGGGCTGAATGTTCAGCCAATGCACCTAATTTTAAATAATTTAATTCATCTCCAATGCCGTCCACCTCATGCCCCTTATCACCAAAATTCATGTTTACCCCACCATGCCAATAATTATGCATATTCATGAGGAATTTTAATTAGTGGTGAGTCATCATTACCACTAATTATATCAAAAAGTAACTTTTTATTAGTCATCTTTTCACCTTAATAGGCACTCCATCTATGCACATTCCTTTTGAAGAATTTTAAAAAATAAAAAAATTCAACCAATGTTTATCTCAAATTTTGTTTGTGTATGAAATTTCCATGCTTTTGCCGTGGCTCCCATTATTCATGCTCCATTTCTCTTTTTTTTTTTTTTTTAGAATGTTACAATAAAAAAAATGAATTAAATTTGGGTTGAATTGGTCAGAGTTGGGTCTCTTATTAAATTTTGGTTTTATGGCAAATTTCTTAAGAGTTGGTGTCGAGTCGAGGCGGGCAAAAATCCGCCTCACCTCGCTGTCATCCCTAAGTATACATCACCTAATGCTTTAAGGTAGAATTTGACGAAACTTGGTCTTGTTAGAAACCTAATCTCATCCTTGCTAAGTGCCATGTCACATTAAGTGGACCTATGTACTCCCAAAATATAGTGTTTCCAAGTATCTCACATCGACTTCAGTAGTGTTCATAGTTGATAACTTGTCACTTTACCATCTGTATCTATGAGGTAAAGTGCTTGACAACTAGGACCTACAACAAGCCAACCTGTAATACCCCACACCCGATTCGAATGTGTGATGTCATATTATGTTGCAGAAGCATCTTAGACTATCTTATTACATAACCACAATTTTTAATTCATAATTATCAATCAATCCAATTTAAACATTTATCATACTCACACGTATGCATTCATCGTATTACGGGGTTATGAAGTGTCAAATTTAAAGTTAAGGCTCCAATTCAACTCAATTGTCAAATTTCAATGTAGTGTTTTGAGACAGGGTCTTACTTTATTTTTGAAAATTTTAATTTTGATATTAATATGTCTTGAGACACTAAAAGTTGTGTCTAGAGGCAATGCCCCTTATGCCTCGAGATCGAGTCTTGAAATCAACTTCCCATGTTTTCTTATTTTAGCTTCAATGAATTCTTGTCTCAAGGCAGAGGCCATTCTATCCCGGGACATAAATGAGGTTGTCTTCAGACTAGCTTGGTAAGTCTTGAGACATCAAGCTTTAAATTTAACAATAAGGTAAATTTTATTCAATCGATCTTTGAGATATAATCTTTCTGTCTTGAGGCTAAATGGCAATCTAACCTAAACCACACGTTTTTAAACCATTCATGTTTATACCTAAAACTTATCTAACATTTCACCAATACTTAATCCTCAACTTGGCACATGCAGACACAATTTAACATCTTCCAATCATAGCAATCCATGCCTAACTAAATACTTTGCATAGCAAACCTCATATCAACTAACATAATTATCTACTAATCACAAAATGAAATCAGACAAACACTCAATACACTGAATTATCAACCTAAACAACAAGTCAAAAACCAATCTAGGTACATGTCAAAAACCAATAACGGAAATGTACGTACAAGCAGACAACAAATTGATTCCTGAGCTCAGTTGTCGAGTGGAATGCTTTACAATTTCTATTCTACGACAACTCTCGTCCGAGACTTGCACATGAAAACAAGCATAACCATACATTGAGTATTGAATACTTGATAGTGCTAATATAATTCAAATTCAATACAATAATATTGAGCTAAATCAAATATACAAAACAAACATCAATTTCTATTCTACGACAACTCTCTCTTTTTTTCATCATTATATCGATAATTATTTAATTTCTCCATATTTATTTTCATTCAATATTTATTGAACGTTTCAAAATTTCATATAATTATGTATTCAATATCTAACATGTCATTTATCATCACTTTTATTACTTATTAATTTCGGTCTCTATTATCTGACAATAGACATTAAAACAAATACTCAGATTTGTATAACGAATGAGTTCACGACCTGCTGGGAATTGAGACTGGTTTATTTTGCTATCTTGGATTGCCCGGCAATGATGACTTTTAGTATTTGTTTATTCTATCATCCCGGGTTGTTTGGGAATAATGGTT
Organism: Gossypium australe; assembly: GCA_005393395.2. Taxonomy (NCBI): domain Eukaryota; kingdom Viridiplantae; phylum Streptophyta; class Magnoliopsida; order Malvales; family Malvaceae; genus Gossypium; species Gossypium australe. The sequence continues at coordinate 108,660,338 of CM016620.1, read as the reverse complement.
TTTAATATTTGTCAGTACTATTTATTTTGTCATTTCGGATTACCCAATACTAATGGCTAGTAAATCATTATTCCTATGACATACTAGCTATAACTAAACTACGTCTAACATCATTTAACGGGACATGATCGTTATTATTATCAATATAACTAATATCAACATGGTGTCAAGAAAAAATACTTGTATCTATCAAGTATATACGTGTGTGTGTATATATATATATATATATATATATTAAGCACCATCAATTAATTTAAAGTTTTTTATTGTTACCTCGGTATTTGTTTCGTAGGCGTCTATAGTGACTAGTTAATTTATAAATAAGTTGTTGAAAATGAATTATAGAAGCATAAACCAAAAATGATTATTCATCAACAACTTTAGTTTTTCCTTTTGTTTTAAGACAGTCCTACGTCGTCTTTAGCTATGAAATTAAATCCAAATACAAAAAATCATTAATTACATGATTTGAAAATAATGTACGATAATTTAAACATGAATGCATTTGTTACAATTTATTCTTTCAAAATTCCTAATGTCTAAAAAGCTCATATCTCACTATTTACCTAATCGAATTTAAAATAAATTTCATAAATATAGTACAAGGAGCTCCTATAACCATTATTTATTAACAAACCCAAAAATTTTTATTTTTAACAATTCAGTCCCTATTACATAAACTTAACTAATTTTTTAAACAAACTTTCAACTTCAATCAACACATTCCTTAATTTTCTAACTTAATCCTTACTCAATCTAAACTCATTATTCAAGAATCCATCTCTATCCAAGCCAAATTTCATTAACATCCCCAACTTAAATAAAACTCAATAATAATTAAAATCTAACACTTGTGGACTAAGTTTAGATAATTAAGATTCCATAAAAATTTCAAAGAAAATGTATTGTTTATCTTGGAATTTATGTCTATAGGAAGAAAAATTGATTTTTTTTTCCTTTTTTCTCTTTCACTCAGTGGTGAAGTGTAGTGGAGATCTAGGGGACCATGGTCCTCCTAAAATGGTAAAATTTTAATTTAAATCCTTTCTAATTTATAAAATTTTAAATTAGTAATGATAAAATTGTATTTTGGTCTTCAAAAAATGATAAAAATTTAATTTAACCCTTTAAAAATTATAAAAATATAAAATATTAAAATAATAAAATTATATTTTTACTATTATAAAAATATATAATTTAATCTGACCCAAACAAAATTCCAAAGTTCGCCACACTTCCACTCACGGCAATATATATATATATATATATATATATATATATAATTAGTAGTTTAACTAATTTATTTAAGCCATTAATCCATCAATATTCATACATATACAATTTTTCTTTTCAAATGATAGTTATGGATAATGATGAAATAAAACCATTAAATCCCACTATCATACTATTATAATGGAGTAATTAATGCCAAGGGCATGTTTAATTACCAAGCAAGGACAGTCATAAAGCTTAAATCAAAATCTTTTCATTTTTCACATTTTAGCAACTTAATCCTTGTACTATCGATTTAATTCAATCTCACTCACAAATTCGACCTCTCAACTCCGTATTTTACACGTAATTATTCTATTATAATTATTTAATAATTTGATTCATTAAATTCGGCTTAGTTTGAATTTTTCAATCCTAATAAGTATTGAGTTGTTACACAACCTCTCTCTATAAATGCCTTCCTCCAACACCAAAGTAAAGGGCACATACTAAGTAAGTCGATTATTATATGATCACTTTGCAAAAGCTTTCTTCTCAAATTCTTTATATATCCTAAACCTCCATCTTTAGTGATTTTTCACATCATATATACAACGTGAACTATCACTATAATCTATCCAAATATTTTGTATAACTTAAATGTTAAAATAATTGGCGACGTCGGTGGAAACAAACAAAAAACTATGCCTCTACTCTTACAGAGCTATCATCGTCAAAAATAAGAATACCAAAAAGCCATCCATTATCAACACCAAGGCAATTTTGGACACCAAGAGCATTGTAAAAGCTTATCATCCTTCCTTTTTACATTTTCAACGATGGAGAAAAAAGCATGCACTTCCAATTTTCTTTTAATACATTGAGAATCATCACGATGAAAGATATTGTCAAGACTTATGAGTGAGAAAAGATTTCAAGCTTATAATTCGACAGTATAAAAAGTTGCAAGCTTAGAACGAGTTTTTTTGAGTTTAACTTTATAAGTATGCTCAAGAAGATACCCTGAAGGACAATAAATATACAAGGAAGAAATAAGAAGAATCTTCTCCGGGCCAAACATAGCTACTAAGACACCAATATAAAATCAACCTCACCCAATCTACATCAGCCAACACTTGAAGCTCAACCTCATCGAGCGTCATATTATATAAAGTGGGCCCATGCAATCCTCAAAAATATATATATAAGGAAGAGCAACTATCAGCACCCATCAATCCATCACTTTCCCAAGTCTAACATCTCTATATCTAGTCACCTCATATCGACTCCATCAACGTTCCTAGCTGACAACCTGCTACTCTATCATCTATTCTTATAGAGATGATTGAGACCTATGCCAAGTCAACCTCCCTTTACAAATACCTTCATTGAGCACCAAAGTAAAGGGACGTAACAATTTAACTATTTATTATACAATCACCATACAAAAACTTTCAACGAACTTCTTTACATATTCTAAACTTTCATCTTATGTGACTCTCCATATTGTATAAAATATGAACCATCCCATAATCTACCCAAATTCTTTTTAACTTTGTTGCTATAACAATATCATTATAATTATATTAAACATTATTTTTATATTTATAAAATATATTGTATTTGTTTAATATTTTACTCTCATACTCGAACTTATTAAATATGCTTTCCGTTATTTTTACTCTAAAATATTAATTGAAAAAAAAAATCAGTGAACACAAAAAGAAAATTGTGGTAGAAAAAGGAAAAGAGTGGGTCGCAGTCCCCAACCTCACGATAATATCAAATATGTTAATATTAAAAACCAACAAAAATAATAAGAAATGATTATAATATGATATAAAAAAGGGTAAACTACATTAGTAGTCACTTAATTATTAGTAAATTTCTTTTTTGGTCACCTAACTATGAAAAGTTACAAAATGGTCACTTAACTATTCGATTATTTTCATTTTTGGTTAGTGTTGGAGATTGGAGAAGAAAGTTTTTTGAATTTTGGTTTTCAAATTTGTGAAGTTCAAAGTTGTTTCATAGAAAAAAAACTTAACCGTAGAAGAGATGGGGAATGAAAGTTTTCTGTAACAGTCCGGTTTAGACCCTAGTCAGAATAGTGGTTTTGAGACCACAAATCCGAGTCAAAAAAATATTTTAATATTATTTTCTGTGTTTTTAGTATGTGAATTGACATGTGTGAAATTTCCGTGATTAAATTAGATCATTTGTGTACTTAATTTGCAAAAAGGACTTAATTGCATAAAATGTGAAAGTGACTTGTTATTTTTTAAAGTGCTTAATTTCTTTGATTTATTAAAGATGGAATCCTTATATTGTAATTTAGCCATTAAACTATGGGATGGACGGCTATGTGCTTTAATTATATGGTTTTCTTATTAATTCATTAAGGCTAGTATAGTAATTTATGTATTAATATGTTTTATAATAAAATAAAAGTATGAAAATAGACATTATGTTCATCTTTCCACCGAAAATACAAAAGAAAAAGAAAGAAAAAAAGAACAACTAGGTTTGACCTTGGTTTTGGCTAGATTAAGGTATGTTTTGCTTTAGTTTTTGATAATTTTTACGTTTTTGAGATCGTTGCTATGTAATCTATCAAACCCATGTCTCAATTTCTGAATTTGATGATGATTTTGTGTTTTGTCATTGTTGAAAGCTTGATGAATCTTGTGTTTGATGATAGAAAATAAATATATGTTGTTAGATTAATATGTTTTGTATTTGAATTTTTGATGAATTTGAGTAATTTGGGCTAAATTGTGAAAAAAATAAATTGAGAGACTAAAATGTGAAATAAATGAAATGTGTGGACTTATATGAGCTTAGTGAACATTCGGTCGGGCTATAGTGTGGTCAAATTTTGAATATTTTGTATTTTGTGAAATAGGGACTAAATTGTGAAAAGTGTGAACTGTCAGGGAAAAAGTGTGATTTTCCCATTTATATTTTTTTGGATGAACATTGATTGAATATGTGATTTAATAAGTTTAATTTATACTAATTTAGATCAAGAAAAGAGGAAATCAAAATTGGATTGGGGAAAATCTAAAATTGTTGAATAGTTGTTTTAGTTCGTCCGTCTTTACCGAGGTAAGTTCATAAGTAAATAAATGTCGTCAAATTCGATTGTATATATATTTAATTTGTACAGAATTGAATTATTAATTGTAAATATATGTGAATGCCGAAATGGTAAAAGTGTGGAAGAATTTTCTACGAGCTTGAATCAATCGAGTTACGACATCCGAAAGCCCCGTATGAACCTTAGGAATAGTTAGGATATATATGTCATGGCATAGGATTTCGATATGTGATTTCGTGTAAGACCACGTCTGGGACGTTGGCATCGACTTGTGTTTACGTATAAGACCATGTCTGGGATGTTTGCATTGTACGAGCTTTCTGACTATCCGAGTATCCTTATTAATTCCGAATGGTTCAATGGGCATTATCGAGTTAAGATCGAATGTGGAAACGAACTAAAAGGTTCAAGTACGTGCTATGTCATATGATTATGAAAGTAAGGTAATTATATGTTTGAGATGAATAAGAATTAGACATGGTAAAAGAGAAATTTATATGTGCATATGAGTTTAAGTGCATTCGGCTATTGATGTTATAATGCTATTGTCTATGTGATAATGTTTGAGTTAGCAAGCATAATAAATGTACATTTGGTTAAGGTTTGTTTGATTTGTCTAGTTGATATAAATTTGAATGTTATTTGTTCATTATTTGCTTATGACTTACTAAGCAAGGAAAGCTTACTCTCTGTGTGTGTGTTTGTTCATTGTTTTATTGATTATCAAGCTACGGGAAGCTCAGGGATCATCGAAGATCATCACCACACTATCGAACTATATTTTGGTATCTTTTGAAAATGTATATATTGAAGTATGGCATGTATAGGCTAAAGAACTTTGATTATGTTTTGAGATGTGTAAATATAGCCATGTGATATGGCTTGCTAATGAATGTGTTTTTGGATGAGTTTAGTCCATGTTTTTTGATGCATAAGTTGGAATGTTTTGATATGCTCATGAATGGCTAAACGAAATGGTCTATATAGGTAAGTTCATGGTTGATTTGGATTGATATGATGAGAAATGCAATGAATTGAAATGGTTTTAGATGAAGTATTAATCATATGTTTTAATGTGAAATCTATGCTTTGAATTGGGTTTGTATATGAAAATGAATGATGTTGTTAAGAGTTAAATTGTGCATGTTTTGGTATGTTTTGGATGCCTTTGGGATATGAATTTAGGTTTGTTTGATGCTTGTAGGTTTGACCCAAATTTTGGGTGGCAAATTGGCCTTGCAAACGGTCTATATTTGCCCACACGGTTCAGCACATGGCGTGTGTCTCGACCGTGTCTCTCATGGTTGCATTTCGAAATAAGTTAGGAAGCCACACGGGCGTGTGATTGGCCGTGTGAGCAAGTCAGTAGCCTCTTTAAATTCCACACGGCCTGGCACACGTGCGAGTCTTGCGGCCGTGTGGACAAGTCAGTATGTATGCCCTGTTTTGCCACAGCCTAGACACACGGGCGTGTGACCCCTGTAACTTTGAAAAATATTTAATTTTCGAAAAAAATTTGTATGTGCTCGATTTAGTCCCGACCTCTTTCCAATGCATGTTTAAGGTCTTGTAGACCTTCTAAAGGGACTCTATGTGTATATTTCTCTATCGAATGTTGTGAATGTTAGATGTTAGTGAAATGTATGTCATATGTTCCGATATGTCCGGTAATGCCTCTTAACCTTCGTCCGGTGACGGATAAGGGTTAGGGGTGTTACACTTTCGGTTGATGTAAGTGGTGCGAATAGAAAAGGCCATACAACAATGATTTTAACAGCCCGATAGAGATGCTCATGGGTCAGGTCGGGTCAGGTTCATGCAAGGCATCTAGACCAAATTTTCAAGCCAAGGCTCGACATGAAAAATTGACTTACTTTTTTGCCCAAGCTCGACCCAGTTTAAGAAAAGTAAATTCGGGCCTAACCTGGTCCATCCATATTTGATTTTTTTAAATCAATTTTTATTTAAAAATAAATTTTAAAAAAATATGTTACACTAAATGTACTAAAAAAAAGCTAAAATAAAAAAAAAATTCTAACGCATTAAAAATACATTAAAAAGCATTTATATTAAAAAATCGGTTCCATAAAAATAATAAATGTTTTATAATATTAACAAATGTAAATAAATATTTTATTATATTAAATATAATTTTTAAAATTTTATAATTTGGGTTAGGGTATTTAGTTGGGTAAGTTTTTTTTTTTAGGTTTTGGATAATAAGTTTTAATTGTTATTTGGTTAGTAATTTAATATAAATATATAAAAATATTATTTAACATATAATTAATATGATATTATTTATAACATAACATATTTGAGTTGGACCAGGCTAAGATCGGGCAAAAAAATATTACCCAAGGCCCAACCCTTATAAAAAGCGAGTCTTAAATTTTATCCAAGCTCATTTTTCAAGCATCGTATTTTGTTCAAATCCTCACTTTTTCTAGGTGGGCTTTCAAGCTTGGGCGGATGACCTGAACCATAAACAAGTCTACAGGCCAATGACACTTAAAAAAAAATTTTTAAATAACTTAGTAATTATTTTTTTAACTTTTTAAAGTTAATAACTAAAATATAAACTTATTAATAATTTGGTCATCTCTAATCTAGTTTATCCATAAATTTAAAGAAAAGGAGCCAGGGACACAATTATAACACGCGCAACTAGCCACTAACACATTGATTGGTTGGCAATCAGTTTGAACGACCGGATAAGCCTGCGCCACAAACAGTCTCACAGGCTGACAGTCAACTTCCGATGGCCTCCGCCGCCGCACACCTTTCCTTCAGCCTTCCCTTTCAGCCTTTCTCTTCTCCACGCCATCGCCCAGTAATTGCTTTTCCTTACCCAACCACTCAGAGTCAGAATCAGAGTCGAGTCCCCCTCAGAACTCGAGCTTTAGGTCCTGACTTTTTGGGTGATTTCGGGGCACGTGACCCTTTCCCAGCAGAGATAGCTAGTGGATTTGCTGAGAAAGTGTTGGGAAACGTCGACACAGAGCATAAGATTCTTATCCCTAATGCATCAGCTCTCTCTCTTGCTAAGCAAGATTGCTCTCCTATTTCTCCTTTACAGCCTCCCTTGTCGGTGGATGAAGCTAAGGCTCTAATGAAGAAGGTGATTTTTTGCAATTTACCCTCTTTTCAAATGCTTTTCATTATCATGTTCTGAATTGAGGTCAATGGGATTGAATTGTTTTTTTGGTAAAAATATATAATAAGTTTCTTTAACTCTTCGTAAATTTGGAAATCAGTCCTATACTTTTATTTCTAGTAATTTAATTTTACTATTTTTCGAAATTTCAAATTTAGGTTAATATTAATATTATTAAAACTATTTTGTTATACTTAGAGAATTAAATTCTTAGAAATAAAAATAAAAATAAAAATACCAAATATTAAATTTGTGAAAAGTATAGAGAGTTATGGTATATTTTAACTTGATTTTTATACTTAGTTTTTGTTGTAAGCTTTGTTCATGCTTTAGCTCTAAGTGTTCTCTTCTTTATTAGCAGCAATCTGATTTAGAATTTGAAATTTAAACCGAGTTTGTTTCACTCAAAATGGCTTATGAAAAATGTGTTTTTGTAATTTTTTATGTTTGGTTTATAAAAAATAAATTGATTATCTAAAAATAACTTACAAGTTAATAAATCTTTTTCAAATTAATTTACCATTTTAAAAAACACTAAGTTATTTTTCAAAAAAAAAAACTCATTTATAAATAATTTTATTTTTATATAAAAATTAATTTAAATCAAATTTAATACTATCATATTAATAATTTTTTAAAAAATATTTAAAATTATTAAAATCTGTTCAATATTATTAAACATACATATTTAATTATTTATATTTCCTAATATAATTCAACACTTCAATAAATTATTTAATATTATAATTTAATTTTAATAATAAAACTTGAGAATAGTAATTTTAAATTTTAAATAATATTCTTAATTATTATTGAAAATATTAATGTTAATATTTTAGTAATAAATATATATTACAATTTATAAATATTTAATAATAAATGTTTTATAGTTTAGAATATAAATATTTTAATTATATAAAAATGAGTAATTATTTAAATCATGCTAGCTTTAATTGTCCCTTCCAACTCTAGTGTATCACTATCCACTCTCATATATGTAATATATATATTAATTTAAATTAAGTTTTAATTCAACATTGTTTATTATTAAAGTTATATATGATATTAGTTATTATAAAATAATTTTCTTATTGTCTAAAGGAGATGCTATTATAATATTTAGTAACAAATATATTTATGTTGTATTTGTTTTACTAAGAACAATTTTTAGAAAATGATTTTAGGAAGATTTACCAAAAAACAAAAAGTATTTTAGGCAGAATCATCTAAACGCCAGAAAATATCAAAGTTTCTAGAAAATCAATCCATTTTTCAGAAATTATTTTCCCGAAGTTGTTTTGAGTGAAACAAACAAATTCACAAGAACTTTTATGTTTCTTCTTTTCATTTTCATAATGTCAGAATTCTGCTATGCAATCTAGTCACTCTCAATTTTGGGCCCTCTAAAAAATGTTGAAGCAATTTAATCCCTATCAATCTTAAAAGTGAGACAATTAATCACAATATTAATGATTTTCTTCAATTTTATATAATTTTGATTGATATAATAACAAATTTAACCTTCAAAGTTTTCTATCTATTTCTATATATTTTTGAAGCTAACCTTTTTTAAATATTCTTTTTGAATTTTTTATATATTTAAAAATTTATACTTTTTTTCATATAATTTTTTGGATTAGGACCGAATTAATAGAATATGTAACCGTTGAGAGTTTAATGTGTTAATATGTCAATTAAAATATTGTATAATCGAGAGAAAACATTAATTGTTGTGACAATGATTAAATTGCTTTGATTTTTTTTTTTGAAAGGGATATATTTGCTCAATATCGAAATTGAGAAATACAGAAGAGGTGTTTTTACCCAATGCAATCTTATGATCTTAGAAAAGCTCTTAGAAAACCTTAATTCATGTCTTACATTAGTAGGTTGAAGACTTTTGATTTAGTAAAAAGGAAATTCATGGCTTATAACATGTTTCTCTAGTGCTGCAAATCTCCTGCTAGAGTCTAATATTCCGTTTAAACAGTTTTCGACCGAGATCGAACATTGCATCCATTAAAGCAAATCCGGACCGGAAACTTGTATAAGCATCTTGTATAAAGACGCTAATATACAAATCCGGATCGAAACTTGTGCTATAAAGTCGTATATTAGTTGCTTGAAGACTCTGATTTAGTGAAAGGAAAAGAAATTTCTCCGGTGATCGATCATACATCGTTGTAAAGCTAGTTTTCTTAATCCGGGGAAGACGATTGAAAGATGTTAATGGTAACATCTTGTATAAGCATCTTTAGTTGTTTGTTTAGCTATATACAAATCCGGATCGAAAACTTGTGTTATAAAGTCGTATATTAGTTGCTCGAAAACTCTGATTTAGTGAAAGGAAAAGAAATTTCTCCAGTGATCGATCATGCATCGTTTTAAAGCAAGGTTTTTTAATCCGGGAAAGATGCTAATGGTAACATCTTGTATAAGCATCTTTAGTTATTGTATGGCTATATACAAATCCGGATCGAAAACTCATGTTATAAAGTTTTATAGTAGTTGCTTGAAAACTCCGATTTATTTGTAGGAAAAGAAATTTCTCCAGTGATCTATCTTACATCGTTTTAAAGCAAGTTTTTTAATTCGGGGAAGACTATGGAAAGATGCTAATGGTAACATCTTGTATAAGCATCTTTAGTTGTTTGTATAGCTATATACAAATCTGGATCGAAAACTCATGTTATGAAGTTGTATATTAGTTGCTTGAAAACTCCGATTTATTTGAAGGAAAAGAAATTTCTCAGGTGATCGATCTCACATCGTTTTAAAGCAAGTTTTTATTTTGGGGAAGACGACGGAAAGATGCTAATGGTAACATCTTGTATAAGCATCTTTAGTTGTTTGTATCGGTGTTGAAAATAGGAATGTTTTTGCTCGTAGGTTGTTGGATGGAGGCTGTTAGATGAAGAAGGTGGACTTAAACTGCAGTGTTTATGGAAATTACGAGATTTCAAATCCGGAGTTGAACTCATCAATCGGATTTATAAGGTTACGGAAGCTACCGATCATTTCCCGAGCCTCCATTTGGAAGGACCGAATCAAGTCCGAGCTGAACTGTGGACTGCTTCGATTGGTAAAACCGAACTCTCCGACTCACTGTCTGTCTCTCCTTTAATTACCTTCTAGCAATTGAAGTTAACTTATTATTTGCTTGAATTGCAGGAGGGTTGAGCATGAATGATTTCATTGTAGCTGCCAAGATAGATGAAATAAAAACATCGGATCTTGCGCCTCGTAAACGGATTTGGGCATAAATCGGAGCACTGATTTTCTTTTTTTCCGGCAAGTTATCGGAGCATATCCGATGAAACCATGGAAGTCATAAGACTCAGGGAACTTCAATGCTCTTGATGAAAGATTCAAACATTTTTTTTTGACATATACACTCCTTTTTTATCCTTCTAAGCTTTTGTATGTGGAATTATTTGTTGATTTTACATCTTTATTAGTAACATCATTTTTTAACAATAAAATGGTGATTCTATCAAAATGTGTAGTCAAAGGTAACAAAAACCCTGGAAAAATCAAAATCAGAATTCAACACTAATATTAGATTCGCATAATTAATTATTTGACCCTCCAACTTTACATAAAAAAAAGGTCATTTTAACAATTCATTTAAATTTTCACTTTTTTTTAGCCCTTAAACTTATGTTATTTGTTAGATTATCTCAAAATAAATGGAAAATTTAAAGTCTGTTAATTTCACTGACATGGCATATAAGTAGATGCCACGTCAAGAATTGATTATTTTTTAAATTTCAAAAATTTCAAAAAAGTTGAAATTTATTAAAACTATTAAAAGTATAAAAAAATATTTTTTATTTTAAAATTTTAAAGATTAATTAATTGTTAACATGGCTTACACGTGAACTACCACATGAATGTCACATCAGTAAAGTTAATATAAATTAACTTTTCTATTTATTTTGAGGTGATTTGACAAAAAATACAATTTCAATGCTAAAAGAAGCGAAAAATTAAATGGAAGGAATAAAATGACTTCTTTTTTTTATAAAGTTAGAGGGTTAAATAAGTAATTATGCCTATTCGATTTGGTTCCAAATTTTTGTTAATAATTCCATTTGGTTTATATTAATAAGAGGTTTTAGTTGGACGGGTTCAATTGACGATTTAATAGTAATTAAATAAATAATTATAAAAAATAAAAAGTAAATTAATAGTTTTATAAAATTTATTCAACTAGTTTAATAGTTGATTTTTTTCGCTTTTGATTTTTTGTTGAGTGATTCTTAATTTAATCGGTATAATCCCTTTGTCTTGATTAATATACCAATTAATTTTTGGTCCAACCGATCCAATCCATTTCCAATCATACATATTGGTAGTATAGTAATTAAGGGTAAGTGTTTAATTGAATTGAGTAAAAAAGTTTTGACTTAGTTAAATTGATGAGTATTATTTTACCATTCTAACTTGATTTAAATTATTTTCGAATAAGTTTGTTAAGGTTGAATTAAAACAAATTAAACTAGCTCTATTGAAATCCTATTGACGATAAGATTAAATTCTAAATTAAAAAAATATAAATTTGATAGTATATATAATGAGTACGATAAACAAAATAAAGGACTCAAGAGATATTTACATTAATTTATTTTTTAAATTACTTTAATTATTCAAATTGTAAAATTCAGGTATAATTCTAATTTGAAAAATTAATTATTAATTTAAGTTAATTAACAAAACTGAATAATTCCCTTCGATTAATTTGAAATATCAATTTATTTTTTAAATTATTCAAGTTATAAAATTCAAGTATTACTCAAATTAAAAAAATTAAATTATTAATTTAAGTTAATTAAAAAAACTGAATTTCTCCTTTCGATTACTTTGAAAGTTGAAAATTTTAAAATGTTTTTCGAATTGGATAGAATTTTGTTAGGCAGTACTATATAAATTTAGTACAACTACTTCCTGCTCTTCAAAGTAGTGGATGTACAACCAGACGAAGCATGTCCGAAACACCACGTGACGTGGCGGTCGTGATAAACTGCTGATATCGCAGTTAAACTTTCAAGCTTTCTTATCTCGCTTCGCTCTTCTCTAGTTACATTGTATGAGTTTTCCTTAAAAACAAAAGAAACCCGACGAAACTCATTCGAAGAATGGCGGCAACTACTTCCATGGTTACTTCATTAACCTTCACAATTCCTTCGCTAGGTTAGTCGGTCCTACTATTTTCCCACCATTGTTATCCGCTTCTTTTTCTGTTAACAATCTTCCTCGGTTTATGTTAACTAATCTTGGAACTTGCTAAAAAGCAGGGCTTCGCCTACCCACTCGTAGGTACCCATGTGTAAAACCCCAGGTTTTGCTTTGCTTCATTGCTTTCCCTATTTCTTTATACTGTATTTCCTTTCTTTTGTTTTCTGTTTAGTGAAGTTTTGAGTTGTGAAAATGGCATGTGGAGTGATGTATCCTTCATGTTCGGTGAAATGTTTCAATGATAAAAGAGGTTTCTAGTTTTTTGAAAGAGATGCATTAGTTATACGTCATTTGTTTTCCCCCCATGGTCTCATTCTTAGCTAAAGACGCTGTTTGTTTGTTTACAGAGACGTTTTGTGAGGAAGGCTGCTTCAAATGTTATAACGGCAACATATGAGTTGAAGGCACCTCCATATCCCTTGGTAAAAATCTCAAAACTTTTGCTTTTTATTAATATTGTTATACCCGCACTCGCGAGCACGAACTCGCTAAACCCCCTACAAGCTTAGGCCAACAGTGAAAACTAGATCCCACCAACCAAGAACTTGGATCCCCTACCTCACGGGCCTAGAGTAAGACGAGCACATGTCCGGGGACCATACCCCTGACAAAGGTGGCTTGCCTACTGCCGTACACTGCGTTTACTTATTATCCTGATAGGGTAGCCTTCACCTAGGATGAGGAACATCAATAAGTCGGTTAAACCAAATAGTATGGAACCATTAGCATAAAGATACGTGTAACCTCGAGAAGGGGCTGACAACACTCCTTATAAGGCCTTGGAGCCCAGGAACCAGCCAAGACACTCACTATATTCTCTCTTGCTCTCTCACTCTCTCGACTGATACTTTCTGCTTCTTCCTCTTTACCACCATACTTGACCACCTATGGTTCTCTATCTGCCAGGTGAACTGTCCTCCACCACCATCTCCTCCATCATGTATCAACAGACATTGTTTTTATTGGAACTTTCTTTTTGGTTGCAATCTCAAAATACAAAAAAAGGACCCCATTGCTAAGCTTGTTACTGCCTGCTGGAGACATTATCTTCTACTTTGTTTAGAGGCATCTAGAACATTTGTCAATGTTCATTTCCCAACTCCAATTCAAATATGAAAAGAATCATGCAAAGAATGTTAAAAATTTTGTTATTTCTTCATATTCTCAGAATGCATTGGAACCCCATATGAGCCGAGAAACCCTGGAGTATCATTGGGGAAAACATCACAGAACCTATGTGGAGAACCTAAACAAGCAAGTTGTAGGAACAGATCTAGAAGGGTTGTCTTTGGAAGACATTATCATTGTTACATACAACAAGGGTGATATACTCCCTGCATTCAACAATGCTGCACAGGTTTATGTCATAAGCATTAGTGAATCTCAAATTTCATATTATGTTTTTCTTTTTAAGTTTTATAACCCGTTTGCAGGCCTGGAACCATGATTTTTTCTGGGAATCAATGAAACCAGGTGGTGGAGGAAAGCCATCTGGGGATCTTCTAGATCTGATCGAAAGAGATTTTGGTTCATTTGAACGATTCATTGAAGAGTTTAAGTCCGCTGCAGCTACTCAGTTTGGTTCTGGCTGGGCTTGGCTTGCCTGTAGGTGACTACTTAGAATGGCATCTTTACTTATTTCCATTAAAATTCTCTAGTTCTTAACGTAATTTGGACCGTAATGCGTTGATGCAGACAAAGCAAATAGGCTTGATGTGGAAAATGCAGTAAATCCTTGGCCATCAGAGAAGGATAAAAAGCTTGTAATAGTGAAAAGTCCAAATGCTGTGAATCCCCTTGTTTGGGACTACTTTGTGAGTATCCTTGCTGTACACTCATAATTCATGTTACAACTGTATATGTATGTATATTAGTGGTAAAAGTACCATGGTTAGAAGTCAGATTGCATTTTGCCTCATTTACTCAAAAAAATGGTCCTTCTATTAAAATTTTATCCATTTATACTGTTAAAAGCTAGTGTGATTGCCACATGCATCTTATGTTGACATACAAGAACAGACAATAAAAATTGATGAAATTTTTAACAGAAGGACCAGTTTGCTCTTTGATTTAACGTGCAGGGACTAATTTGCCCATTTTTTGAGTGGGGGGGCAAAATGCAATCCAATTCTTAGTACAAGGACCTCGGTGGTACTTTTACCGTATATTAGCTAATATAGAAAGCAATCTGGGGAGGCTATTATATTTGTTAGTTCAATGCATCTAACATTATCATCTGTTTCTTTTCTACAGCCACTCCTCACTATTGATGTCTGGGAGGTACTACATGTTTAATTTTACTTTTCCCTACTGATTCGATTTTTAAATTATTCCCAAATTCTTCGTTTAACTAAAGACTAATTTTATTGGTGTGATATGCTCTATGACAACAGCATGCTTATTACCTTGACTTTCAGGTAACATTTTCATTAGTTTTTAATTGCTTGGACTTGTCTGATGAAGAATTTATTTGTTGGTTTCTAATGTAATGTTGTCAAGTGAGTAAAACTTCGTAAATCTTTTCTACTGGCAGAATCAACGACGAGATTATATATCAGTGTTCATGGAGAAGCTTGTATCTTGGGAAACAGTTAATACTAGACTTGAAAAAGCAAAGGCTCGAGCTGCCGAGAGGGAAATGGAGGAAGAGAGGAGGAGAAAAGAAGAAGAAGAGGGCAAACCGACTAATGATGATGATGATTTAGAGATGTACGTAGATAATGACAATGATGATTCAGAGGCTGAATGAATTTAACTTTCAACAATGGTATTAGGACACCATGTGAGTACGTCTTTATAATATGCTCGAAATTTATATAGAGGTTAGTTTGTGCGGCCAACAGAATAGAAATCCTTTTTTTTTTTTTTTTTTGTATCTATACTGGATAGCTAAACCCTGACGTAGAAAATCAAGTAATGTTTCAATAAAGTACTGCCATTTTTGTGAAATTCCTGCGTAATTTTTTTAGATCAGCCATGTTCAATCACCAGTGTGCCGAAATCCTAAACACAAATATGTTAATTGAACATGTCATGTGCTTGAAATGTCATCTCATGTTTATTACATTTTTACCTTGATCATTAGATTTGTTGTGTTTGGTGTCGTACATTGGCATTGATCATGCATTTTTCCACATGACTGTATTTTGACATTCAGTTTCGGGTATTCACCGTATTTTCCAAATGTTTTTTCATATGCTTGAGGATGTATTGGTATCAGTCAAAATACTAGAGTTTCATTGCTTGCTTGATTGTAAAAATGTTAAGCATGCCGTTTGATTATATCTATATATTAACAGAATAATTTACATACCAGCACATTCTGAACTGTTGCTCCGATGCTATTACTATCTTATCAGAGAATTCCTCGAAGAGAAAAGACCTTGAAGATCCGAAGCCATTGAAGTTCCAGTCGTAGGGGGTCCAAAAACATCCGAAAACCGAAGAGTCTCATCTGCCACAGCCGATACAACAGTTACTCCATCAGGGCTCTACAACAGGAAAATACAAGAAACTTCAAATTTCTTTTCATGCAAATTTCCTACTGGATTCTTAAAAGTTTGAATAGTTAAAAACCTGGCATAGGTTGATAATTCGGGGCTCATGGTTCCCAAACTCCCCCACTTTTGTCATCGAAGGGTTCTTCCAGAGGCATAGTTTGTTTTGATCCTCCCCTGTACTGTATCCATGGCTACTCAATATCTCCTTGTGATGTCTGTTCCATTCCAGCCCAGAAATCTGCTCATTTTACAGAAAATTACTAATAGTTGAATAAAAAACCCGAATAATGCAGATGGATTTTTACCTGTGCTTTGGTTTCAATACTGTGAATGCAGATTCCTTTCTGTGTATTCCATATCCTAATACACCTATCATTCCAGCCTCCTCCAGATGCAAGAACATTATGCTGATATGGGCACCAAGCAAGGGCCTTGACTGCGGCGCAATGATCTGTGAATCGATGGAGAAACTTCGATGAACTCATTTTGGAAGCTTCCCATATGTATAACTGCTTTTCACTGCCTCCACTTGCCAACCTATCACCTTCATTCGACCATTTCAAACTGCACACCTCATCGGAGTGCTTTTTTATGCAGGAAGCTAAATGATTCCGTGCTCTAACTGCAAATAAGATCATGTATGATGGATATTTTTACAAACTGTTCAAATATCTAGTTCGATAGAATATCTACTGTCGTGATTGATAATGGACTTGTCACGGCTTCCCGATGTTAAAATGTGGCCGTTCCATGCGGTGGATGCTATCCTTCTACTATGACCTTGAAGGCTCCTAATCTGCAGGGAAACAGATACATGATAAAATGCTTTGAAGCAACCTTCCAAGAGCTCTGATACGGTAAATGAATAGAGAAAGAGAGAAGAGACGAGTTTCGAAGATTCAGCATCCCAGAGCTGTAGGTTGGAGCATGTATATCCAACAGCTAGAGTTCGGGCTTCCTCTGACCAGGTTATGCAATTGTCCTCTTCACGAACATGGAACAACTTGTGTATCCTCTGGTCTACTGAGTTCCATAAGTACAGTGTTGGACCCAAACCAACAGCTAGAACGTTGTTTTTGCCCCAACTCATGATGTTCACATAGTAGTCATCCATAAGCCCCGGTGCATCGAAAACTATCATTTCTGCCTGCACCACACACTGGATCGAACAACGAATGGTTTAAGCTCAGTCCTATCATTTCCTACGTCATCGATACTCAAAGGTTCGTCTCAAATACAGGTGTGTTCCATACGGGTGCCTTTTTTCCCCATTAATTGGTGGATCAAACTTCATATACATATTTGAATGTGTCAGTTGTCACACACGAGTTCTAAAGAGCCTAAGCAACATAGATCATTTCATGAAAGGATCATCTTTCATGAAAACCAGCCCAACCATCAACTTTTATAAATCCCAACATTGGAGCTTACTCCATTCTACTATAGGGAAACAAACAAAATGATAAAAATGTCACAGTTGATAATTTTGGAGTCAAATTTTTTGAACTTTCACTATTTTTTGTAAAAACATATTTAAAAATTACTCCATTGAAAGTTTTTATAATGTCTTTTCAATTTTTTTATCTATAATAAATTTTAAAGAATAAGATGTCAAAAGTTGAAATTTTTGAACCACTAAAAGTTAAAATGTGACAAGTTTACTGAGAGAGAGAGAGTTACTCTTAAAGTTAAAAGATAGCCCATAGATTGAAGAAAATATGAACTTGATTGTTTAAGTTTTTCTAGGTATTCAGGATGATACTCCTAATACGTGTCAGACGTGCTACATATAGAAGCTCTAGGAAAAATGAAGAGTTCGGGAAAAAAATAAGGGATTTGTGCTACATATAGAAGCTCTAGGAAAAACCTTGGGGATGGACCGATATGGAGCCTGTTTGCTCTTGTTATCCGATATGGCAGCCATTTCTTGTCTCAACTCATCAACGAAACGAATGAATTTGTGTTTGATTTTGAGCTTCCTCTGAAAACCATAATCCTTTTCCCTTCAGAATTTAAAGACTGACTCTCAATCAGTTTCTGTTGATACACCTCCTGCCATCAATGAAGAGAAAACTAAAAAAAACCATAAGTTTTCATCTCCAGATTTTTGCCATTTCTAAATCAATAAATTTCATTTTCAGAAACACAAAGGAATGGTGAAAAACGTACATTGCATTTAGAAGATTTGAAGTTGGTGGTTTTGTTGGTCAACAGAGTGTGAGCTCTATCAAGATCCATCAAACTTCTGTTGGGTAAAAACCGATCCCCCTTAATGAAGAACAAATGAATTCAATAAACTTACAGAACATTCAATGGAGAAAACCCAGAAAAAAAGAAAGATGAAATTCATTTGTACCGGAAAATCGTATCGAGTGGGACTGTCATGGAGTCTTCTTGGAGAATACCAATAAGATTGAAGGAGTCTCAGCTTATCGCTTTGATCCATTTTCAAGGGTTTCCAAGAAACGCAATTGTGGAGAAGAAAGAAAGTAAGAGAATGGAGGAAAATAAAATTACTGCAAACCCTTGACGATTTGCAGTAATTTGCGGAAAATAGAGGAAAATGGAATTACTGCAAAAGTAAGTAAGAAACGCAACAAGGCTTTTGAACCTTTCTCTGAATCCCGCCAAACGGAAGAACCGTTGATATGGTTCAAAGGTTTGGCTCGAAAATAGGTTTGAATTTGTTAATAATGGGTTAACGTCACAGTTCACCCCTAAACTTTCATTTAATGTGGATAACTTGTCCCATACCGAATAAAAAAATACTTGTCATTATATGATTGGTTTTGAGTTTTGAATATAATTTAGTCTTCAATTTTCAACTGATACATACTTTTTTCTGTTTAAAGTTTCTTTTTTAAATTTTGTTTATTGCTTAAAAATAGAAATAAGATGAAAATATCAAATAATTTAATCAACCTGTAAAAATCATATTCAAAACCCAAAATCAAATCAATCATATAAGTTATAACGACACATGGAATTATTTGTTAAAACGATTTTATAACTTCGAGGTACACTGATACTTCGCAGAATATAATCCATGTATCAAATTAGATATTTTCTTTGCAAAAGTATTATATTGCACATTATATAAAAGTTTTAAGGACTGATTTTGACATTTACCCTTTAATATTCTTGCACTTGAATTGAATTCTTGTCTTGTTCATATCATTTTTGTATTATGGTTGTAGTTAATCATGTTTATGTTAGTGTCTTATAATTAGATTTGTCAATTTTGACTAAAATTTGGATTTAGTTTCAAATTCAAACTCAATTCAATCTAATTATAAAATATCCAAATTACATATAACTTCAATCCGAAAAGACCCAAACCCAAAACTAGCTGAATCCGAAATGGCCCGAAACTAAAATGACTCAAATAAATATCCAAAATAATATGAATTTGAGAATCAAGCTTGAAATGACCCAATTAGAAAATACGAATAATTCAAACTCGAAATAACTTCAACCTAAAAATACCCAAACTTGGAACCCCATGTGATAGCATGATGGTCAAGAGTATCCGCCGCTTCAAGTGTGGCCTGAATTCGAGTCGCGTTAGTTGTTCAGGCTTGGCCTTATTATTGTAATTCAAAAAAAAAAAAAAAAAACAAAACTTGAAACAGACCTTTAAAACTCAAATTGACACCATCTAAATTGATCAAACCGGAATCAATCTAACCAATCCAAACCCATCTAATTGACTTTCAAGCAAGTGGAAAAGGCAGTAACTCGAGAGAATGGCTATCAAACAGAGAGAAAATGCCTTCATTGAGATCATACCTATAGAAACCATCTATGAAAGTAAAAATGAACTGCACAACTAGGCAATCATATAGCAAGGGTGACAATCGACAACGTGCCGGTCCTGTGAGATCTACTGATATAAGGCTTGTTTTTTACCCTAAAGAATCGGCAAATCGATATAGATCTGCCAATGTCCTAATAGTTCTATCTGGCAGACCAACAAAGCCTTCTATAGATGGTGATGACCCAAATAAATCAGCAAACCACTTGGATGTAGATTGTGCAACATAGCCTTGTTGCCATCTATATGGCAGACCATTGTCACTGATACCGCCACTTTGTACATTGGTGGTTCCTCCTATCTGGTCCATCTCAGTTTTCGGAAAAGAATTGGTTGATCCATGTGGTGCAGCAGAGGCAACAGGATAATCGTCGGCATGACAAGAATTAGGGACCAAACCATCATATAACTTCATGCCTTCGGCAAGAATAGCAGACGGTTGCTCATGCGACTGATTTACATTAGATTTTGGAAAAGGGGACCCTTTGGTTGCAAATCGTGATTGCTTCATTTCTTTGCTCTTAACCTTACTCGATGATCCCATTTCATCCAGTTTTCTGTTTGGCTTTATTTTTTTCTCCTCAAGCCTTTTATGTAGCTCTGCAACTCTTTCTTCCAACTTGACTATCTTCTTTTCAAATTGAATTGAACCAAGAAGCTCCGTTACATCATTACAACGATTTTCCGGATACTGGACTATCGATTCAAGAGCATCTAATTGCTTTTCATTAGCCTTTCCCATCTGGGCCATCCCATTTTCGGGAAAACAACAGGTTGATCCATGTGGGGCAGCTGAGGTAACAGGAGAATTGTTGGCATTACTAGAAATAGGGACCAAACCATTGCCTTCGGAAAGAATAGTGGTCGGTTGCTCACACAACTGATTAGCTTCAGATTTTGGCAAAGGGGACCCTTCGGTTGCCAACCGTGATTGCTTCATTTCTTGGCTCTTAACTGTACTTGATGACCCCTTTTCGTTCCACTTTCTTTTCTTCATTTTTTTCTCCTCAATCCTTTTTTTTAGCTCAACAATTTCTTCTTCCGACGTCACTATCTTCTCTTTAATTTGCCATGAACCAAGAAGCTCGATTGCATCAATACTACGATTTTCCGAATAATGGACTATCGATTTTAGAGCATCTAATTGCTTTTCATTAGCCTTTTTCTGCAAAAGGCCATAATACAGTAAATGCAATGTTTAAGGATGAGAAAACATGTAAGATCATTTGTGTGAACAAGAGATTAAAAAGGACCATACCAGCGCCACGTGGGACTTATTCGCTTCCTGTTTTGCCCCCTCGAATGCTTTTGTAGACTCTTGCAAGAATGAAGTCAACATTGTCTTGGAGGAGAATTTATCCTCAAGCCCAAAGATCGAAGCAACCTCAACAGCTTCGAAAGGCATCCCATTCTTCACCATACTCTCTATGATATCTGTAGCATACAAAAGTGTCTTACGTTAATCAGATGCAATCATATTTAGTTCGCCATTAATATTTGTCTGATTTCTGTGAGAATTCTTGTTATGGACACTTAAAAAAGTGAGGCAGAAACAATGTTTTCAAACGATTAATTACAGTCTTTGTCACTCCTTTATCTACTTTCACTTGATATCACAAACCTCTCCTAAATCAAGGAGATTGAAATAAGAAAGACACTAATTACTGATCTCCAGGCAGGCAGGAATATAATGAAATCAAAGGGTGACTCAGAGCCGACTAATTGACGAAAACAGATTCTATAGCAAACCAAGAAAGGGTATTCTTCATTTTTGTGCTGTTCTTGTCATTAGTAAGCCACCTTCTCCTAAATCAAGGAGATTGAAATAAGAACGACACTAATTACTGATCTCCAGGCAGGCAGGAATATAATGAACTCAAAGGGTGACTCAGAGCCGACTAATTGACGAAAACAGATTCTAAAGCACACCAAGAACGGCTATTCTTCATTTTTGTGCTGTACTTGTCATTAGTAAGCCACCTTCTCTATGGCATTCCACTTTTGAGCTAGAGAATAGTTACAAGGTTACATAGTAAGTGAAACTACCCATATTGATTTCCCTATTTGTATTTACCATAGTAGCAATATAATTTTAAACTAATTTGTGAAGTTTGTAAAACCCATAGGGTCATAATCTTACCTAAACTGATTTTAACCACAAAGAAAACAAGGGTAATTATCATGACAAGGATAGTTAGAATTTGAAACTAGGATAGACAATCCTTAGGAATAATGAAATTGTATATGGAATGAACCTGAGCTTAAACTCAAGTTTGAGTATTGTTGAGGGGATTGGCTCCTTTGGGAGAAGTGTTCAAAGTGTCGTCTGCTGGGCAGCCAACCAAACCCCAAACAATGGTAGGTATTGTCCTCGTCTCAAGGTTTTGTCTGCCTCCTCCAACACGGGGATAATACCTATCATTGTTGGGGCCCTATTTACTGTTGAGGGGCCAACTTCTTTGGAAAATATCTTCGAAGTGTTGGCCGAATCCCCAACAATGGTACCGCTTGAGCTACAAAGCTCAAATGGTAGCATACTTAGTATCTGGTGTATATCCCTTAGGTTGATGGTTCAAGTACCCCGTGCATGTGATTTACATAATTAATGTTACGCACTATACTGATACCTCACTCGTAAGCCTTGTAAGTCGTATCTTCACCAACCAAGGCATTCCTCTTTGCAAACCCTTCAGGGCTCTTGACAAAGAAGGGAGACAAAACCTGGCACCTGGACAACACCTACCATTGTTGAGGGTTCAGCCGACTGCCCAGTGGAGACACTTTTAAGACTTCCCTGAAGGAGTCTAGCTCCCCTCAACAATAAAAAGACAAAAAAAAAAAAAGGAAGACAAAGACCCTGACACAGGACAAGAGCTACTATTGTTGGAAGTTCGGCCAACTGCCTGAAGAACAATATTTCAAACTTCAAAGACTTCTTCTGAAAATGTCAGCCCCTCAACAAGTATATAAATCGTGTAAGTGAACTCAAATAGTTCAAATTCATTCTATCAAGCTTGAGCGGAGCTCTACCAGCCTTAATCTAAACAGTGTTAAGTACCATATAAGAACAATGACACTCCATATTAATGATGACATTGGTAGCAACCAAAAAAATTCATGAACTTATAAGCAATTCATATCAATGGAACCTGAAAAGCAATTACCTGGAATTTTCCCAGGAAGAAAAGGAGAGCACTTTACTGCATCCGAGATGCCACTGAGACTAGCCAACTTAAACAAAACCCCCAAATCCTCATTACTAAACACTTCGGGAATCCCAAAACAAGCAACAAAAAGCAACAAACCCTTTGCATCAGTTTCATTGGCTTTATCCAAACCACCCTCTCCAATCAACCTCTTTCGCCATTCAACAGCTATTTTCCGTGCTTCTACCTTAACATTTGCAGCAATTAGAAACCCACCTTCACCTCTCATCATCAAAAGGAAAAATTCCAAAACCAAAAGAGAAGCTTGCCTTGCCAAAGCTATATAAGGATCCTTGATTTGAGCCTTTTTTCCTAATAGAAAGAACCTCCCAATGCAATCTAAAACCAATTGGGCTGGTTCTGGTGCAAGCTTCAGAGCCGCAGGGACTTCTTCTCGAAGCTTTGGGATATCTGATAAACGGGTAATAATATATTTACGTACTCTTTTGCTACACATCCTTTTGCAAAGGTTTCCAATTCCATAACGCGAGGATACCGAAGGAGAAACTGTTTTGGGTACTTTTTGCGTTGATTTGGGAGA
The DNA here is from genome assembly GCA_005393395.2 of Gossypium australe. Lineage (NCBI taxonomy): Eukaryota > Viridiplantae > Streptophyta > Magnoliopsida > Malvales > Malvaceae > Gossypium > Gossypium australe. Next base: position 108,636,570 of record CM016620.1, on the reverse strand, counting down.
AGGTTGGGGTTCAATTTGAGTGCTTTGTTCATTGAATTTGGAGTCAATGGCTTGGTTAATGAAATCGAGGTGTTTGGTTAATTCGTCGAATCTATATTTGAAAGCTTGGATTGCAATGGAGAAGGAGGTGAGGTCGTCAATGGATTTTAATAAATGGGGTTGTCGTTCTTCTTGTTCTTGTTCTTGCAGTTGTAGTTGTAGTTGTTCTTGCTGTGGTTGTTGCTGTTCTGGTTCGGTTTTGACCACCGCTAACGGCGGCGGAAGCGGTAACCGGGGAGGTAGGGACGGCGGCGGGGAATCAAGTGGATCTTGCTTGATGGCTGTGTAATTGAGTTTGATTGAAGGCAATGAAGGTTTGGCCATTACAACTTCACTAACTATAAACCCAGCGGCTTTTTTATTTATAGTTTACCCTGTAATATAAAAATTAGGGTTAAAATTTGTTGTTACTCATCCTTTATAGAATTTTAGGTTATCCTTTGTCAAATTTTGTTAATTTAATAGTGATGGAATATTTTTTTAAAAGTAGATAATTATTTTTTAAAAAAGTTTAATATATGGATCCACCCTTAAAATAACCCTTTTTTTTTTTTTTTTTGCTCCTAATTCCTTTTTGAATCACATTGATTTTAAGGTTGGTATCCCTTATACAAATCTTCCTTATAATTAATACCGTTAGTTCTTTTAAGGTTTAATATATAGATTGACTCTTGAACTTGACAAATTTTTTCACATTGACCCATAAACTTCTTTTTAGATCATATTGATCTCTAATGTTAGCATCCATTATATTGGTTCCTATACTAACAAAATTTTTTTTTGAAGAATTTGTTGATGTAGACAAGTATGGGGTGACACGTGGAGAATTAAGAGGATAACACATGGATTTATTTTTTTTTAGTGACATGGATTTATCTTTAATCATTTTTAAAATATTTAAAAAAACCTTAAACTTTTGAAAAAAAATAAAAAAAACTTAAAATTTTTAAGAAATATTATAAATTATAAAAATCCAAAAAGGTTAAAATTACAAAAAATAAAAATATTCAAAATCACATTTTATTTTTATTTTAAATAAAATATTTTTTTTAAAAGTTTATAGGCCAATGTGAAAAAAGTTATCAAGTTTAGGAGCCAATCTATATATTAAACCTTTTAGAAGTAGTATTTTATTTTTATTTTAATTAAATTACTTAATAAATTTACTAATATATCATTTTTATAATTTTTGTTTATTTCTTTCTCTCACAGTTAAATTAATGTAACTTATAATATTAAACCTTAAATTAACATAAAATTTTAATTTTATGAAAGAAACATTTTTTATTAAAAAAATAATTTTATTTATAAAATTATAAATTTTTAATATTACTCGTCCAATTAAATGCACTCTATCGAACCTAAACCAAGCTTGGATAAAGAAAATTTGATCTCAAGTTGACCAAATCCAAAACAAATTACTATTCATTCATTAAAGATTAAAATATACTCTAAGTTTATATACACTTCATAAATTTAGAATTTAATCCATTTACTTTTATTTTAAAGAATTTAATCCTACTTTTTGGATTTAAAAATGCAACAACTTCAATCATTAATACTATAAAAGTTCTTTTGTTAAATTAATATTTATTACAATATCATTTTTAAAATGTCATAATAGCAAATTTAATGGATGAATTTTAGCAATGTTAACAATTGAATTTAAATTTTGAATCTAAAAAAATAGAGAAATTAAATTCTTAAAAATTAAAAATAAAACAAATTAAATTCTGAATATAGGAAAAGTAGGAGAATAAGGGACAAATACATATAAAAAGTAAATATTGTGTTATTAAATCATACAATTAATTTGTTGAAATATAAATGTAAATGATTTTTTTTAAATGAAAAATTATTTAAGAGCATGGTCCATACATCATTTATGGAAGATATTTTCTATGATATAATGACAAAAATTTAGAAACAATATAAAATGATATAATACTTGTTATGTGAAATGCAATCATAAAATGCACATTTATTATTTATTATTTATTATTTATAAATATTTAAAAATTGAATAAGTTCAAAGAGTGATGAGAAAATGAAATATATACTCCATATGTATAGTTTAACAACTTGAAGGTTTACTTATATACAAATATATACCATAAACTGCCCAAAAAATCTTCCTACATTATTTACATCATCAAATAATATATTGTAACCAGAGAATAGAGAAATGAGTTGCAGATGTTGGAACTCGAAACCTAATTACATGAATTCCCGGATTTCCGATTAGATTCGGGGAATTGTATGGTACTAGGAATAAGCAACTAGAAGATGGATGCCGTATCAGACAAGCTGATGTTCCGATCTGATCGACTTGTAACAATGGGGTTTCCTAAAGCATCAAGATCAATAATGGCTGTTTCACCGGGACTGTAATTTCCAGCCAGGAGGGCTTCACTTAGGGGATCTTCGACTATTGCGGTAACCGCCCTCCTGAGGGGCCGTGCACCATAGGTCTGGTCATAGCCTTGCTGACAAATGAGGTCCTTGATTGATTCAGACACCTCTAAACCGATTCCCAGTGACATGAGTCTAGCATTAACCTCTTGCAACATCAGGTTTACAATCTCGAGCATCTGAAAAGAAACCGGATAGATGTGACCAACAGCATATTGGTATAACATAATCGAGATCCCGGTAAATTTTCAAGTTCGAAGTGATAGCTATTTATGTAGCATGGATTTCAGGGGCACACAGAATATGACTAGGACTCAAATTGATTTTAACCCTTACTCAAAAAATGGGTAAATTAATCCCTGTGCATTAGTTTAAAGAACAAATTGGTCCTTTCTGTTAAAAACTCCATCCATTTATACGTTTAAAAAATAATGTAGCCAACGGAATAACTAGAGAGTTACACATGGCATGCATGTAACTCATGCTAACATACGGGACCAATTTTTAAAGGTAGAAATGGATGAATTTTAACAGAATGATCAGTTTGCTCCTTAATCTAATGTGCAGGGACTAATTTGCTTATTTTTTAAATAGAGGGAGCAAAATGCAATCTGAAGGCCTTCAGGGCACTTTTACTTTAATCAACAAAAAGGCACAAACCTGAGGTTTCTCGAGAGCTCGAAAGACAACTACTTCATCGATCCTGTTGAGTAACTCGGGACGGAAATATGCTTTCAGTTCCTCCATTACCAGAGCCTTCATTCCAGCATAGGAAGAAGATTCATCATTCTCGAGCAAGAAACCAATGGAGCCACGTCTACCCTTTGCAATCGCAGAAGAACCCACATTCGACGTCATCACTACCAATGCATTCTTGAAAGAAACTCTTCGACCCTGATTAACAGAATCTCAAATGAGAGACATCGATAATCAACTAATATCAGCCGCGTATAGATGATGATAGTGTCGCAAACAAGTTCAATTTACAACGAACAAACCTGTGAATCTGTGAGGTGACCATCTTCAAACAGTTGGAGAAGGATGTTGAATATATCAGGATGGGCTTTCTCTATTTCATCGAGCAATAACAACGTGAACGGTCGTCTTCTAATAGCTTCCGTAAGCATACCTCCCTCTTCATAACCGACATAACCAGGGGGTGATCCTATTAATTTACTCACTGTATGTCGCTCCATGTATTCGCTCATGTCCAATCGAAGCATGGCATCCTCCTGCAATGATGGCATTAGAGGACGGAAGAAAAGATAGCTTAGTGTTATGGGGCCAAGTCATACATTACCAAAAAACAAACCTTACATAACATTTTCAAATAAACGGGTATCCTTTCGTGCCTAGTATCTAGGATGGTGGAATCTTTAATTCCATTATAGCGGATTCCAGTGGAATCCTTTTAAAATCAACAGTTTTGGTTAAAAGACAGAAATGAAAAAACTGTAACTATTTGATCAAACCATGTCAAAAACTAAAAAATTGTATTGGTGACCTGGAACCTGTTAAATCGGTTACCGAATATGTTAGTTTTTCTCTGGAAATTCAGTTGCATTCGTTAAAAGGTAAATTCACATTTCTCAATGCAAATCCTCCATGGCATGATCAACAATGGATTGGTATATCTTTTTCTACCTGTTTATTTCAACCATTGATTTAAAAAGGATTCCACGATATCCCACTATAATAAGATCTCACCTTAGACATTACCATCTAATTACCATCTAGGACATATCAAAATTACACAACTCATAAGTAAATTAATGGGACAAATAAAGAAAAGGAATGAATAGCATGAAGCCTTACCGACCCAAAATAGCTTGCTGCTAAGGCTTTTGTTAATTCGGTTTTGCCAACCCCGGTTGGACCACAAAAGATCATTGCAGCAATTGGTCTATCAAGATCCTTTAGGCCAACGCGGGATCTCTTAACAGCTCGAGAAATGGCAGCAACAGCTTCGTCCTGACCAATAACCCTTTTCTTAAGCATCTCATCAAGGCCAATTAGAAGCATTCTTTCATCTGCAGTGAGCTGCTGCACTGGTATCCCTGACCAAATCGAAGCAACTGCCGCGATTTCTTCAGGTCCCACCATTATAGGTCTGAAAGAATCACCTCGAAAAAAATTAGTTAGAAACCGGACAAAGCCTAGACGGCCAAGAAGCTAATATATCTAACCTTCAACATGATCCGGCAAGAGAAAAAAAAGGAACATACTCATCGTTCTCTGAAGTAGAAGGCAAGGGAGATTCTAGGAGTTCACTTGAATCATCCACACCGGAAGCACCGGCATCGTTTTTCAACCTACTGGCAATGACCTATCCATGACAGAATTATCGAAAGGAGGTTAGGGTCTTAAAGCACATCAGAAGCTAACGTACACACAAGGTCAAAGATATTACCACTTCATGCATGGCTTGAACAGTTCTAATTTCTTCCCAATAATCGTCAGGTGCTTTTGAGAGAATATCAGTTTCTTGCTCTCTTTTCCTCCTAAATGCTTCAATACGAGCTCGGCTTCCAGCTTCATCAATGAGGTCGATTGCTTTATCAGGAAGATACCTGTCAGGAATATATCTTGCTGATAGGAACACAGCAGCATTGATTGCTTCTAGAGTGTATCTGCAGTGGTGATGAGATTCGTATTTTTCGCGTAGACCAAGCAGTATCCCGACTGCATCCTCCTATCAGGTAGCACATTACATCCAAATAAGGAAAGAGAGAAATAGATAGTAACTTTAGTATAGGTTGGATTAAAAACAACCTGACTCGGCTCGTTGATCCATACTGGCTGAAATCTTCGTGCTAATGCTTTATCCTTTTCAAATTGGGTCCTATATTCCCCTATAGTTGTTGATGCGATGCACTGCAAAAGATGTTGTATTAGTGCTTGATAAAGAAATGCACCATAATAAGAAGAAAACAATGTCTACTCCTATAAAAAAGCCTTCTACGAGAAAAGGGATTGGACTCCATTAGAAGGAAAAAGGGTCCCACCGTTTCATTCCAAGAAGTAATCCAGATGTGTTAAAGATGTTATTGTTTGATTTATATGGGTAAAGTACCATGGAGGCCCCTCTACATAAAAATTGGGCAAAATAGTCTCTATACGCTAGATCAAAGAGCAAACTAGTCCTTCTATTAAAAATTTCATTCATTTCTGTTGTTAAAAACTGGTCAAATGATTGAAAATTTTAAATAAAAGGACCAATTTACTCTTTGATCTAACATAGAAGGGCTAACTTGCCCATTTTTTGAGTAAATGAGGTAAAATGCAATCTAACTTCTAATACAGGAACCTCCATGGTACTTTTACCAATTTATATGTCATCTTCAATAACTGCAGTAAACATCATGCCTATGTTTATATAAGGTTCTATGTGAAAATTACAATTTGAGAAATAATTACCTGTAATTCACCCCTACCAAGTGCAGGCTTCAATAGATTCGCAATGTCAAGACCAGATCCCTTGTTTCCACGGCCAACCGTACCAGATCCAATAAGCGTGTGGACTTCATCGATAAAAAGAATGATATTACCTGAAGAACAGATATACCAAGTATGAGAGAAACAATAAAATAGATTCCAGCTCTCGAAAAAGCAACTCCTCATTGTAGGCACCTGATTTTTTTGTCTCACTTAGCAAAGCAGTAACACGTGCCTCTAATTCTCCCCTCTCCTTCGCACCGGCCATGAGCAGTCCTATGTCCAAGGACATTATTTTTTTATTCTGTGCACAGTAAGAGCAATAAATCAATACACTTTGAAGACACAACCTCAATAGAAGTATGACAAGAAGCATTTGGATTGATTTGTGAAGAGGCGGACCAAAAGAAATGCTGGGATTTCTGCTTGTGCGATACTAATCGCGAGTCCTTCAGCAATGGCTGTTTTACCAACCCCACTTTCACCAAGAAGAATCGGGTTATTCTTAGTTCGGCGACAAAGTATCTGTACAATTCTTTGAACTTCAGTCTCTCTGCCAATAACAGGGTCAATAAGTCCCTCACTTGCACGGGCTGTAAGATCGATACAGAATTGAGCTAAAGCACTTTTCCCTGACAATTACATATGAGGAACAAAGCATTACCTTCTGTTATTCTAAAAAAAAAAAAACATAATTATACAAAAAGAAAAGGATTAGATCAAATTTCTACCTTTTGTCTTGTCAGGGGACCTCAAAACAGCAGCATTACCAGATGAAGATTTTTCACTCATCTTTTTTGATGATAATGAAGGTTCCCTACCATCTTTTGCAAGCTCCCCTTGTAATCTGGTGACTGCTTCAGCTGCCAAGTGATTTATATTTGCTCCCAATCTGAGATTTTTAGCACAAAAGTTAATGACATGAAACTTGTTTTGTCTTTTAGACCAAAATGCTCATGCAGATGTGCATCACTTGGCAGAAAAACCAAGCAAAAGTAACTTGTCTCTAAAATCAAATGTTATATAAATTTAATGACATAAATTTCTTTAAATTGTAAGAACTTATGCTCTTTTTGTATGAATATCATGATGAAACAACAAAATTCATGCTTTTTCATGAGCTTCTAAATTAACTATCAAATACTATGAAGCTTATATTTGCTCCCAATCTGAGATTTTCAGCACAAAAGTTAATGACATGAAACTTGCAGCGTCTTTCAGACCAAAATGAAAATGCTCAAGCATATTTGCATCACTTGGCAGAAACCAAGCAAATAACTTGTCTCCACAATCAAATTTTATACAAAATTAATGACATAAAAAATCTAAACAAAGTCAAATGTGTTCTTTAAATTGTAAGAACTATGTATGCCCCTTTGCATGAAAATCATAATGAAACAACGGAATCCAAGCTTTTCATGAGCAATACAGCACAGGTTAATGATATATATATATATATATATATATATATATATATATATTTATAAACATGTTCCATTAACAAATAAAAATAAAAATTGCTCATTTTAAAAGGAAAAAAAAACCTTTTTAGGACACGACTAGCACTTCCATCATCAACAGTGAATAAACCAATAGCAATATGTTCAGGGGCAATAAAATTATAACCCATAGTCCTTGAATACTCCACAGCAGCTTCAAAAACCCGTTTTGTGCTTATGGAAAACGGTACATCCGTTGAAGAAACAATAGACACTTGTTGTTTATTACCCAAATCCTCACCATGGTTACTACTTTGCCAAATGCTACGAACAGCATCACGAGCATTCTCATTTTTCAAACCTGACCCTAAAAAACCATTAGGGTCACGATCTTCACCAATCAAACCCAACAAAAGATGTTGGGTAAAAACCATGTCTTTACCAAGAGATTTGGCTTCTCTTTGAGACAAGATCACGGCTTTGATTGCTCGTTCTGTAAAACGCTCAAAAACAGCAGAAATTTGAATGGGTTTTCTTCTTTTAAAAGAATGAGGGTGTTTAACATGATGAACAAAGTTATTACAACGAGAGATTGAGAGACCAAAACAAGAACTTGAAGAAGAAGAAAAAATTGAATTGTTGTAATAAAAATTTCGATGGAAACGAAAAGGGAAACGTGGAGGTGATGAAGGAAATATGGAACGTGAATGTAAATGAATTGCTAATGAAGAAGAACATAAGACATCCATATCTTTTTCCAGACAAAAAATTGTGGGTAGTTTTGTCTTAAGCTACACGAGTATCATTAAGGATAAAAAGGAAGAGAAGAAAGGAGAAAATATAGGTTGAGTTTGAGATGATGTCCAATCGAAATTGAAGGATATTTTCTTGGCTGTGCTGTCGAAGGAAAGAGAGGAGGAAGAAAGGGATGGAGTAGAAGTGTAGGCTTGACACGTCAAGCCACCATTTCTTTTTTGGTCAAAAAATGGGTTTTTTTAGAGGTTAAATGCTGTTATTAGTCCCTGTACTTTATAAAAGTTTTGGATTTAGCTTCATATTTTAATTTGATTATTCTTTATACTTTTTAAAATTTAAAATTTCAGTCCTCCCCAGATGATAAACATTAAATTCATTAAAATTTGATACGGCAAACATATTATCATATATATAATATTATGTCAGTTTATTATTTTTACATATTGCTCATTAAAAATTCAATTAGTAAATTAACGACCATCGTTTAAGTTAAAATTAAATTTTTAAAATTCAAAACTTAGAATGATTCACTGAAGAATGTAAGACTAAATCTATAATTGTACGCATAGTACAAAACTAGTGACTAAATTTAAACAAACAGGTTTAATAGCTACTGTTTGGATAAATACTAAAATTTTAAAATTTAAGAAATACAAAGACTAAAATTGATCGATCCGAAAAATACGGTGACTAAATTTAATCAAATTAAAATATAAAGACTAAATCTATAATTTTACAAAAATAAAGAATAATAGCATAATTTAACTTTTTTTAGAAAATAAAAAAGTCCTACTTTTTAGTAAAAGCCTTTGGTTTAGGACAAGTCACCCCACTGAAGTAAAACAAGCAAAGAATATATCTGCCAAAGGTTGTTTTGTTTAGAGACAAAAGTGCCAAAATACTTGCCTGACATAGCCAAAAACTTTTGGCACCGTCGAGAATCGGCGCAAGGTGCACCGTTGAGGTTGGTTTTGGGCTCAGAATCTTCCTTGAAGTCAACTTTGTACCAATCTTTCAATGAGATAGACTATGAAAAGCTGAATACATAATTTGATATTTGTGTTAAATTTTTATTTAATTTATGGTATTTATATTTGGCAAGAGTTATATATTTTGGCACATGAAGGCGATAATATTATTTTTTATTATTTATTTCAAGTTTTAGAGTTAATTTGATGAAACTTTATAATTAGCTAATAATATCAACAATTAATTTTCTTAATTAACCTTAAAGTCTGGATTAAACTACCCATATATGGTTGTATTTAATAAATTAAATGTAAAATTAAACAAATTCACAATTGATATTAAATTTATTCTATTATCAAAATCATTGAAAATTCACACCTAATAATATTAGCAATTAACTTTTACCAAACTAACCTTAAAAATCGAATTAAATACTAAAAAGTTAACACAATTGCTTTTGAGTACTCAAATATATTTTTGTCAAATATAAGTATCAAATTGGACTAAAAAATAATTTTAAAAATTATTAAATTAATTAAAAATTTTAATTTAAGCTATTAGACATTTATGTACGTAGATATATTCTATTTTGAGAAATGAGTGATAAGAAGATGGACTTGCACCCTTGATTTGAATTCTAAATATGATATTAACTAGCGAGACATTGTTACTAGATCAATAACTTATTGGTTATGATCATTACCATTCAATAGAATATTAAAATACAATGACAAATTTATCTTTTAACATCTATATATTTTATCAATTTGACTTTAAAATTTTTTTAGTTAAATTTAATCATTTATTTTTTAAAAAGAATCAAATTTGATCATCAATTTTTGAAAAAGAGTTGAATTATTGTTTTTTAACAGAAATACTAACTAAAATGTTAAATTTTTAAACGTAACAATCCGCATGACAATCATCATGTTCTTAATGCAACTTTTTTTTTAATTTTTTATAAATTAAATTTTTTTGTTAACTTGACATATAAAACAAACAGTATCATGTTAACATGAAGTGTATGTGAACTATCATTTAGATTCTCACACCAACATCGTTAAAAAATTCATATTTTAGTCAGCATTTCTGTTAAAAATTACAATTTGACTTTCTTTTTTAAGGTTAATGATCAAGTTTAGCTAAAAAATTAAATACCAAATTAACAAAATAAATAAATATTGAGGGCTAAATTCATTATTATTCCTAACATAAACTATCACTCAAGTAAGATTTTCACAATTCATTTCCAAGAATAGAACCATAATATCGCCAACTTATATAGGCTACGGTCTTTCTAAACTAAGCACCAAATTGAGTAGTGATGAAATTCAGCTCAACCAGTTAATCCTCTCCAAGAATCAGCTCTTCAAGGAAGTTAAGGGATTAAATTGCCTGTTCAAGTTTACTCAAAAGCACCTTTTAAAACATTGAAAACTCAAAAAGCTGAGATGCAGGGTTCAGCAAGGGACGAAGTCAAAAAATTGCTTTATAGACCCAGAGAAGAATCATAAATTATTGGGGGTTCAAAGTGTAACTTTACCATTATACTAACATATAATTTCATAAAATTTTAAGAAGTTAAATGACAAATCTACCATTTTTGAGGGGCCAAGGCTTCTACCTGCCCCTTTTGTCTTCGTCTCCATTCAGCCAAGGACGAGGCTAGAAAATTACTGTAGGGGGCCAGCGAAGAATCATAAATTATTAGGAGGCTAAAGTATAATTTTACCATTATACTAACATGTAATTTCATAAAAAATTAAAGAGTTAAATGGTAAATCTACCATTTTTGAGGGACCAAGGCGTCTGCCTACCCCTATGTCTTCGCCCATGAGTTCAGCCTTGGTTGCTACCAATAATCATTGCATGAGCAAGTTCCATCTTGAAAGTGATGGAACCTATATGCATCCCTAACAACAACCTTCCTCCCATAAACATAAGAGACAAACTTGAATGCTGAGCAGCAATCACTGCAGATGCGTAGATTATTTGTATCTTGAACACTCATTTCTGGATCAATCTTCATGATTCCAAATGCCATAGCTAGCTTTTCACTGTGGTAGTTTAGAAGATGCTCTTTATCGTCATCGTCCATATCGTGCAGGACGCATGAAAGGTTCGGAACATACCCTACCATCTTAATCTCAGCTGCCAAGCTCTCTACTTTCCTATAAACCTCTTGCCAGTATGGATTCACTCAATCAGCTGAATGGAAGCCGTGAACCTCATTACCGAGCTCAACCACGCTGAATGCTGAATTCTCAATCTTATATCTTTCATATTTTGTCTCAACTTCACTACTTCTGGCCATCTGTTAGAGGCTGCATTTATGTTTGACATTAGTATATAGTATCCGGCATGCTTCAGTTCAAGTTCTTACAAGTTTCTTGCGGCAAGTTCAGTTAATTCTATCCCCATGAATTCTGCAAGCCAAAAGCAAAGCACCCCAAACACCATCGTTTTTTGGTATCGGCATCTGTTGAACCATATCGAAAGCTTAGTTGAGTAATCCAGCTCTGCCTAGCATATCAACCATGCAAGCATAGTGTTTCACGCGGGGGCTTACGGAGTGCTTTTTCATTTCTGCAAAACATTTCCTCCCTTCATCGATAAGACCGGCATGACCACAGGCGGATAATAGAGAGGTAAAAGTAATATGGTCTGGCTTAATGCCTGTTTGTTGCATTTGTGAGAAGAGATTCAATGCTTCTTTCCCATAACCATGCATGCCATACCCAGAAATCAGCACATTCCATGAAGAGATATTCCTTTCTGTAGGAGGAATATCATTAAATAACCTGGTAGCAGTGTCTAAATCTCCACATTTAACATACACATCCATCAGGGCATTGCAGAGATTTGCATCGATTTTAATCCTTTTATAACAAAATCGTGGAATTTCCTTCCTAGATGTTGAGAGCCTAAATAAGCACAGGCAGAAACCATGATCAACTTTGTAACTGGATTAGTGTAAGCCTCAGAATCCAACATCACCTCAGAAAGGAACAAGGCTTCACCAGCTTGACCATTTTGACTGTATCCTGAAATGATAGAATTCCATAAAATAACATCTCTTTCCTCCATCAAATCAAAAACCAGTCGAGGTAAGCTCACATTGCCGCATTTTGCGTACATGGCAATAATTGCATTCCCAACAGAGAGATGCTTTAAATAACCATTACAAATGGCATAAAGAATGAACTGTTTTAGCTCATTGACCAACAGCAGAGGCAACACTCACAATTGTCACTGAATCTGACAAAACACCGTGAAGTTGCATATGTTGGAACAACAGAAGAGCCTTATCCGGTTGTTCAGCCTGTTCATAGGCCGTGATCATGGCAGTCCAGCTAACAAGATCCCGCATTGGCATTTTATTGAATATCCCTCATTGCATTCATGGTTACTAAAGCAGCCTCCACATAGAAATCCAAATCAAACCCCGTTCTTATAACATCCTCATGAGCAACTTTCCCTTCAAGAACCAAGGATTTTGAAGCGCATGCTTTAAGAACAAATCGAAGAAGTGTAGTTATGTCAAGGGCCAGTTTGAAATTCTGTTATTAGTTGCGTTTTAATCTTAGAATTGTTAGTTATACGGTGAATTTTGGGAGAGTCGGTACGGGGCGTTTTGTATTAGTGATACGGGTGCGTGTTAGTTAAGTCATTTAAGTACAACCGGGCGTTTTATTAGCCCAGCTGTCGAGATAACAGCTAACCGTATTTCAATTGTTGCAACGACTTTCTCAGCCATTAAAACAGCAATGTGGAAATGGGGGTGGTTATGCCTTCCGTTATGGAATGAAATTACTGTGTTTCTCTTCTCCGATCTCCCTTTTCTCTCTTCTTCTCTATTCTCTCAGTCAGTCAAGATCGCCACCGTATCAAGTTACTGGGACGCATAAGAGGATATAACTCCAACGCTTCGACGTGGCAACCATCATTCGCATATGCCCGAATCATTGTATTCCAAAGAAAAGAATAGGGCTTATCACCACGGATACTATCGAACAATGAGCGAGCACTGTTGTGTTCACCAAATTTGGCATTTTTTATGATAATTTGAGCACCCAAATGAGAATTATAATTGATAATGCCTGAAATAGTAAGAGAAGAGTGCACCTGTTTGAGTGAAGCCAAGCTGTTGCAGATATGAAGGAGCCCATTGTAAACGTTCTCTGTCAAGTCAAGAAATGAACTGAAGGCATATGTGGAGTTGAATAAATGTAGATAAGAAGGGTTTAGGCGACGCATAATTTCAAAGTGAAGATCAAAGCAATTCGTACAACAGGCATGAACAATCAAAATCTTACAAAATGGATCTCATGATCCTTGTAATTCATATTCCTACAATAAAAGCACTAGGCTGTGGTCTTTTTCTTTTTCCTTTTACAGTAGATATATGATACATAATGAATTAGACAAGGGATCTATAATGTCTTGGCCATAAAAATCTCGTATGTTACAGGTTATAATGGATGCTGAGGCTGGATCAAGAACTCTGAGATGAGTCAACCTGGCTCCAGAGCTTCTCGGCATATGTTTTATCTTCTTCTTTCTCCTCTATGACGTAATTAGTTGCTTCGTTTACTTCCTCGTCATCTTCATCTGATACCTCTTCCGTCATATTTTCTGTAATTTCTACTTCTGCAAGACTCTTTGCTTCTCGTTCTGAAAGTTCAGCTAATGCCTCCCTCATAGCCTGTGCTGTTGCTGGTCTGTCTTTTGGCCCGTATTTCGGTGCAGGCACAACAAATGGTAAGGCAACATCATCCAACTTTGTTCTATTTTGGTTAGCAATGCACTTGGTCTCCATTGGAGGAAATACAAATATGATACCAAGTTCATAGTTACAGACGTGAAGCCTTGAAGTGGAGTTGATCTGAGCAAGTCCACTAGCTTTTATCCCAACTGAACTGGAAATAGGTCTTCCCCAGGCAGCTGCACTAAAATTATGAGACCCACAGTAAACCCAACCAGATGAAGATGAGCTTGCCTTGGACCAGAAGCGCCTCCGTGCCACCTGCTTGGAATTTGCATTTTATTCATTAACCTTTTCCCCTAAAAACATTGAATTGTGCAAGCATTTGGCAATGTGAAGAAACAATGCTAATATAAACAGACTCCAGATGTTTGAATTGTTTGTTCAAGAAATTTTCTGATCATTCAAAAAGCAGGTAAATTACCTTTACGTGCATTGGATGCCCTACTCTATTCGAGGGAGAAGGAATTGCATCATGTAGTATACCCACATTTCTCAATCTTTGCCATGTTTTCTGAACAAAGAAATGTATGATTAACAGAAGTGTGAAAAAAATAATCCAGGAAATTACAACTGTTACACATAGGGACAAGGTGTGTTGTTACAACTCGACACAAATTACCTTTTTGAAGACTAACATATCCCTATTTGTTGGGCCATCAGTTTATAGTCCCAAGTCAACAGACTTTTGCCAACCATTTAGATTTAGATCATTTAAGTACTGAGTTCTAATCCATAGTTTTGGTAGACCTTTGCACTCTAGGAAGGAAGAAACATATGTTCTACCACTAGTAATGCTTTTCATATGAAGTTGGAGATGAATCATGGTTCTTTTGGTCAACCTAGGATTTAAACACTTGTCAAGAAAAGCTGCACACTGAGGTCACGGAAACAGAGACCTTACCTCTGAAAAGCAAAGAATTCGCCTTGAAGGAGAGATGCCAGAACAAGCATTTTTCACCTGCTCGATAGTGGGAAAAATAATTCTAATGGATGGATTTCTCAATTCTTGACTAGTAGTCCAGCAGCCCCACTGTCAAGTAACACCATATTACTGTGTGTACATACATATTTAAGAGCATGATGTTCAACATTTCATGCATAATACCAAATCAATGTAAGTTACCTCTGGATCAGACTCCTCTGAATCAAAAACTTGTGATGACTTCTTTCCAACAGATGCGGCAAAAGCAGCTAGAAACGGTGCACTGACAGATGAACCAATTGAGGATGCACCTTGAAAACAAAAGATATATCAGACAAAACTAATAATAAGACAAGTAGGTTGCTACATTTTGAAGGGAAGAAAAAGTTACCATAAATGAAATCAGACTCTTGTGATTCAGGCCAATTGTATTGACCTAAAACCTATAAAAAAAAAAAAAGGAGAAAAAAAAGAAGAAGAGATTTTAAGATAATTATCAAATGTTTCCAAGTAATATAACCTCATAGAGATACATCATACGGTTAATTATTTCATTCTGTATGACTGTATCTACCAAAATGGAGGGAAGTTTATTTCAGACACTGACCAGAAATGAAGATTCAACAATCATGTTGCTTGCTTGAATATTGTAGAAACAAGCAACTATAAAAGTGCTAGTAATCATTTAGTGGTTTTAACATACAAATACAGCATGAAACCGTATTTTAAAATACAGATTTGCGATAATAAGTCATAATGACATATAATTAACACCAGCAGTCTAGAATTACAATAATGCACAAAACGAAATTCATAGAAACATGACTATAAATTGGAATGAAGCCACTAAGTTCATTACCTCTTGAAGTCGCCAAAGGCCTGTACACCTCTGAACTGAAGCAATGAGAGAGCATAATGCAGCAATATTTTGATCTTGCATCATTTTTGACATATCTAAAAAACTTGGCCCCTACACAAATCAAAACATGTTAAATAGCTTCATTACAAATAAGAACAGATACCATCTGTGATACCACAAGCTATATAACATGATAGCATCTCTAATAAATAGCCAAAATACCATGCCTGTAACACATGCAGTATCAACTGTACTTTCTTGTTGTTCCCACCAAATGTAGCTGTAAGGGCTTCTTCACGACATACATATCCATGAAATTCAAAAAATCCAATACCCCATAATGGAGAAACCCATTTTGCGACATTCCGTGGCAGAAAACCAAGTTGAATGCAATCTATGCCAGCCACAACAAGAAACATAATGAGGGGAAAAGGGCATTAGCAACAAATGGCTGTGTTAACCTCAAACAGTTACAACAATTATATAAGTCCATGATGGTGGTAGCTAAGATGAAACTTTGAAGTCAACAAAAGTACCAAATCTCAGTAAACAAGAAATATGTTAGCAACATAACTCCATATCCACACGGTTTCCGATAAATAAAGATGATCTCAACTATGAAGCAGCTACTAGTTTCAGTTCTTTTTAAAGTAACTAAACCATGGAACTACTGATACATCCATACCATGTAAAGTGTATCCCATGCACTAACTTTTAAATGGTCCAAAGTCTAAATCAAGTTATCAGAAATTTACCTCCTGAAGAGATTTTATCAGGGTTAGGAACAAGAACACTCACAGCATTCTCATCCGCAGGGATGTTTGTGTTTCTTCTCAAAACAACATTTAACATCCCATTTGCGTTTTCACAAGTTTTGCCAAGAAAGAGCGCCAGTTTCTTAAGTTGTGCACCATTCCTGTCTGCTGTAGTGCGAAAAAGGTGGCTTAAACCAACCACAGACGCTTCAACCAGACCAAGGAACTTCGCATCCAATGATGAGGGTGTTATCTGATTAGCCTGAAATGATAGAAAACAAGGCTTCTTCCTATCATTGAACCCAATATAAAATACATGTAAAACACCAAGGACTAGCTCGTCACACAAACACCAAAAACCTACCTCCATCTTAAGATTGAAGCAATACTTTATGAATGCCATATATTCCAATTCATATTTTATACAAGGAAATAGTCAAACAATATTAAAAAAGGTGAGCCAGCTTAGCATTCAAGAGTCCACTTCACAGAACAAAATAAGAATGGAAGAGTGTTAAATGTGTGGGTTATGATACCTTCAATGCTCTGTCTGAATGCATTCCAGGTACAGAAGCAACCAGGTATCCCATAGCATTGGTAAAGTCATAATTAGTCAACTCAACAATCCAATGAGCCTGACCAGGTACATCAACAATAAGAGATGCCATAAAGCCAGCTAGCTGAGCAGCGAAGTCAGATCTTGCATTATTCATTTCTCCATAAGAAATTGAAAAGAGAGACAAATAATCAGGTTCCCTTCTACGCAGAAAATCTTGCCACCAAACAGTGTTGGTTACATTCTCCCACTGCAGTATCCAGAAGTGCTAATATAAATAAATAATAAGAACTAAGCAAGAACAATATGAGCATAATCGAAAAACTAAACAACAAATAACTGCAAAAAATTGAACAGCTAGCACTTTTCTGAGTAAAATAAATAAATAGCCAGCATTTTCATAGAGAAATCGACATAACATCTTTCCAAGCAAATATACTCAAGTATCCAGGCAAATTTAACCCACCAATTGACATCCCACCCCAAAAAATTGAGGAAGTCTACTTTTTACAGAATAAAAATCCCTACTGCATCAGCAAACTTCAGGAATAAGGTGATTTGTCTAAAATTTGGCTTCGACTATTATGGTGAAGAGGAACACATATGCATAAGACATGCATTCTTGAGAAAAAGAGATAGGGACATAGAGAACTCCATCAGTATAAAAGGAGATAAACCAAAAATTATAGTCTACTACTGTTTAAAACATCGTGAGAGAACTCCGATAAACAAAAACATTGAGGTAACTAAATTATCAAAACAGAACTTACATCTGCACGAATCAGCCATGTCTTATTTAACATACAGCAAAAACATAGAAAAATCAAATCACTAGACATTGACAAAAAAAATGTAATTACCTGTTTTGCAACTAAATTAGCATTAGTAATGACAGCACGGATACTTTTTTTCTCTTCACAGGACAAGCAAAGGGAAGATAGTATACATGTTGTCATTACTTCTACTAATTTAGTTGCAAAAGGAGGAAGACTAAAGCATATAGTCCACCACTGTTTAAACATCAAGATACAGAACTCTTATTAAGAAAATATTGAGGTAACTAAATCGTGAAAACAAATCTTACATCTGCATGAATCAGCTATGTTTTATTTAATATATAGAAAGAACAATAAAACATATTCCCTCTGTCCCAATTACAATGTCACAGTTGACTTTTATGGATCACTTTTTTTAACTTTAACTTCAATTATTTTAAACATTTTAATTAATTAAATTTTATAAAATATATCTAAAAACTATTTCGTTGAGATTTTTAAAATGTATATCAATAATAAATTTTAAATAAGTCAAAGTTGAAAATTTGTGACCACCAAAAGTCAAATGTGACAAGTTTATTAGGATGAAGGGAGTGGTTAAAAAATCAAATCACTGAACAAATTGACATAAAAAAATGTAATAACCTGTTTCGCAACTAAATTAGCAGAAGTAATGACAACACGGATACTATCTTCTCTTTGCACTACAAGCAATTTTGGGTGATGGCAAGCAATTCCTCGTTTCTTGAGATCATTACCAAAAGCGATAACCTCAGGGAAAGGGGGAAACCTAATACAATGTTGGATTAGAATTAGGGAAAAATGCCAGTATCAGCCAATATAACTTTTAATATGCTCCAGTAAAATACTTACACTGCAACCAAGTTTGGAAATTCAGGGAAGGGTGTGGAGGTTCTGGCATCAGGGCTTGAGCTCCAACATCTCTCAGCATTATGACAAGCAACTGTTACAGGCAGATGGCAAGGAATTTCACAGTGCAACAAAAACCTACCAAAAAAGACTATTAGGTATGGATACAGAAATTATCATGAAGATTTCAATATATTGAGGGGAAAGACATGTAACTCAATTTATCACAATGGTATCACAAAACAAAATTAACCATTCTTTTTGGTATAGAAATGTGTAAAGGTATAAAACCAATCATGTAAAATACTTTCTACAGAAACTTGTGTAGTTATAGCGACTCTAACTGACTCTAAACAGGATATTCTGAGAACTTTAGCCAGTGGAAACTAATATATAAGGAGAGCAAAACGAAAAGAAAAACTTTACCATGAAATGTCACTTGTAAATGTAGCAATAAATATCTTTGAAATGCTTTCAACAGGATATAGAAGTTCTCGCAAGGAAACAACAGAATGGTGATTTGATGAGCCACTATTTGAATAAGCAAGGCGATTGAGGTAAAACATCTTCCCAGGTGCTGAACAATAGTTTAATGAAATCTTGCTTGTCCCAACACCATCAACGTCAGGATCATTTTCCTTCTCCGGAACATTTATTAATGACATCCCGCACCTGTTATTGGCAGCAGCGTCCTCACCACTGCATTCAACAGGGCCCTTACTACATGGAAGGTCACTAGGTAAAGGATCACCAAAAAAATCCTGGTCTAACTCTGAAGTTGCCACTTTTCTAAATGAATTAGACTGCACAGGTTTGTCATTTTTATTAGAAGATTGTGGTTCCTGCCTGAAAAGTGGAAAGAGGCTACTAACCTCTTCTTCACTGCCTATTGCACATTTCATCCTATCACTTAATGTCAACCCTAGAAATATGTTCTGTCCAGAAGCTAAAATGTCACATTTCCTAATGCAAGAGATGGGGTCATCACTGTGCAATATACTCCGGCACTGACTTAAAATAAACTTGGCTCTCCCTATAGCATCACTAGATTTTGATCCAGAGAAATTCCAACCTCTATTCATCTCCTTTGCTGGGAGGGCAAAAATCCTTTTGTTCCTCTTTCCACTTGACACTGTTCCTTGGGAATGTCTTGATGAAACCATTGCCCCAAGTGACCGTGGCGTCCCACCAGTAACCTCATCCAACTTGGAAACTATTTCCTCTTTAAAAACAATCCCTTGTATAACAAAACCAACTCGAACCCGTAAACTACACTCACTTTCATTCCCACAAACAAGCAAAACCTCATCACCAGCAAACAATTCTCTAACCATACCCCGTTTAACCTTAACCTTATTCACATAAACCCCATTCAAAGAACCCCTAACCCTAGAAAACCCTAAAACTTCTTCCCCTTCTTTATCTTTCTCTTCCAATTCATCATCATACAACAAAAATCTTCTCCGAAATTCATTAACAATAAAACTAAAATCATTCGAAAAAATTGTTCCATCGAGAATAAATATTTTACGGTCAACACTGTCATATAAAATCTGGCAATGTTGCTTACTTACGAACCGACTGCCGAACGTGAAGTTGCAGGAACCATTGGCTCGACCAATAGTGTAAGGCCGGTCAGGTTCTAGGCGGAGGGATTCAATAGGAGAACCGGTTTTGGAAGAAAACAAAGGGACATCGAAGCTCTTAACTTCAACTGATGCTGATTTTTTCAGGGTTTTTAGTTTTTTGCGAGGGAAATGATGATTATTATCATCGGTTCTCTTCTTATATTTGTTTGTTAAATGAAAAAATGAATCTTCCATAAAAATTGTTAGGGGAAAATTTTATTGTAAAATTTATGGGATAACAAAGGAATTTGAAAGAAAAAAAAATGGTAAAATAATAGAAGAGAAATTGAGAGGGAAAATGATTGAACTGATAAACCATTGTTCACGACTACAACTGTTTATCGGCCAGCTAACTGCCCAAGCGGGAAAGGATGTACAAAATTTTTGAGAAAAATATTATGTTGAAAAATTGGTTTAGTAAAAAAATTAAGATATAGGAATGTTTTATATTATATTATATTATTTTTATATATTATATAATTTATAGTACATAAAAATTAAATATATACAAAAAAAAAATATGGACGGATATTATATATAAAAATTTGATAAATAAAAATATATAAATTTATTAAATATTAAATTAAAACAATATAAATATATATTTTTAAAATTTTAAAAAATAATATGAGCATGCATAAAATAGATTTAGGTTAGCCATTTATAAATATAGACGGATTTAAGGAAAAGCATAACATATGTTAATATCATGTATGATTCCGAGCAGAACAGGCCCATGAACAACTCTATATAATTTTCCCTCCTAACTTTTGTCCATTAGGCTTTTAACGGTCCTCATTTAAAATTCAAAAGTAATAGGAATTTTTTATTATAAAAAATAAGATTAAATCACTATTTGAAATCTGAACTTAGCGAATATTGGAACCTCGATTAGACAAATTGTAACAGTCTGGTTTATACCCTAGTCGGAACAGTGATTTCAGGACCACAAATCCGAGTCCGTATAATATTTTTAATATTATATTCTGTGTTGTTGATATGAGGTTTAGCATGTGTTAAACTTTCGTAAGTTAATTTAATTGTCTATGTGGTTAATTTGACAAAAGGATTAAATTGCATGAAATGTGAAAGTTGTTTGCTATTTGCTAAAGCACCTATGTGTTGTGGTTTTATAAATGTGAGGACTTATGTGGCAAATAAGCCAATTCCATGATAGTGGATGGTAATAAATGTGGTACATGCATTTTTTTTATATATGATTATTAGTTTATATTATATGTTATAAATATCTTATTACTTATTCATTAAGTTATAATTATTTTTATAATAAAAGAAACATGATAGTGGATAATAGAATGTCTAAATAACCATAGTATGAGTTTGTCCTATATGTTTAATGGAGGGGCATTTTAGTAAGATGAATAAATAATATTAGATTAAAGAAACAAAAGATGAGTGTTCATCTTTTGTTTTCTCTTCTTTGACCGAAAATTAGAAGAAAGAAAAAGAAGAAACGTTGAGCTAGGTTTTGGCATTCATTAAGCATAATTAAGGTATGTTTTGGTTTTTGAATTTTGATAATTTTCATGTTTTTGAGATTATTGTTAAGTATACTATCAAGCCCATGTCTCAATTTGATGAATTGATGTTGTTCATGAAATGTGCCATTGATGATATGTTGAGTTTTATGGTGATTTATGGTGTTAAATGAAAGATTTGAGCTTTATGAACATGTATTGTTCTTGAGGTTATGATGAATTTAGCTAAATAGGGCTAAATTGTGAAAATAGCAAATTGAAGGACTAAATTGATGATTTGATGGAAAATATGGGCTTATATGATATATATGTATATTCGGTTAAGTATGTGTATGTGAAGATTTTTGTGAATTTGATGTTTTGTGAAAAATGGACTAAATTGATAATATGTGCACAAAATAGCCCAAAATATATGTGTATGGATTGAATTGAATGAGATAGTGAATAAAAGGGTTAATTCTGAATATGTTTAGATCAAGAACCGAGGAAAATGGATTTAGATCGCGGGAAAGCGAAAGTATCTGAGTAGCCGTTTTCATTTCGATAAACCGAATCCGAGGTAAGTCACTATGCAAATAGATGTATATGTATGCAATTATAATTGTTTTTATAATTGATGTTGATCATAAATACTATTGAGAAGCTATGCTTATGAATTTCGGGAAAAAAATCTGATATAATGACTAAGTCCGAGAAGTCCCGTGTGAACCTAGGAATAGATAGGATTAGCTATGTCATGACATAGGTGTCTGTTCTGTTTTATCATGTAAGACCACGTCTGGGACGTTGGCATCGATATAAGTTTTATAAGTAAGACCACGTCTGGGACGTTGGCATAGATATGAGCATTACGTGTAAGACCATGTCTGGGACATCGACATCGTATTGATTTGTGTAAGACCCTTTCCGGGACAGTGGCATCGATATCTGAGTATATGTAAGACCTCGTCTGGGACGATGGCATTATACGATTAATCCGAACTGTCTGTGTATGCTACTAGTTTCCTATTGGTTCAACGGGCAAGATTGTGATACGAAATACAAATCCGAGCTATGAACAAATATGTGATATTAAATCCTATTCAGGTACGTTGATTATACACTATTTGTGTATGTAAGGTAAGCATCTAAGTGATCTTACTATGATGACATGTATATGGGGTTAATGATATGATATGAATTGTTTTGGCTTGATGAGTTATGTGTTTATATGGTTTTTGAGTGATGAATATTGAAAATGTGGTTAAAAGTGTATGAATCAAAGCAAACAAGTGAAGGTTTGCTAAATGAATAATATGTGCTAATGTATTTATTTGCATATAAGCCTTTCATATTTAGTTAATTTGTATATGACTTACTAAGCTTTCGAAAAGCTTACTCTGTATGTGTTTTCTCTGTTTTATAGGTCGTCAAAGCTACTGAAGGCTCGGGACCGTCAAGGATTGTAATCACACTACTAAACTCGTTTTGGTACCCTTTTGAAAATGTATATAGCTTAATATGGCATGTATAGGCTAGATATGTGTATATTATATGATTTTGAAGTGAACTTAGTCATGTGTTTTGACAAGTTTTGAGTTGATAAATGCTTGAGTGAATGAGTTATATGATACAAATTTTGATATGAGATGATGCATATGAAATGGTTAAGTTTTGTTTAAACAATGGATGATTTATGAATGTGTATGAATTAGGTGTGTTTTGTGGGTGTTAATAACCTAAAAATGGTGAAAATAACAGTTTTCACACGACCTAGACACATGGGCGTGTGCCTAGGCCGTGTGGCTAAGTCAGAATCTACCAACGGGATAGTCCCACGGCCATGTGTAGCAAGTCAGAATCTGCCCACGAGCTGCCCGCGGCCATGTGTTTTCCCACGGGCAGGCCACACGGGCATGTGCCCCTATTTTCAAGAAGAAGTCTCTAAAGTTTCTATTTTAGTCCCAAATCATTTCCTAATCATATTTTGGGTCTCGTAGGTTCATATTAGGGTCATAAAGATGAAATTTGAAAAATTGTAAATTGTGCCAGGGGATTTTGTCCATATTTACTCGTTTATTTATGTTTAACTCCAGTAATACCTTGTAACCCTGTTCCGGCGACGATTTAGGGTTAAGGGGTGTTACACAAATGTTTCCATATTAGGACTTAAATTTTTTTTTTGTTCAAGTTACTCCTATATTTGGCAATTGTTCCCCATTGGAGCTTGAACTTTAAGGGTTTTTATGGACTAACTTGGACAAAAAAAAAAAGAGTTCGAGCCCCAACGTGGGAACAATTACCAAGTTTAGGGCCTAACTTGAAAAAAAAATTTAAACCCAATATAAGAAAAGTTGTCAAATTCAAACCCCAAAAAAATATTACATAAGTGGTAAGAAATTGTTTAATTGAATAATATACATTATAATTAATATTACACAATATATTATAATATATGTAATAAATACGATACGAGATAATATATTGTGTAATAGTCTTGACTTATATGGAGTTATGGTTAATATTTTTATCAGACACTTGTTTAACACGAATTTAAAACGCGTGACCTCCATCTCTCACCCGATATTGCATAAAAAATATATATTGTGCAATAATATTAAATTTTTACAAGATTTTACAAAAATGTATTAGATAATTCGTAGGAAAGAACACAAAAAATTTACGAGAATTTACAAAAATATATTAGGTAGGTTGTATGGAAATATATTAAATAGGTAAAGGGAAATTATTAATGGTATATATTATATTTTAACTAATTTTTTATTCATGTAATGTATGAATTTATTTGTATGTATCAATTAAAATATATTTATCTAAAAAAATGTGTTACGTACAATACTCTAAAAATACTAATATAGATAATATTATGAATTATCTCTAACTGAAGAATAATTATAAAACTAATAAAAGCGAAAGGGTTTATGTTGCAAAGAACGCTATTTATCTTCTAGATTTAATGCGTGTGATTTGTAAGTATTTTACCTAGATCAACAATGAGAAATGATTATATGAAACTACGATTTTACTTTATCCTTATCCCTTTCAAATAGGAAAATGACAAATCAAATGAGGAAAATGTTGAAATTATGAAAACCTTATTTAAGATAATTTGTCAGTGCAATACATTAATTATTGTATGTATCAATTTATATGTATCCAATAACTTAAATTTTTTTTATAGACTTATGAACCATTAGATAAGTAATAAATAATAATCATGAATAAAATAGTTAAAATATGTCGATTGAGCCTTAATTCAATTGGTATGAATATTGTTGTCAATATAGGAGGATGTGGGTTCGAGTGTGTTGAAGTGTATTATCCTCTTATTCATGAGTTGACGAGGGACTATAGGTAATTCTAAACATTGTGTCAAAAAGAACAAATATAATTAGACACTGTAATGAGATTGTTAATAATTGCAATATGTTCTTGTTTTTTTTTTTATATGACTATTAACAATTGCAATATGTTTTTGTTTATTAAGCTTCAAGCTCTCTTAGGGTGTGTTTAGTATTACTTTTAATAAGTTTTTTTTTTGGACAAAAAGTACTTTTTAGACAAAAACATTCTTATATAAGTTATTTTTTAGAGAAAAAGTGATTCTCCCAAACCAAAAAGGTGACCAAAAATATCTTTTTGATAAGCTAAAAAATTTAATTTATCCCCAAAAGTACTTTTTAGAAGTATTACTAAACTAAGCCTTAATATGGTATCTACTGTGGGTTTAATGAATGAAGATGTTCTCCGATTGTAAGACTTGAAACGTTGTTTGCTGTTACATCCTCTCGCACCCTAAACTCTCTTTTGCTATCTCCCTCAAACCTCTGCCTCTTGTTGCTTTACAAGAAATTTTTGACAAGGTTATATCAAAACCAAGTTGACTTCGTTTTGTTATTGCATTTATTTGATTTCGAGTTTTGAAATCAAATATGTTATGCAATTTGTAACATCCTAAATTTTAGGGCTTGTGCATTTTGTGTAGTATGTGCTTAAAATATTAATCTAAGGATTTGAGGTGCAAATGGGGCTCAGGTTTGGGCTGGGGCTTTGAATAAATATTTTATTTAGACACTTTTGGGGCTTAAATTAAAGTATTAGTAGTTTAAGTGACATACTGGGCTTGTGGCCCAGCAACTAGGGGCACGGTAAGGGGAAGCTAAAAGTGGCGTCACTTGTGCATGAAGAAGGCCCAAATTTTGGCAGCTTGAAGCCCAAGTTTTAGGGCTAAATGTCGGCACTTAAAGGGAGCAATAAGGGGGACGGCACAAGGCTATTTTGTAGGGATTTTTAATGTTTATTTTATGTTTAATTATAAGGATAATAGGCAGATAATGAAGAGAGGAATTAGGGCTATTTTTGAGGAGATAATAGATCAAGATAAGGGAAAGGGATGAGGTTAATCTCTTGATTGCAGAGTTGGCCGAAAATCAATCTCTGCTAAGGGAAGGAATCGGTTTTCTATATAAAGGGGGATGCCGAAATTTGCTGAAAAAGCTCTCATCTTTTCTCTTTTATCTGCCGAAATTTCTACTCCATTCTTTCTCTCTTCTCCTTTCTTTTTCTGACAGAAACCAAAACTTCTGAAGACTCAATTGCCGAAACCCTGCTATTCTTTTTCCACTTTTCCTTTGGCCGAATCTCTCTACCCATTCCTTGCTTTTATTTTTCCAATCTTTTATTCTTCCAAAAGCCGAAATCCCTAGGATCTCACCTCCTGAAGTTGCCGAATCTTCTGTAGTGGAGCCTACTTGTGCCGAAATCTGAAGGAAGCTGTAGGTAAGTGTCGATTTGTGAAATCCAAATCTTTTCCGGCTTTTCTAAGTCCCTAGTCGAATGGCTATCTAGTGAGTAATCTATCGTTTTTCTCTTATTTTCGGCATACCGGGATCTGAAATAAGGCCAATCGCATAGATATCTAAGTTATAGTTTGGTAACACTCGAATCAAGGTACTTCCGGGATTTCAAGGTAAGAAAGTCTATTGATTTTAGTATGTAAAAACAGGCAGAACACTAACCATGGCCGATTATAGGAGAAGGCCTATTTTTCATACTTTTCCGGCTTTTTGAGCAAGTTGTAGATCGGTTTAACAAGAGTATCGACATTAATCAGGTGTGTAACATTTCTCACTGTTAGACTGTTTGATAATATATGTATATATTCATATGTATAAATCTGCTATACCCCGCTAAATGCCGTAATCCCGGCATAACAAGTGAAAGCCCTTGAAGGGTAAAGGCTATCAACAGGTTAGTGACTTCTGTAACACCCCTTACCCGTTTTCAACGCCGGAATAAGGTACGAGGCATTACCGAAATTGCAAATTTATTTATCAGACATTTTATTTCATTTAGCATTTATATTTGAAACCCATCAAAATCAAACATATTGTCCCATAAACATATTTATTTTTCTCGTCATGTCTTACTTAAATTTATTACTCGTCTCAACATACTTAATTACCTTGTATTAACATATTAAAGATAATCACATATTTACATATCATGATAAATATCATTCACTTGTCTCTTCTTCATAAACATAAATTAGTTAATTTATCATATCAATATTTCACGTACCATCAACTCATATTTTCTTATATCACATAATTAAGTTACATGAACTTATCTTGCTAAATTTGTAGAAATATCAAGATTCAGGGTCATTTTAGAAATTTTCTATTTTCATCGATTTTTCAATCGATCTTAATCTATATTAATAATTTCATTCAATTTTACAATTTTAAATAATAAAATAATCTATTTCATGCAAATTGGTCATTTCCACGTTTTTACAAAATTAATCATAAAATTTTACTTTTATTCAATTTAGTCCCTGAGTCTAAAACATTACAAATTAGCCATGCTAGCTGAATATTCATACATATTTTCCTCCTCCTCCTCTCCATTCCACATCCTTAATGTATATAACATGCTATAAGTAACATTATCAATAAATTTCATTAATTACTCATAAGTATATTCAAAACTGTCCATTTGAGTTATAGTCACTAAATTATTTATTTCCGGAGCTACAGAACTTCAAATGAAGAACCGTTAATTTTTCCTGAAACTAGACTCACATATCTTCTTGCCATAAAATTTTCAGAATTTTTGATTTAGCCAATTAGTACAGTTTATTCTTTAAATTCACCCCTACTCTGCTGTCTAGCAGTTCCGACCCTTCTTCACTAAAAATTAATTATCTTTTTATATAGAATTCATATGATGTTATGGTTTATTTCTTATAAAACTAGACTCATTAAGGAATCTAACCATATAAATTATGTTCCCAAATTATTTTTATACAATTTTTAGTGAATTTCTAAATAAGAACAGGGAATCACGAAGTTATTCTAAACCAGTCTTACAAAAATTTAAATATCTCAAAATGTAGACTTCCTTTGCTTTCTATGTTTCTTTTATATGAAAATAGACTCAATAAGCTTTAATTTCATATCTCATTCAACTTCTAATTCGATTTATACAATTTTTGGTGATTTTTCAAAGTTAGACAACTGCTGCTGTCCAAAACTGCTTTAGTGTAACATGTTGATTTCTATTTGTCCCTAATTCCACAATTCATACAATTCAATCCTTTCTCAATTAACCCCTCAATTAAACTAATTTTCTCATTTAATACTTTTCTCTATCATTTTAAACTACTTCATAACTTTTGAAAATCAGAATTTTAACACTAGGCCTTAATTTCAGCTATTTCACAATTAGGTCCTAAAACCAATTTCCATCAATTTCACTTGATAAAATCATCATATAACAAAATTAAAGCTTCAAATCAATATTTATTCATCATATTATTTCAGCACTAATCCACATCAAATTTAAAAATTAACCATAGAATCATAAACTAATGAATTAATAAGTTGGACTCAATTGTAGAAAGTCCAAAAACATAGAAATTTCAAGGAGAAAGCAAGTATTAAACTTACATGAAGCTTGAGTATGAAAACCAACTTGAACTCTTTTCCATGACTGTTTTTCAGCTGAAGAAAATGAAGAGAATTGAAGAGAATTCTCCAAATATTTCAATTTAATCCCCTTTTTATTTAGCTAATTTTGGAAATTTTCCAATTTTCTCCCTTTTCCTTCTTTCTCTTCTCTTCTTCTTTCTTTCCTTCCCCTGCTCTCTGTTTCGTTTGGTTTCTGTTCTCTCCCCCTTTTTTTTTTTCTTTGGATTATTATATAATATATATTATAATAATATAACAATATAATAATATAATAATATAATATAATAATATAATATAAATATATAATATAATAATATACTTTTAAAAAAAAATCTCAGATTTTCTAATGTTACAACTATGCAAAATGGTATAATTACCATTTTGATCCTTCATAATTTCTTTTAATCTATAATTCAACTTTTACACCTTTTTCAATTTAGTCCTTTTCATTTAATTACATATCCAAACGTTAAAATTTCTCAACTAAACTTTAATAATAACTTAATGACACTCCATAAATATTTTTAGAAATATTTATGGCTCACTTTATGAATTCGAGGTCTCAATACCTCGTTTTTGGCCCAATTTTTCTAATTAATTCTTTTAGTTCACAAAATTCACTAATTTTAAAATATTTCTAATATCACACTTAACTTATAATTATCAATTAACAAAGTTTTCTAACTTTTTCGTCAGAGTTAGTGATCTCGAATCACTGTTCCGATACTATTGAAAATTGGGCTGTTACAACTTCTGTCCTATTTCCGTGATTATTCCTGATATGCTTTGTATGACAATTTCATTGTATGCTTGGGGTTGGGTAATTGATGAAAAAGGGAAGTGATCTGTTCTGGTGGCTTATGCCATTTCAGCCTGGTGACCTTGTCACATACTCTGTTTCTGGTGGCTTATGCCATTTCAGCCTGGTGACTCTGTCACAGCTCTGACGATGAGCAGCATGACTGCCATCAACGGCGTGTAGCGGTGTGGGTTGATTGTAGAAATTCCCATGGTGTGAATGGCTGGTACGGGTGGCGTGTAGCGGATGGAAACCTAGGATTTGGGTTGGGCCTGCATAATGTTTGATATATGTATATATGTGTTAATCTGTTATTTTGTTCTGTGGGCTAAGGCCCACATCTAATGGTGCATAAGGGTTGCACACTGAGTCTCGCGACTCAACAAATTACTTAACATTTTCAGGTGACACTTAGTGCATCGGACCGGGCTGGAGAGGAGCGCAAGGTAGCCATGCAAAAGAACGCTTGGATTCATCAAAAGGCTTTTAGTTTATTATTTTTATATTTTCATTTAATGAGTTTTAAGTTTTATTGTAATAAGGCCATGGGCCACTAGACTATTATACTTTGTTTTGGGCTTTTATTTTGGGTTTTTTTTATTGTATCTTAAACTTCAATTGAATTAAGGCATGTATTAAGATTTTGGTTTCTATACTTAAATCAACAAACTAAATTTATATTTTATTTAAACTTACTAAGTATTAAGTTTTCCTCAACAAAAGATTAAATACTTTATTTCTGAAGAAATATTTCCCGAAACCGCGACATCTTTTATGAAATCTTTTTAGTGACATACCAGATCCGATTGTAGTGTTTGGGCCGGGTTTGGGGTGTTACACAATTTATGATAATAAAAAATTGAAATATTTATTGTATCTTCATTTAAAGTAATTCAATAGACAATTATTGTATTTGTGGCGATAATAAAAGAGATAAATTTGTGTATAGAAATAGTGATGACTCAAGGAATGTGACCACTAATCAACAACCAGAAATAGAAACATGGGGCAGAGGGAATACTGAATGAAGCTCTTGTATTTGTGATGGCTATAGGGAATATTGAATTTCATTTTGCTACCTCACGAGGTAAGATTCCATAACCTTGGTCCCTCATCACCTCTTTACATTATGTGATTCTCTTTTTTAAGTCGGAAATTCATATTCACAATAATTTAAGATTTTGTTTATTGATTTAAAAATTTACTCATTTAATTATTACCAAAAAAAATTTTACTCGTTTTGTGTAACCATGTTTTGTATAATTATTGACTCGATGTATTGATTTTTTGAGATAAGTATTTAGTACATTAATAATTTCTTTTTATTCTACAAACAATCTTAACAAATTAACCTTCTTCTTTTTCTTTTTTTTAATATTTACTATAGTTCTATAAGACACTTGTCAACTCTCTGCTCATAGAATCTAAAAACTCCACTGACAATGTATTAAATAATTTCATTAAAAGTATATATAATTTTGTATTATCAAAAAACTAATTACTCATTATATGTATTTTTGAGAAATTATTTACTCATTTAGTATTATTAGTCCAACACACATAATATATATATATATATATATGTTTTTGGAGAAGGATCTACTTATATTAGTGTAAAACTAAAGTGATTTTACATCATTTTATACCAATCTTCATATATAATGCTCCACTCATATACATCATGCATGTCAATTTGGCGAAATTTTATAACTATTTGTTTTATGTAAAAATATATATTAATATGAACAAA
The DNA here is from genome assembly GCA_005393395.2 of Gossypium australe. Classification (NCBI taxonomy): domain Eukaryota; kingdom Viridiplantae; phylum Streptophyta; class Magnoliopsida; order Malvales; family Malvaceae; genus Gossypium; species Gossypium australe. Next base: position 108,605,367 of record CM016620.1, on the reverse strand, counting down.
TTTTTAGATAGACATGATAGAGACATTGAATCGATTAAAAAATTTACATGCATGATGAGCACAATATCATGATGAATTTAAAAGTAAAATTATGTCGATTGATTCATATCTCGATTGATGTGGACATTATTACTAATGTAGGAGGACGTAGGTTCGAGTGCTTTGAAATGCATTGTCCTCCTATATATGAGTTGAGGAGCGACTATAGGTAATTTTAAGTATTGTGCCAAAAACAGCATATATATAATCAAAATTTATAATAAAAATTAAAAAAAATTAAATTATTAAAATATTAACCTTATAAAAATTACAAAATAATATAAAACCAATAGCAATAATATCTCTACTCTATTTTTTTCCATCATTGATATATTATGTTGCCAAGTTTGACTCTTATCTATCGAATCATATAATTAATCAAAATGACTGAATTTAATATTTTTTAAAATTACGGTTTCCTTTATTTAATTAAAATAAATAAATAATTTTATAATAAAATTTTGTTTAATTTTAAATTTTAAAAATTCTCCCAGTAAATTCAATGATACAAATTCAATTAGTATACATACTCTGTTTAATTTTGTTTAATTGTTTTTAAGTAGAAATTCTACTCCCATCTTCAACAAACCTCTGAAAAAATATAAGGCAAAAATTGTACTGATAAGAATTTCTATAAGCTAAAAACGGAATATTATTATATAATTCTTTGAGGTTACGAAGCTCCCGCAACATTAAAAGCATGGCATCCAATAACTAACGCGAAACACAATCGCGATTTAATTATATCTAGTTACATATCCTAAAAGAGTAAATTCAAATTCCGATCGTTCAATTAGAATCGGAATCGTCTTGTTCAGGAACCAAAATCAAGGAAGAAAACGAGTTTCGCGGCAACTTAACTCGCTGATCGCCTGGATTTTGAACGTAAATACTAGTACTACCGACCTTTTCGCCTTGCCTCCTCATCGAAACGCTAGTCTTGTTGTTGCGGCGGTGAACAACCGGAGTTCCAGGCTGCCGCTGCTTACCGTCATTATCACCATCAAGAACAACCTCTCTCTTTTGGATCGGCACTGTGGAGGGAGGAGTAGAGTCGAGGACAGGTGCAGGCTGTGACGGACGAGGGTAGAAGAAATCTGTGGGGAAAAAGTTATACTGAAGACCAGCCATGTGAAATTGTAGTTGAAGGAAGAAAATAGACTTTAGGCTTGAATTTGCTAATTGATTACTTTGATGCAAGGAAGCGTGTATTTATAAGGAGGGAAGGGAAGGAGGCGGTTAGTTACTTCGCCTTGGCTTGGGATTCATATTTGGCTCGGAATTGTATAGAAAATTAGGAGCTTTCAATCTGTTAATCAACTTAAACTACCAGTAATCGAATTAATTAATCTTTTTAAATTCTTAACTGTTAATTAAATTAAAACATTTTTTAAAAAACTAACCGAATTTTAACTTTTTCGTTTCATTCGGTCGGTTAGTCAAATTAACTGAAATTTATATATATATATTTTTTGTTGTTTAGTTAAAAAAGCATAAAACATAGAAAAAAATTAACCCAACCGAATTTAATATATGTAAAATGTATATTAAAAATATAAATTTTTGATTAATTCGGTTAATTCGATTAATTAACGTATTTCGAATTAAATTAACTGTTAACTGAACTTCCAAAAAACTATTAACCGACCCATAACCGAATTAATTCGATTAACCAACTGATTAACCGAATCAATTCGATTTCACCCGAAATTTGCACACCCCTATAAAATATCAATTGCATTTATTTATATTTGTTCAACTTGGACTAAAACTATAACTCTCAAATTTTACTTATAATTAATTAATTCAAATTTATTTAAGATTTCTCTTATTATTTTCTTAAAATACTTTGATATAATCGTATGTTTTATTTAATCTGAACGAGGTTTTTAGACACTACAAGCAGGTTGGAATGTAACGGGTGTTCTATAGAGTATAATAAAATAAATTAAAATATTAATTATTATTTTATACACGGCTAGTGAAGTAAAAAAGTTCTACAATTAGGTCTAAAATGATGTCATTTATTTTTAAGGTGTAATAAAATAATAATTAAATAATTAGAAATGACACTTGATATCATCTTAAACCCGATTATGAAGATTTTTTTACTCTACTGACAGTGAATAAAATAATTACCCTTAAATAATATATAGAAACAACATGACACTTGGTCACAATTTCAACCTTGAAATTTAAAACTCCACAAGTTATGTATCGAATAATTATTCTTCTAATATTGGTTAAAATAATATCCATGTTCTTTTACCCTTTGCATATTTGAAAGTTAGTCCTCTACTTTTATTTTTGGGGGATTTAGTCCTTCAACTTTTTAGATTTCAGACTTCAGCTCCAATTGTTAATACCATTAAAACCCTTTTGTTAATTTTGTTGGTGTGTTATTTTAAAATATAAAAAACCACTCACTTAGTTGCCATGTAACAAAAAAAATAATGTTCTAATGAACCTGAGTTTAGCAGAATAATTTTTACTATGTTAACAATTAGACTTGTATTTTTAAATCTAAAAATTAAAGGGACTAAAATCTAAATGTGCAAAAAGTACAAAGACCTAGAACATATTTTAACATTTAATATTCAGTAATTATATATATTGTTATTAAGGAGTATCTAGTTTGAGACTTATCAAACTTAATTATTTAAGTAGCTCTTTGAGTCCCATAATGTGCTCAAATATAATTATGTTGTTTGATAAAAATAAATATTATTTTTTTAAAATTATTTATTTTATTAATATAATATTTTATATCATTTTAATTCATTTCTAATAAAATTTAAATATGTAATTTAAAATTTTAAAGATAATCTATTTAAAATATAGTATTTCTAATAAAATAAAAATCAATTAAATAAGAAATTAAAATTATTATCAAAGTCATTTAAAATAACAGTTTGAGTAAAATGAAAGGTTTTAATCATCTATTAAATACAACCTTATTCAATTTATAAACATATTTAATTTTTCACGCAAATTAAATTTCTAAATATAAAATATTATTTAAACCCATAAAATATTATAGATACACTTATATTGAACAAGCAACCTTATTCTTGTACACTAATGTGCTGATGGCTACAGGCTTTGACTTTTCTTTGCTGCACATTATTATTGTGGCTTTCATTCTTTTTTCTTATTTAATAGAAACAATTAGTAGCAATATAGAAGGATGTTTCTATAAAAAGATAAGTAAAATTCAATGAAAGGTCCCTGTGCTATGTATTTTTGTGAAGTTAGTCCGTATACTATAATTTCATATTTTTATCTCTCTACTTATTGAAATGAGTATTTTCGATGCCAAACTTTTTTTACGAATTCCAATAAATTATTTAACGTGACTTATTTATAAAGGGAAGACTGAACTCCTTCTAGAGAAGTCTTTGAATCATGATTTGTTTGGAGCCTACGGATCCCTTAATAGGTTGGTATTGTCTTTGAGTTTGATCGGGGTTTTGTCTTCCGAATCCGTTGTGAGCCTGAACTAGAGGTGGGGTTTGCGGAGTAAGAGTGCCTCGTTGGATCAGGTCATGTGTGACATACGGACCACCTATCAAGGGGGACATGTGTGTCTCATGCTTAGTAAGGTTTGAACCATTGACCTATAAGATATAGGTCATCTTAAGAGGAATATATACCACTTAATCTAGTCAACTCTGAATAAATGACACTTAGAAGTCTTATTCGGAAGGTATTCATCTTCCCCTCAACAACATTAGCATTTTTTTTTTGAGCAAATGGACAAATATAATACAATTTTTTTTAATGTGTAAAAAATGTGTTTAATTATACAAAAATATCCTATCATCCCATGTTTAAAGAAAAATAAATCACATCAAATTTTTTGACAGAACTAATAAAAAAATTTCGAAAAATAAAGAAATTGTAGATGACCAAATCGTCATAAACGGACTAAATTTGTAAAAAAAATGCGAAGTACGAAGACTCTATAAAGAATTTAACCTAAAAGAGAAGTAGGAAACAGTAGAAGGATGTGGGAGCTGTCTGCCGGTTCAGCACGTTTGGTGGAGCACAACAACTTCACGAAAAGACCATTAGATTGACGAAAAGACCATTAGATTGAGGAAGGTCTAGGCAAAGTTATGATCCATTAATTCTTAGTCAACTTTGGACTCAAATTTGAATGGTCAAGAAATTTGGTAAGTGTAAAATACATTTTTGTTGGTACAAATCACGGGGAATTAAATTATAAATTTTTGAGGTGTGAAATATATATATTTTTTTAAATTTAAGATCAAAGTATAAATTTTCTTATATTAATTTATAAGGGATTAGAATTAAAATTTTCTAATTTTGGGGCCAGGCTCTTTACCTACCCTTGTATTCGCCCCTGATCATGTATCGTGGGCACGAAGATAAACATCCGTAACAAATTGGCCAAATGTTGGGATTTTGATAAGTGTGATGTCCAAGGACGAATTCAAAAATTATTTTAGAACCAAAATTGAATTATAAATTTTTAAGATGTTAAATGTAGGTTTTATCACGTATTAATTTATGATTTCATTCTTTTTAAAATGATTAAACATAATATTTTTATTTTATTTTTTTGAGACTAAAGTGTAACTTTTCTCACTATTAATTTATAATTTAATCATTTATTCCGATTTGGGGGTGGTGGCCCCTTGCATCCACCCTTGATCACATATCACTATTCGGAGCAAATTATGTTGCATACACATATATCACTAATTGATAATTTTTGCGATTTAATCCAACAACGTGGGTGTAAGGATAAACATCCTTGACAAACGGGCCAAACGTTAAAGTTCTTATAAATATGAAATATTGTTCAACTTAAAATTAAAAAAAATAATTCTTTTTATAAATTATTGGTAAAAATTTTAAACCTCTTAAATATAATTTGGAGTATGATCATGTAAATAATAAATAAATGAAGATGTAAGATAAAATTTTAAGACCTGTAAAATAAAAAAAAAACTTCATTTTCAATTTATTGAAGGCAAATAATAGATTAAAATATTCTACAAGTCTATGTACTTTTTGTAAATTTATACTTTAATTTTTATATTTTTATTTTTGAGAATTTAGTTCCTCTACTTTTTATATTTTAAAGTTCATGTTCAATAGTTAACATTATTTTGTTAAATCCAGATTCAATATAATGTCATTTTTTAGTTACATTGCTACTAAGGGAGTATTTATTTTATTTTAAAATGTTACACTAATAAATTTAACTAAAAGAAATAACAATATTAACGATTAGACCTGAACTTTAAAATATAAAAAGTACAAATTTAAATTCCTGAAAATAAAAATATAAAATTTAAATTCTAAATTTATGAAGAATATAAAAACTTATGACATATTTTAACTAAATAATATTATTTGTTTAAATTTTCTATTTAAACAAGAAAGTATTGGTTTTTGTGTGTGAAAGAGAAACATCATGCACCTACCACTATGAAAAGCTTTGGTACCACGTTAAAGTAAAAAGACGAAGTCAAATTTGATTAAGAGGTTGAGTTTGTACATGAGTCGGAGGCTGAGGGAATGAGTTATGTGACTCTGGCTTGATTAAGGCCATGATTTTGGGCATCCTATCGTCCGGGCTTAAAAGAGAATGTTGTTTTAATGTGAATGTAATTTCAAGATAATAAAATGTTTATTTAGGTTTAATTAAATCATATTGATAGAATCTTATGAAATGTGTCTGTGAGTATTCATTACGCATTTAACGACATTAAATGTTTATCTAACCATATCATGATAATGGATAAGAAGACCTCTCCCATTTTTAGAACCTCTTGTCCTTGCTCTAACTCTTGACCTTTACGGGTGGGCCGAACTTTATTGCACCACCTTGACCCATTCTACTATGTGTTAGTTTTGTCTAATTATTTTATGTTCTTTGTCTGTTATGCTTTGTGCTAGTTTAATTCTATATAATTTTTTTATACTATATTGGGGGTAAGGGATAGGGTAACACGGTTCAAACTTGTGTCAAACGGATGTTTGATAAATGTTTTAATCATCGTTCCATACAAGTCAAGACATATATTTGTACTTGTGATGTACTTGTGAATGTATTGTATTTGTAATAGTTAAACTTTCAAAAAAATTGGTTATAACATGTCATAAGTCTTTGTACTCTTCGTAAATTTAGAATTTATTCGATGTGTTTCTATTTTTAGAAATTTAGTTTCTCTACTTTTTCAGGTTTCAAAATTATGCCTAATTGTTAACATATTAAAATTATTTTGTTAAATTCAAGTTCATTATAATATCATTTTTTGAGTTGCATGGCTACCAAGTGAGCATTTTTTTAAAAGTGTCATGCCAACAAATTTAACAAAAAAAATTTAGTAGTGTTAACAATTGGATTTAAATTTTGAAATTTGAGAAGTAGAGAGATTGAATTCCAATAAATAAAATTATAAACTAAATTTCATACTTGTGAATAATATTGGGACTTATGACATATTTTAATCAAAAAATTCTTTTAAAGATTTTCTAAATTATCCCTAAATTTCTAAACCCCTAATTAATTATATTTACTTGAGAAGAATATTATGTGTCTAAATCCGGTAACATATGATGATTTAAACGTATACATGTGTTTCCAATTCTATCATAAATAATTGTACATGTGTGAATTTTAATCTAGATCATTTCTGATTCTTTATCTATCTGAGTGTTATAATAAATCGATTCCACTTTATAATTATTTGAAAATGTATTTATTTAGTTGTTTCTCTTGAGAAAAGAAAAAAAAAAACACTAGCACACCCATGCATCTTAGTTGGCTTTAGTTCACACAATTATATTCAATTGATTTAGTCAACAAAAGTCAAAAATTTTCCCTAGTTCATATGATCTAATGCGTGTCAATCATTAAATCAAAACTAAGCCAAATCAATTCAACACATTAACCATGCTTTTCAACAATATTTTCAATCAAACCAACACACATCCTCATTAATTCCTCATCAATAAATAAGAAATTTAGCTCAGAACTGGAAACATCAACACAACAAATATATATGTAATTACTTCAAAAATAATTTAAGTTCGAATTATTATTATACTTAAAAAATGAAATAAATATATATTGGATTCAAGTTACAAACCAAAGTAAAGTGTTTAAAAATGCTCATAAACTCTTTTTCAAGTTGAAGCTTGAAAATCATCCTTTTGTTGTTGTATATAATATATATTACGTATTTTTTTAATAAATAATTTTGTTGAATAATTTTCCGTCATGTCTAATTAAAGAAAATAATTAAATATTTATATACATAGTTACTATTCATAAAATTGTGGTTCCTAGTAGACTCTATGCATGCTGGACACATGTACTGTTCTAGACTGCCTGTTGGACTTTGTAGCCCCCACATGCGAACTCCTTGGGCACATGCGAGCTGAGACTGCAAGCTTCCCTTGCCGACTTCGTACTGTAAAGCTTGCAAGCAACCATCTAGTGGGCTCTAGTCGAGTCGCAGATAGGCGACTTAGACCTTATTTAATTTTCGGGTTGGTGATCATAAGTACATAACAAACTTAATATAATTTTTTGTGTTTATGTATTTATCAAATAACCACAATTGTTGTATTAACGTAATTTAAATACGTATATGCAACAACATTCAACATTTTTTAAAAAGTTGCATCTAATGGTAAGTTGAGTTCCAAATTTAGTAGAAAGTTTTTTGGTTTTTTAGCCGAAATTCATGAATTTTTCTAACATGCAAAGTTGTAACTTTTAAGAGAGGCAATTATATATTTACTCATTTGATATGAGTATCTGATATATATTCATTTTCAAAAGGCAAGCACCTTAGTCTAACTATATTTTGTTGCAATCTATGATGGGCCACACCGTTCAATGAAACCAACAATAAATAGAATTTATCATTCAACCATGACCAGAAGATAATCACCTGACTTAGCATATTATATGGATGAAGAATGATGATAGTCATAAAGCAAAATAATCATATTCATTAGAGACTACGAGCCAGAGTGCAAAACCCTACATGTTTGGTGATGAGAAGGATCAAAGACTAGACTCTTGCTTGTACTGTTTGCTGATTTGAACAGGCAACGATGGGGTGATCTTAGGAAACTTTGGTGGGTGAAATTTCGATTGTTAGTTTTTTAGGATGATAGGTTGAATGCAAGCACTAAAACATCCTAGTAATGATTTATATATACAAGGTGTTTTAATCCGTTTTATGATATGAGATAAGTCTTGTTCGGTTTGAGGATGGTATTTAAGTAAACCCTCTAATATTTTAACTAGTCAATAACCGAGTCTGTGTTTTCACGTTTTCACACTAGTAGTGATGTTATGCCATGTTCATAGTTTTCGATCTAATATTTTAAATGGCCAATAGTTGAGTCTGTTTGATTGAACATAAAGAGATTTAGTTAGATCAAAATTGCTCATTGATTTGTCTCTTATTGCATTACTTTGGGATCACTTCTAAATTATCTTAATGCTACAATTTGTAAGAGCTTGATATGAGATTATTATTTGTGAAAATCATATTATCCATTACCGATAACAATGATTAGCTCTCTCATTGAGAGTGTTTTTCGAAAAAGTAAACAACTGACCATTGGTGTGTAAAAATTCGTTACGCAAGTGCACTTGTTAAATTACATCACCCCAATTTTTAAAAACTCCCCTTCACTTGTTAAATTATGTTACCCTTTATTTTTAGGGTTTTAATTTTTCCGTTCCACTGGACACAAAATTGTGATGGAGCGAATTGCTTGCTGTTTGAAAATTCTGAATTGAAGATTGTTCTCCACCATACTAAAATCTGATGGAGCGGAAGTCTTCTCTTCACTACTTTTTACTCTATACTCCAAAACTTCCATTCTTCATTTGAAACTTGCAATGCAAAGAGGAAAATAACAAGTAAATCCGAACTAACTCTAAAAATGATAAAAATCAAACAAACATAATTAATCAAAAAAACTCTAAAATACACTACAAACTAATCTAAATGCTAAAATTACCTCCTAAAACTATATAAAAATTGTACTAAAACAATTCTAAATATGAGAATTATCAGCCATGAAATGTGCTCATTTCTTAGAACGGAGATCAAAGCCTCAACCACATAATTAAGAGACGAGGTGAGCAACCACTACGTTACGCCTCGTGGTTTCTATTTGACTATGACAAAAGGATTTATGTCTTCCATAGAAGTGTATGAGGTATAGGTAGGCTTTTGGTAATTAATCCTATAAACTACTTTTATTGGATTTAATATAATGCCATTTTGGAATAGGTATCAAATAACGAATTAAATATGTGAGTAAGAAATCAACAAGTGTTTGATATAATGGAAAGGCATATTATATTTTCAGGAAAAGTACTCATATTTAAACCTTGTAAATGATATTGTTGGGAAGAGTAGCTAAAACCCTCGAAAAGATTAATTTTCACCGACCGTAAAATTAACATAAAGAACACCTTGAATATATATATATATATATATATGTCAACATATTTTCCTGCACATTTCTTTAGCTATTACAAGGAAAATCATTGGGATTCCTTGGATGCATGCAAGTCATGGAAGAGGAGAAAAAGAGAAATTAGAAATGATGAAATTTTATATATAAGAGAGAAACCACAGTTTACATTACATCTGTTATTGTAGTAAAGCTTATATGTGAATGAATTCAGAGCCTAAGAATTTGGGTTTTGGAATTATTAAATTGTGTAAGTTGTTTTAGTTTGATCAATTTTAATTTTTGTATTTTTCGAATTTTGAAATTTTGATCTTGATTAAATGGTAGCAGTTAAATCTATTTGGTTAAATTATGCTGTTAGTCTTGTATCATGCGTAATGTTATAGATTTATCCATGTTTTCAGATAGGATCATTATTAGTCACTACATTTTTTTATTCAAAATTTCAAACTTAATGCAAACAACAGTTGTTAAATCTATTAACTGATTTTTTTTTTTGTGAGTAGTGGAAACAACGAGTTGACGTAGTATTACGCATGCAATAATATGTTTGACATATCAAATTTTGAAAATAACAGAACTTTAACTTGTTGAATTTACTCGCTACCATTTAATTAGGACTAAAATTTTCAAATTCTAAAAATATAAAAATTGAAAAGGGCCAAACTAAAGTACGGACACTAAATTTACAACTTACTCAAAGTACAATATCTAATAGGAGAATTTCACCTAATATATTAGAAGAGGAAATCCTTTCAACAACATAGATTCGGCCTGCCTTTTGGGGAAAAGGGTATGGATATAGATCAAGTCCATAAAGGGAGGAAACTGAACTTTAGTAATTCTCCCTCCTAATGTTGATTATTTTGCTTCAAGTGGATTCTGAACAGATTTTAGTAGCAAAATGACCTTGAATTATATTTCAATTTTTATATTTTTTGGATTAATAATTTAAAAATATATTTTAAAATAATTCAATAGGTTAAAAATAAATAATATAAAAATTCTTAAAATTTAAAAATAAATATATATAAAATAATTTAATGAATTTGACCAATGTTAATCGATATTGATCAACATTTTGAAGCACAATTGGATGACTAGTTTTTGCTTGACTGCATTTTTGGGTTGAGTATCAATATCTCATACCCATGTATTGTTACCTCTTGGTTGAGTTTCAATACTCAGACTCTTGGTTCTAGTACTTTCAAAGCGAGTAGCTAAAATTTTGAAACAGGATGCTTGTATTGGTACAAGGCACCCTATTATTGTTACTTGCACTCAAGTATCAATACTTCCTTCGGAGGATCAGTACTCCGATTAGTTGAAAATTGTATAAGCATTAATGGTACTTTGGTCCCAAGTATCAATACCTAGCTAACAGTAGTGCATTTAGGCCTTCTAATATTGATTTAAATTCATTATGACTTAAGTTTTTGGTTATATTTATTCATGAATGCCTAATTTGATGATTAGATGATTTAACTCTTGCTAAAATGAGTATTTAGTGAAAGTTAGATTGATCGTTGTCGCTTTGGAGATGATTGAAGCGCTCTTTGTCCAATCAGGTTTTTAGATTGGGTAAGGGATGTTACGCATCTCCAAACTTATGGAGCTTGGGTTATTCTCTAAATAGCATATGAAGACACCGCTATTATGAAACAATCCAAACATCAGATGTTTATATTCAGGTTTGAATTTTTTAGAATGTCAGATGAAGAAGCAATTTTTAATTTTTATGTTAAATTATGTGACATCTCTAACCAAGCTTTTGCTCTTAGTGAGGAGCATTCAAATGCCAAGTTGGTTCAAAATGTTTTAGGATATCTATATGAACGATTTGTGAAATGTGATTGCTATAGATGAGGCAAAGGATATTGATACAAGAGTCAAAATTTAATTTTCGAAATGACCCTTCAGTGTTTGGTACTTACATGTAATTCGATCATTCCATAAAAATATCCTAAATAAGCTAAAAAGTTTGGTACAACGTCTACCTTCGCTTATCAATGTTAATCTTGCCAAGAACTTGTGATTAATACAAGTCAAGAGCATATAGGATATGTCCTCTCAAATCACTTAGGGTGATCTATCCTCATTGGACCACTTCCCACCTTTATATGCCTTATATCATACTCAAAACATCTTACCTTAAGCATTTGCCATTATGGATCTATTTTGTGATGAATCCAAGTATGACACTCAACATATAAGATAAGTCAGTGCCACATGGTCTAAGGATTATTTACACTACTGACACATGAAAGTATTTCTATAGAAACTTAAATGAAATATCAAATAGAACTCTTATAATGAGTTATGTTTAATGTATTTGTCTCACAACAAGCACTCACATGTTATCTTCCAATATCTCGTACTTCAAATTTTTAAGATTAGTTCCATGCATCCACATGCATGTAAGCTTAACACCTACTGTCAACTTTTAAGCATTATCGATGTTTTGTCTCAATAATGCGATGGCCAAGAACAATTTAAGAATCACGAATTTAATTACAATTCCCTTGCAAAATCATATGTATTTCCTTGAGCTTTATCTATATAGATTATAAATGTCAATTTTATTATAAATTTTATAATAAAAAATATATTTACTCCAAAATACTAAATGGGGATCACAAGCTAATCACCATTTGACTTGTACTATCTATTACTATATCTCTTTATAAAACCAAATAAGTACATAAATTTTTAAAGAATTTTTTTTCTTCTTCTTGTTATTATTATTCGGACAAGCACGTGATAATTAATGCAGCATTATAACGAATAAATAAGATTTTTTATTTTTATTTTTTAAAAAGTTTATTTTTTTTATTTTTTTTCATGTCTATGTTATGATTTATGCTTGGGGTTTGGAGTTGTCCCTCTTAATAATATAGACTCCAAAATTCGAACTTGAATCTTTATTTTGAAAATACAATGTGATTTACCATTACTCTTAAATATTTGTTAATTATTTTTTCCTAAACATAATGTGGGTGTATCCATCCATCTGATTCATGGTATACTTCAACTTGATTATTTCTTTATATTATATGATTCATTGCCAATTATAATATTGTAGATCCCATCACAACTGACTATTATTATTATTGTTTTGTTCAATTAATGCTTATGTTTAAACGACCTAGTTTTTTTCTTTTTATTTTTGTTCACAGTTTCAACGAATTTGATTTTTCGAAATGCTTGCCATATACCATAATTTCAAATATAATTTAATAATTTAATAATGTAATAATATCGATACCAACATGATTTAAAAATGTGTTTTATTTTGTGAACAATTTTTTAATTTAATGGCAATAGCATTATGTTATAAACATAAAATTTGAATTTGATTCCAAACAATTTCGTTCCATTCCACGGTTATAAAAGAAATAATGTGTTTTTATTTTTTTCTTAGAAATTATTTTATTATATTTTAATTACTATTTACAATATATTTACAATAAACACATATATTAATTTTTAAATATTCATAATTTGGATCAGTTTTACTCTACAAATAATGGTTTCAAGCATTTAAATCCACGATATTATTGTAAATAATGGGAATTATAAAATATAATTGGATTGAAAATTAGAAACTAAAATAAATATGAAAAATATTCAAACTTAGCATAGAGTAGAGGTGTGCATGGGCCAGGCCGGGCCGGGTTCGGGTCGGATCCAAAATTTTTTTTGGCCCGATTGGTAAGCCCGAGCCCGGCCCGGCCCGAAATATGGGCCTGAAAATTTGTCCAGGCCCGACCCGCCATAAAATTGGTAGGCCCGAGCCCGACCCGAGCCCGGCCCGTCTAATATAAATTTTTTTTTACTTATTTTATTAAAAAATAAAATATAATAAATTAAATACATTTTAAAAAATAAAAATAAATATTAAAACAAAAAACAAATAAAAATATAATAAATCAAATATAATACTAAAGTTAACATTTTAACAATAAAAAAATATTATTATTAAAATATTTCGGGCCGGGTCGGGCCGGGCCCGGGCCAAAAAAATCATACCCGAGGCCCGGCCCATTTTCTAAACGGGCCTCTTTTTTTGCCCAAGCCCATTTTTCGGGCCTATATTTTTGCCCAAACCCTCCCACATTTCGGGCGGGCCTTCGGGCCAGGTCGGGCCGCCCGGCCCATGCACACCTCTAGCATAGAGTAAATATAAACAGAATACACATGATTTATATGTTATAAGACTCAAATTTGAGATGTCATTCAAGTACAACTCACATACCTACAATGCTAAATAATCACGTAGGCTATTCATGTATACAAAGTTCTTAGAATCAAATTAGATAAACCATCAATTCTAGATTCGATTTGTTTGTTCAGTTTGATCAATTTTGCCTATTTAATTAAATAAATTATTAAAAAATAAAAAGAAAATTAAGAAAAACCAGTCCAAAGAGTCAATTGATCTAACCTTTCATTTTGATTGGTATTTCAATTGACTTTCGATTCAATTTATCTAATCTAATTCTAAAAACGATACTTATAAATTTAATCCATGTTTCAAAAATGAGGCGAATACTCTTTAATAAATCCAATGTTTGGGTGATGTAATAATAAAATTTCGATGAAAATAATAAAAAAAGATGGATAAACTTTTGTGAAGGAATCATTAGAACTCAAATATTATAAACAAATTTATAAGTTTAGGTGCAGCATTTGTGAAAGAAAAAGTCAAAAGTATTGGCTAACGAATAAGAAATCCTATTTATTTTTGTTTCTTTTATTAATTTATTATTAAGGGGTGCACTAAACCAAACTTAACCGTTGCAATTTCCAAACATTTTCCGAATTTAATTAATTAATTAAAATGATAATATATAATATGAATTTATGATGCTACACCCAACACCATGAACCCAAAATCCACTCATCATTTTACCTCAATAATTACCAATATAAGCACCAAGGGGAACATGATAGAATTTACACTTCATTTTATCTTTTAAAACATGTCATTTTAATTGATTGAGTATCAACTCGATTTAGTATCGATATTGTTGTTTATATAAGAGGATATATGTATGAATGCGTTGAAGCTTATTTATATATTATATTTAAGGATTGAGGAGAGGCTATAAATAATTCTAAACAAATATATTAAAAAAATATGTCATTTAATAAATTTAAAATAGATTATTTAAAATAAGTTGAAAGAATCTTGCCTTAGTGCAAGCGTTTTCTTAAACAATGCAAAGTTACAGAATTTTTTTAAGAGTTGGAATTAAATTGTAAGTGAGAGTTAAAATGTAATTTTATTATTTTAATAATTTATATTTTTATAAGATTTTAAAGGGTTAAATAAAAAATTTTATCATTTTTTGGGGTAAAATACAATTTTATTATATTCTAATTTAAAATTCTATGATTTTTAAAGGACTAAAAGTTAAATTTATCATTTTAGAATTTTTAACTCACACTTTACGTAGGATTAATTAATTTCAGGCTAAATTATAAACTTAACATTTAAAGGTTACAAGATGCTCCAAATGTCTACACTGTTTACATATTTAGAATAAACACTAGAGTAACCAACAAATGTCAGATGCAATGACAAGACATATTGTAGTCTTAAGAAAAAAATGGAGTTTGAATCTTAAAAGATAACATTATTGAGAAAAGTAGCCATAAACCCAATCATCAACTATAAAATGAATCGAAATACCCTTTTCCAACCTTAATCCCTTTATTCACTTACCTCCTCTCTCTTTACTCAGACAGAATAAACTAGCCTCCATTAGAAGCACCGCATCCTTCTCTATGTCTTACACCCTTGTTGATAGCCAATATCAACACAAATAATAGAATCGATGCGACAGGTCTGCCATACCAGAAAAGGATTATATCAAATATTTTGCGAAAAACGACCTCAAAAATAGAGATACCAACCATTGTGCCCCACCATGGTCAACCATTGTTTAGATAAAAGAGTTGGAGTAGCCATTAGCCAATAAAGCTTCGGAGTAATGGTTTTCCCAGAGAAATTTCCAGGTTACTTTCAAAGAAGGTGAGGCCAATTACAAAGTAAAAGCCATTAAAAAGGCTTTATATAAATTCCTGAGAGAGAAAATTAAAAAAATTCATGCACGTGGAAATAAAGGTCGAATAGGAAACTTCAAACCACATCCCTCAATAAATATTAAAATTTTATATTATTTTTACTGTGTTTCAAGCATATGCAAAGACCCCATAGACCATAGTATCATGATTTGATAATGACCGAACACCAACAGATCCAATAATTTAAGGCACACCATCATTTTCTAGTAAAATCTTCATTTCCATACCTCGTTGAAGATTTTTACTTCAAGCTCTCTCTCTCTATATATACATACACCATAGCACTTGCATCTCTTAAAACTTGCAGACCCTTCATTTTTCTTCTGGTTTTCAATCCATTGGCAGCATTAAGTGTTGAAGAATATGAGTTCAGAGGATTTAGGGACTGATAAAGTTCCCCATAGTGGTCCATTAAGTGGACCTTTAAACAAAAGGGTAGCAAGGAAAAGTGCTCGGTTCAACGTCCCGGATTCGAGCTCATCGAAAGACGATGGCTACGTTGAGATTACCCTCGATGTTTGCGATGATTCGGTGGCGGTTCATAGTTTAAAAGCTGCAAATGGAGACGACTTGGAACAAGACCCAGAGTTGGCTTTGCTTGCCAAAGGTCTTGAGAAGCGAACTACTTTGGGTTCATTAATGGCGAGGAATGCTTCGGCTAAGATTAGGCAAGTGAGTCATGAATTGAAGCGTTTAACATCGTTCACCAAGAAGCCAGCTCGGTTCGATCGGACGAAATCCGCAGCGGCTCATGCTTTGACAGGACTTAAGTTCATAAGCAAGACTGATGGTGGACATGGATGGGCAGCTGTTGAAAAACGGTTTGATGAAATTTCTGGTTCGAACAATGGGTATTTGCCTCGTTCACAGTTTGGCGAATGTATAGGAATGGAGTCGAAGGAATTTGCTGGGTTGTTGTTTGATGCACTAGCTCGAAGACAAAACCTTCATGGGGATTCAATTGATAAAGTTCACCTTAAATACTTTTGGGATCAGATCTCGAATCAAAGCTTTGATGCTAGGCTTCAAACTTTCTTTGACATGTAAAATTTGCTTATTCTTTTTTCACATTTTCTCGGATTAAATGTTCATCAATAAGCTTTATATACACCTTAACTTACCTTCTGAGATAAGTGTTTGATAAAATGCCAGGGTGGATAAAGATGCAGATGGAAGAATAACTGAAGAGGAAGTCAAAGAGGTATGCTATGCCATGCCATGCTCTAAGCTAGACATTTGATTTTTGCTGATCTGATTCCGAGTTGGGTGGATCGAGTTAGGTGTTTGGTCAATTTCGGGTTCAAGTTCTCTATAGGTTATCATTTTGGGGTTGGAGTTTTCGGGTGTGAAGTTTAAGTTTTTGGGTTGAGCTAATACGAATTTAGATCATTTCAACTTCGGGTCACTTCCAATCACAAGTTCATGGTTATTTAATGTTGAGTTTTCATTTTAAAGTTCGGATTCTTCCGATTTTGATCAATCTTGATTAGGGTAAATTCGAGTTAAAGAAGTTGTCTTTTATGGTCAAATTGGACTGAGTTGGGTGTGGGCAGGGACAAGCTAAAAAATTGGTTTAGGGATCAGAGATGAGTCATAAATTACTGAAGGGTAAAATGTAATTTTACTATTATATTAACATATAGTTTCATAAAAATTTAAGAAACTAAATAGAAAATTTACCATTTTTGAGTCCATCCCTCGGTGTGGGTTTAGGTTGATTGGACAGGTCAAGTCGAGTCGGGTGAGAATTGATAGGTCTAAATGCAGCCCATGTTGTTTGAATTTAAATATAGCGTTGAATATGGATATGTTTCCTCGATCTAAAATAGAATGAAACAATTGATATATAAAACCAAAAAGTTGACCATATAGTATGTTCCTTAGAGTAATTATTCTATATCTAACTCTTAATTTAATTTCACAGATTATAAGCCTCAGTGCCTCTGCAAACAAACTCTCAAATATCCAGAAACAAGCTGAGGAATATGCAGCTTTGATTATGGAAGAATTAGACCCTGACAATTTGGGATACATAATGGTAAGATTCAAGAAATTCCCTTACAATTATTGTTGGCTTTTGTGTTTTTGAAACTTTTTTTGGTTAAATATGTTATAAGTCCCTATAATCTTTGTAAATTTGGAATTTAATCCATGTGCTTTTGTTTCTAATAATTTAGTCCCTCTACTTTTCAGGTTTCAAAATTCAACTCCAACTATTAATCCTGTTAAAATTACTTTGTTAAATTTAAGTTTTTTACAACGTCATTTTTTTAGTTGCAATACTACCAAATGAATAATTTTTTTTTTCTATTTCAAAATGTCACACTGACAAATTTAACAGTGTTAATAATTGAAACTAAACTTTGAAATCTGAAAAGTAGAGAAACTAGATTCCTGAAAATAAAGATACAGGGACTAAATTCCAAATTAATGAAGAATAGAGGGATCTTGACATACTTTAACCTTTATCTTTTGAACTCAATTCCATCACCAGAATTCTTAAACTTTAAACCAGATAAATAACCTGGAAATGCTTCTTCTACAAGCACCAAACCAATCTGTAAGAGGAGAAAGCCGAAACCTGAGCCAAATGATAAGCCAGAACCTTAAGCCTACACATGACCATAACCCACTGAGGAGATTCTATAGGGGCACCAAGTATTTCTTGGTAGATAACTGGCAAAGAGTTTGGGTGATGGCTTTATGGATTGCGGTTATGTGTGGCCTATTTACATACAAATATATTGAATATCGAAGACGAAAAGATGTATTTGATGTGATGCGGCATTGTGTTTGCTTTGCCAAAGGTGCAGCTGAGACACTTAAATTGAATATGGCTTTGATTCTGCTACCGGTCTGTCGTAACACCATCACCTGGTTAAGGAACAAGACAAAGCTAGGTGTTGTAGTTCCCTTTGATGACAACCTCAACTTCCACAAGGTAATATAGACGTTTATCTAACTTAATATTTATTGCATACATGTTGGAATTAGGTAAAAGTACTATGGAGGCTCCTATATTTGGAGTAGATTGTGTTTTTAATAGAAGGACCAATTTATCCTTTGATCTAATGTACAGGGACTAATCTGTCTATTTTTGAAATCTAACTCCTAATACTAGGGCCTCTATGGTACTTTTACCGTTGGAATTACAGAATGAGTTGTGTTTATTTGAATGCTTTCGTACAGGTTATAGCAGTTGGGATTACAATTGGGGTTGGAATACATGGAATAGCTCATTTGGCGTGCGATTTCCCTCGCCTGCTTCATGCCACACCTGATCAGTATGAACCAATGATAAAATATTTTGGGAAACAACACACGAGTTACTGGCATTTTGTTAGGCATGTAGAAGGAATTACTGGGATTGTAATGGTGGTGTTAATGGCTATAGCTTTCACGTTAGCCACACCGTGGTTCAGACGGGGTAAGATGAAGAACCTTCCCAAGCCTCTCAAGAAGCTTACAGGCTTCAATGCCTTTTGGTATTCTCACCATCTATTTGTCATTGTTTATACTCTTCTTATTGTCCATGGAATTAAGCTCTTCTTGACCGATACATTTTGCAAGAAAACGGTAAGCAATGACCACAAATTCGAGTTACAAAGAACTAAGTTCTGTAATAAACATATCTGTTGAACTTGATTTGTTTTGAACATGGCAGACTTGGATGTACTTGGCAATTCCAGTTTTCCTTTATTTATGTGAAAGATTGACCAGGCTGCTTAGATCAAGCATCAAGGCTGTTGCAATACAGAAGGTAAGCTAATTGTCATTATACATAATCCAATCAGTAAAAGTACCATGAAGGCACCTGTACTAGAAGTCAAATTGCATCTTACCCTCTCTACTCAAAAAATGGACAAACTAGTCATTGTACATTAGTTCAAAGAGTATATTGGTCATTTGATATTAAAATTTCCATCTATTTGTACGGTCAAAAACTAGTGTGACTGATGGAATAACCAGCTAGTGATACATGGCATGCCATTGTACATCATACTTATATACATGGATCAAATTTTAATAGTAGTAATGGATGAAAATTTTAATAGAAGGACCAGTTTGCTCTTTGATTTAACATACAATGACTAATTTGTCCAATTTTTTAGTAGAGGGGGCAAAATGCAATCCAACTCCTAGTACAGGGGCATCATGATATTTTTACCTAATCCAATGCAATATTTAATAAAATTCATCATGGTTTCTAATTCAGCCAGTGAAAATTTGCAGGTTGCTGTTTATCCTGGAAATGTACTAGCACTTCACATGTCAAAACCACATGGTTTTCGACACAAGAGTGGACAATACATGTTTGTCAATTGTGCTGCGGTGTCTCCATTTGAATGGTAAGTCTTAGACTTATTCAGAATATGGTTCAGACATAGCTTTGTAATTGGTTTTGTTTAACATCTTTTTCTAACATGATAATGATTTGGTTACATGGAAACAGGCATCCATTTTCAATTACTTCTGCCCCTGGAGATGACAATCTCAGTGTTCATATAAGGACTCTCGGTGATTGGACCCGACAACTTAAGAACGTATTTTCAGCGGTAAGTCACCCGAGTTTTATGAATAAAGGGTAGGGATCTGTTGAGATTCTAATCTTTAACCTGCTGCACGAATCAATTAAAGCTAAACTTGAGTTTTATAATAGGGTTAAATTACTATTTGGGCTTGAATTTGGCAACCATTCTCTGAACTTTTTTTTATTCAAGTTAGGTCTTGAATTTGATAATTATTCCCACACTGGGGCCTGAACTAGACAACTATTCTCACATTGGAGCTTGAATTTTTGTTTATCCAAATTAGTCCCTGAACTTGATAATTGTTCCCGAATTGGGGCTTGAACTTCACAAATTTCAAAGAAATATTAGGGATTAACTTGAGCAAAAAAAAGTTCAGGCCTCCAATGTGGGAACAATTGTCAAGTTTAGAGTCTAACTTGAAAAAAAAAATGTAAACCCCAATATGGGAACCATTGTCAAATTCAAGCCTCACTGTGAAAATAGTTGCCAAGTTCAGTCCCCAATGCTAATTTAACCCTTTATAATATATCTTGTTTTTCAAGGTTGAGCAATTGAGGCTGCTAAGCCATCTATTTAGCAGACATTAAGCTAAGCCATCTATTTAGCAGACATATTTAATGTCCTAACTACTCCATAATAAGATTTTTAGTGTTGGAAATGTTGTCAAGGCTGCTGAGATTTATGTTGAATTTGTTTTTTTCCAGGTGTGTCAACAACCTACTGATGGGAAAAGTGGCCTCCTTAGAGCTGATTGCTTGCAAGGAACTAACAACCCAAAGTAAGTCATAAACTCATGATTAACTTTAGGGTTAAATCATTATTTGAGATTTGAACTTGACAATTTTTCTCACATTGGGGTTTGAATTTTTTTTGGTTCAAGTTAGACCCTAAACTTAGCAATTATTCCATCATTGAGACTAGGACTAAGCAACTGTTCCCAAATTGGAGTTTGAACTTTTTTTTGTTGTCTAAGTTAATCTCTAAACTTGAGAATTTTTCTCTTATTGGAGCTTGAAATTCAATTGTTCCTATATTGAGGCTTGAACTTTAGAGTTTTCAAGGACTAGGGCAAAAAAAATTCAAGCCCTAATATAGGAACAATTGCCAAATTCAAGGTCTAACTTAGATAAAAAAAAGTTCAGCTCTCAAAAAGTGACTTAACCATTAACTTCATCAACATCTTTTCTTCTTTCTATTTCCTATGTTGCTTGGATTCTTCATTTTCTTTCAAGTACCCCATATCCGACAGATGGATATGGGATATGTAAGAACCCAACAGATACTTTAAAAAACTCAAAAAATTCTAACCATACCCTTGCCATATACATACCCAAATACTAGTAGCATAATTTGGATCTATAGGCTTAAATTGGAGGTTCTTGCTACATGTATATACATGACGAGGCACTACCCTTGGAAATATCTATGTCTCATGAGTGTTCTTCTGTATCTGATTCATGAAGTAAATTATTTTGTTTGAAAACAAACAAAAACGGTTATGAAAAAGCTAATTATGAGGAAAAAGCTATGGCAAGATGAATGAATGCTCAGAAACCTTCCTTGATGGAGGTTGAGATGGCCTCAGAACGGTATAAGTCGGGTCAATTCGATTTTTACGATTTCGGTGTCATTTCAAACTTGGATAATTCGAGTTTTTATTATTTAGGGTTTGGGTTAGCCAGTGGGGTTTTTGAGTTTAAGTAAATTTGGATACTGATCATTTCAGATTATTTGCTCAGGTAATTTTAGGTTTAAGTTATCCAGGTTTGGATCATTTTGGATTTGAGTTATTTAAAGTTAAGATATCTAGATGATGTCATTTTTGAATTTGGATTGAATACTTCCGGTTGTTGACTTTTTATGCTTGCTAATTGTGAAAATGTTGTTTCGTCACATGGTAAATGATATGCTAACAGCATGATCTTCAACCTCACTGGTAAATTTGAACAGTTTCCCACGAGTTCTAATCGACGGACCATACGGAGCACCGGCACAAGACTACAAGAAATACGAAATCGTTTTGCTAATCGGATTGGGGATCGGAGCAACCCCAATGATCAGCATTGTCAAAGACATAGTGAACAACATCAAAGCCAAGGAAGAACAAGATGATGATGAAGAAGAAGAGGATAACATGAATGCCCTTGAACACGGAAATGGAGCAGCTATTAATAAAACCAGTCTCTCAAACTCCAAAAGAAGGCTAGAAAACTTCAAGACAAGGAGAGCATACTTCTATTGGGTGACAAGGGAACAAGGATCCTTTGATTGGTTCAAAGGAATAATGAATGAAGTAGCTGAAATGGACCGTAACCATGTGATAGAACTCCATAACTACTGCACCAGTGTATACGAAGAAGGCGACGCTCGTTCAGCTTTAATCACCATGCTTCAAGCACTCAACCATGCTAAGAACGGCGTCGATGTTGTTTCGGGTACAAGAGTAAAGTCGCATTTTGCCAAGCCTGATTGGCGCAGGGTCTATAAGCAAATTGCTGTTAATCACAACAATGCTAGAGTCGGTGTGTACACTGAAACTATTGCAGCTTTTTTCTATTGTTGTTTGCTTCTAGTTCCTGATAAATTGATGTTGAATGGCAATGGCAGGGGTGTTCTATTGTGGGGCACCAGCGTTGACAAAGGAATTAAGGCAACTAGCTTCGGATTTCTCGCGCAAGACCTCCACCAAGTTTGATTTCCATAAAGAGAATTTTTAGATAAGATTTTCAGGAAGTGATAAAATTCGGTCACATCATTCCATTTTCGAATCAACCAGTACAATTCTTAATTTAAGACTGATATAACCGATTAACCGATTTAGTCCAATTATTTTATTCAAAAAACAATGTCTTCAGATCCCAAAAAGAGCAAAACCAAAAGGAAAAAGAATGTCTAATTACGATGATCCCCCGTTGTAATATGGTCTCAAGATGTTCGCTTTGTTGATTACCAAAAAGAATAAGACTCTTTAAAAAATTAAAATAATTTAATTTCTATCATCACAACTAATATTTCTCATCAATTATACAAAAGTTTCACTCTTATGATAATAAACTTAAGTAAATGTATAAACTTTAAAGCTGAATATGTTTAATTTTTAGAATTAAAACTAAAATAATAATATATACATTTGACATTTGATTGTATAGTAACAAATAATGTTTATAATTTGATTGGAATTAATCTAATTTCCTTAATACCAAAGGAGTATCATTTTGGACACTGATGGGAGGTAAGTGGTATAATAAAAATATTTCAATTGTGTTAAAAGGCTGTATTTTTCTTTGTTTTAGCAGGAAAAACCAAAACCAACTAAAAAATATCATTCCAACTCAAGTGAAAAGCACATGCTGATAACCACTAAAGCAGACAAGCATGGATGTACTAACTTCAAGTTATAACAAAATATATGAAACTTTTCTGACCAGTTATAACAAAATTCTACAAGTTCCAGCATATCCATTAAGGTTGGGGGTTTGAACACCATCATACCATAAACTTCAACTCCCTCTGCTTGGGTTTTGCTTTTGAGGCACATGACATGAAAAACTGTCTCTGTTTACACTCTTCAATTAATACAATCTAATAATGTTTCATCAAGTAAAACTAAAAAAAAAAAAAATCACCAGGTGCCATGAATGTTTCAGCTATGAAGACCACCTCTAAAGCCCAAAAATTTGCCCATACTAAAAACAGATTATCACCATTCACCACTGTTTTAAGTGTCACGCCTCCTTCTGCGAGGAGGAGCAGCGGTTCCTTCTTTCTCTTCTTCTTCTTCTTCTTCTTCAGCCTTTTCTCCACTGGTTGATTGATTGTTTGATGTCTCAGCAACCTCCGGTTTCTTTACATTTGGCTGCACAACAATTTAATCAATTGAGTAAGACGAAAAGCTACGGGAAGAATGAAATGCAAACATATAGACCAAAAAGATTGATTCGGATTTCTTACTTGCTTCTTGCCACCGAAAAGAAGTCTGAAGAGAACTGTGAGGATAATCACCAAAATGGAGACGATGACACCAATTGTGATGTTTGGCTGTTTCTCAGCCTTCTCAATGAGATCCTAAAAGAGAAACAATATTTCAGAGGGATCTCACTAATGAATAGTGATTGGAATATGATGGAGCATATTTGAGATCAACTTACAAGGATTTGAAGCTTGTATTCACTTAAGAAAGGAATATCAGCAACCTTGTAAAGGACATCAAAGACCTTCTGCAGGAAAGGAATTACCAACTTTAAAGTGTTATTTGGATAAGATTTAGGAACAGACCAACAATAACAAAGTAACCTTGCCAATGCATTACCTGGACGCCTGAAAGTCCATCTGAATCAGCGGACTCATCCTCAGCCTTCTGTTTTTCTTTCTCAACCTCAAACTTAGGCTTCCATGTGGTCTCCCTGTATGACTCAGCAACCTTGTCATTTTTGGCAATCAAAATATTGTCAAACAATATGCCATCTTGCATTGTCCAAATCTCAATACCAACAGCAGCAATAGGCTCAAAGTCAGGCTTATCAAGCTCAAAGTAGTCGGGGTTTGGAATCTCTTGAGGCTTCCAAATACCCTTGTAATTGGGGTTATCAATTAGTGGAGCAGACCACTTTCCCTTGTAAGCTGGATTCATCTTCATTGGCCTCTTCCATTCACCACAACCAGGGGCTGTCTCACACTTCGGGTTATCAATTTTGGGGGCTTCCCACTCACCATCCTCTTCATCATCCCAATCTTCTGGCTTGGTTGCCTCAGGATCATCTATCTCCTCAGGCTCATCATCTAACCATCCTTCTGGTTTCACAGCCTCCTCATCTTCAATTTCCATGGGAGCATCCTCATCCCAATCATCCGGCTTTACAGCATTTGGGTCTGGAATTTTGGCTCTCTCATCCCAGTCCTCAGGTTTCTTATCGTCTGGATCAGGAATCGTTTTAGCAGGGATAAGTGGTGGCTCAAAATCATCAGCTGAAAGGAAGTTAGCCTTCTTTTTCTCTTCTCCATCAATCAGAATTCTAACCTCATTGTCAGGCTTCAAGATCGCAGTGTACACATGAGTAAGCTTGTCAGATGGGACAGAGGGTGGATATTTAAGATGATGTTCTACGTATTCCCCACTTTTAGGATTCTTATGCTTCAAGATGAAGTGAACCTTGTTTGTGGCTCCACATTTGTCAGGTCCAAACATGATAGAATAAGGGGACTCATTGTCAAATTCGTTGGCCTTCCATCCAGCCTCTTGAGGACGAAGGTATTTCAAATATGCACCACCACATTCAAGCCCATTCTGAAAGCGAGTCTCAAACTGAAGCACAGTGCTTCCATCCTTGAGACTCACTGGCTCATTGAGCTCATTCACTATAGCATACTTCCGTGCCTTCTCGCTCACAAGAAGCCCGTAGTCATCATGTCCTTCGCTCTTTGAATGTTTCCATACACCTGCAACCCCCAGAACCCCATCAATATATGCCTTTCAACTCCCTAAAACATCTAACAGGCCAATGGGTATGTCATTTCATATCACACTTAAAAGTAAAGGGTGATAACAAAAAGGCCAATGGGTAACCATATGATTTCTTTTAAATCTTGAATGGCTATGAATGCAATTTGTATAAACATCAGAGAAGCAAAATTGGAACTCTGGATCCAAATGAACAAAGGGCCCAAAAAGCTCTAAGGCAGTTAATTCCACATTAAAAGGTGGATTATGAATCCTAAACTTCAGCTCAGGATCGAAGAAATGGTGGATTATAAAGCATAAACATTATTAAATATTTGATCACTACATCTACTTTCCCCAAAGATCAAATTTCTATCCATATTTTAGATTTTTAATTTCTTTAAAACCCCTCACTAACTCTACTTGAATAGCAAATATCAAATCAGGTTGAAACATTTATATTGTGGTTAAAATATAATGTTAGACCCTGTACTTTGACAAAATTTGAGATTCAATCCCTGATCTTAAAAGGTTAGACATGAAGTCCTCCAACTTTCTTGATTTAAAAATCTCAGTAAAATCACTAAAATCATAAGTAATTTCTGGCAAAATTTGTCAATTTGGCATATTGATTAAGCTACCCTAATGTGAAGTGGCATATGATTGGAAAAAAAAAAAACATGTTACTTAAACCATCGGACTAAAATATTTAAACTAAAGAAAAATAAGAGGACTGAATTTTTTAACTTGTAAAAAACAGGGACTAAATCTCAAATTCTATAAAAGTAGAGGGACTAATATAGCATATATTAAACTTAAATTATTTATTCAGGATATTATCTTTTCTAGTAATACAATAACAAGCTCCACAATCAATCAACACTTCTAAACACCTAAAAACCAGCATGAAGAAAACAGATCCATAAAATATTCAACTGAAGAGACCCTATAAATAGAAACATAAAATCATTTATAAAAAAAATCTCACCTTTGTAATCATCTTTATCGGACACGATCCATCGTCCATCAAATGGCTCATCAAATGAGTCATGAAAGACCTAAAAATAACCCACAAAAACAGGAAGCCAATCTAGCTTTCAATTTCCACAGTTTCAAAAAAATCTAAAAAAAAATCAAGGGTTTTAAAAAGTAGAAAATTAAATTACCGTATCATCATCAGCGGCGAAGCAAAGGGCTTGAAATGAAGCGAAAGCTAGTAAAAGGAGAAGAGCAAAACGCCCCATAATCTTCGATCTAAAAACCCTAAACTCAAATTATTGAAGTTCTTTTACCCCTTCTTTTCGATCTGAATCTAAATCTGCCATTAATTGTGTTTGCCCTTTTTTATATATAGATCTTCGCGATACTGGCGTCGACTTGTTTTACCCAATGATAATACGTGCCACGTGAAATTAACCAATGGGTTGTTGCCACGTATACAAATACACGAACATCGCGAAGGATTTTCTTTTTTTGCCCAAAATGTACAGTAGGTCATATTAGTGTACGCTTTTTTTATAAACTACTTACTAAATTAGTAATAAGTTTATGTTTTAGTCATTTAATTTTAAAAAATTATAGAATAGTTTTTAACTATTTAAAACATTTCATTTAAGTTATTAAATTATTTGAAAGATTTCATTTAAGTCGCTATTAAGTTCTTTTCTTCAGAAAAGTATGACTAGTAAGCTCAAAATAATAAATTGATGATTTATATGGTAGATTAATACTCATCGATAACTAAAAGAACATGCCTTAAATCTAAGCTAATTTGACGATCAATGTCAGAAATCAAAGAAAAAATCTATTTAGATTTTGGTTCATAGATTCATGACGTTCAAAATTGTTTCATAAAAAGAAAACTGAACTATAGAAGAAAATGAGAATAAGCGCTCTCGATTGGTGTATGTGGTATAAAAACAAAGAAGGCCATACTATAGCGATTTTAACAATCCAACGACCTAAATAGAATTTTTGGAATAGTTTAATGACTATTTTATAATTTTTTGAAGTTAAGAGACCAAAACGTAAACTAACTAATAAGTTAGTGACCAGGGTGAATATACCCTTATTATTTACTTTTGCATTTTGGTATAATTGTGGCCTTGGTCTATGTAAATTTGTAATAATTTTTTCTTATACTTAAAATTGTAATTAGTTGATTTTTTTTACTATTATTAGTATTACTTATTAGTCCAAATCAATTTTTCTTTAGTAAGCTAATATGAAATTTTAATGAAAAATATTCCAAATTTTATATCTGTAAGCCTTTTTTTTGTTTTCAAATGGAACGAAAATGAATAACGCAATCAAGTTTCTTTAATTGGTTACTGGGTTTTTACTCTCTCTTTTCTCAATTTGTGTGGAGGAGGAGGAGGAGGACAGGGTGATTTTTTTTTATTAAATATTAATATAATTATATTTATTTAATGTTAATGTTAATATAATATAATATTTAAATTTATTATTATACTTTTTGAAAAATATTTTTCTTATTTATATTTTTAAATTTTATATATTATTATTATTTCTTGTCAACAATATTCTTTATTTTTATATATTTTTAAATTTATTTTTTAATATTTATGTATTTTTTTAGTTTTTTAGAATTAGGATCAATTTGAGATCATTTGTAAATTTTGAGGGTTAATTTTTTAAATTTATGACTAAATTGATATTAATATGTAAAAGTTGAAGGCTAAATTTGTTATTATATTATTTTTTTAACTGACACATCAGCTTGTCATTTGTGATTTTAACTAGAGTCATCAAAATAGCAGAATTATATGACGTGGGTGCTTAAATTGCAATCTTTTTTATTTTAAATGTCAAAAATAATTTTTTTTTATAGTTATGTGACTACCTGTATAGTTTACTTAAAAATAACTATTTTTATTAGTCTGCCTTTTGGCACGTTTCTCTTTCTGCCTTTTGGCACGTATCACATTTTTTCCTTTATTTGTTCTATCGAATTTGTCTAGTAGTCGACGTTTCTTTTTGTCTGCTTTCGATTAAGGGAGTTCTTATTAGTTTCTACGGTATTGATTGGTCATTCAGAATCTGTTACATGGAGGAGAATTTGGCGAATCTGAGCATTATTGATGATGAAGAAGAAGCCTTTCACGAGGAAGAGTAAGTGGTGGAAAGGGCCTACAAATGCTGCCTGGTTGGTCGATGTTTAACAGACAGTGTAGTCTATTTCCCCTCGTTGAGGAACACCATGGCAGATTTATGGCACCCTATTGGAGGGATTTGCATTATTGATCTTGGGGAGAAGAAATACCTCTTTCAATTTTTTCACGAGATTGATCTGCAAAGAGTTTTTGATGGGACCTCGTGGTTTTTTAATAATCATCTGCTTATCGTTCAAAGAATCCCTAATGGAGAAAACCCATCAACTATGCCGATTAATTTTACTGAGTTTTGGGTGCAAGTCCACGATTTACCACCGGGTTTGATGACAGAGGCGATGGCCAAACAGTTTGGTGATTTTTGTGGCAAATTTCTTGATTATGATACTTCCATTTTTTCCTTGGGGATTAAGGCGTTCATGCGCATTCGCATATCATTGGATATATCTGTTCCATTGAAACGTAAAAAGAAGGTCCAGATTGGGAAGTTGATGATAGTTTATGCCCGGTTTAGATATGAAAAACTAAGTTTGTTTTGTTTCATATGCGGCAGACTGGGTCATGGAGAAAGTTTCTGCCCTTATCGATTAAGAATTGAGCCCACCAAAATAGTTTTCGGCTGGGATTTGTCATTGCGCGTCGAGCAGCGGCGTAGAAGAACGGTGGAGAGTCGGTGGTTGCGAGAAGCTGATGGTTATTCGATAATCGATGGAAATTTGGAAAGCTCCAGATATGGCAGCTCGTTAAATGCAGGGAAAGATTTTAGGGGACAAATGGAGGTAAATATGGTGAATCAGATTGTGAATCCAAATTTTATCCCTTTAGGCGCAAATCAGCAAATTTTCCTTAATGAGCGAGTTCAAAGGGACTTTCGGGATATGGCGGCTTTGGCTGAGAATGGTACTATAATTGGACCTATGGAACTGGACTTTGAAGAAGAAAATGACCCGATTGCTATTGTAGAAGGAAAAAAAACGTCAGAGGTGTATGGTAGGGGCTTCGGTCTCGTTGGTTTCAAAGGTGGGGGATGACCCATCTATTTTATTGGCTAGCTCTGGTACTCAGAGCAGCTGGGAACAATGAAAATACTAAGCTGGAACGTTCATGGTTTGGGGAGACCACGGAACGTTGGTAGGCTCAAGAATAAATTGCGAGCCATTAATCCCCGAATTTTGTTTCTCATTGAAACAAAATTAAGCTCCAAGAAGATAGAAATGGTCAGATTAAAATGTGGTTACGTGAACGGCATTGATATTGGGTCCTCGGGTTCAAAAGGGGACTGTCATTGGGATGGAAAGGGAACTCGTTGGTTAAGCTCTTTTTTCATCATATCATATTGATGTTGAGGTTAACGACACTGATTGTGGAAATAAATGGCGATTGACAGGGTTCTATGGCAATCCGGATGAAAGGGTAGAAGCGTGTTGTGGAATTTACTCAGTCAATTGAGTACCAATAATAGCCTCCCTTGGGTGGTTCTGGGGGATTTCAATGAAATTGCTAACTTGTTTGAGAATAAAGGGGGTCATCGTCGCTCGGAACGTCAGATGCTGGCATTCAGAACAGCTTTAGAGGATTGCAACTTGAATGATCTTGGATTCAGAGGCCGGAAGTTTACATGGGAACGAGGCAAATTTAGCTCAACAAACATTAGAGAACGTTTAGACCGTGAGGTGGCTACTCTTAGTTGGATGGAGTCATTTCCAGGCTTTCAGGTTGATCATTTGACTCATTCGTTTTCATACCATTGCCCTATTCTGTTAGATACCATGGGTGTGGAAAGGTTTGAGTACAAGGATCATTTAAATAACTTTCGGTTTGAAGCGAAATGGTGTTTAGAGCCACAGTTTGAGGAACTGGTGAGAGGTTGGTGGACTGATTCATTTGGAGATATTCCTAATAGACTGGAGCGGTTAGGACAAAAGATGCAAGCTTGGAGTAAAAGTAGTAACAGAGATGAGAAGAGGAAATGGGTCTGCTTGGAGGATCGGTTGGATTATCTTTATAAACAGGACATCCCAGACGATGTTTTAGCCGAAATTGCTGAAGCT
Organism: Gossypium australe; assembly: GCA_005393395.2. Taxonomy (NCBI): domain Eukaryota; kingdom Viridiplantae; phylum Streptophyta; class Magnoliopsida; order Malvales; family Malvaceae; genus Gossypium; species Gossypium australe. The sequence continues at coordinate 108,574,601 of CM016620.1, read as the reverse complement.
CAATTGGACCTTAATCTGGAGGCTGACAAGGAAGAACTATTCTGGGAGCAACGTGCAAGAGTTAATTGGCTAAAAATGGTGATCGAAATACTAGTTTCTTTCACAAAATGGCTGGCCAACGTCATATTCGGAATAGGATTAATGAGTTGGAAGATGAAAATGGCAATAGGGTTTCGGCGAAGGAGGAAATGATCAAGATTGCGTCGGACTACTTTGAGAAGCTGTTTTCTGCATCTGAGGCGGGGTTGGACGATCATATTTTCGGGTTGGTAGAGAAAAGAGTTACGGATAGTATGAATGCAACCCTCATTAAGCAATTTTCAGAGGAAGAAATTTGCAATGCAGTGAAATCAATGCCAGCTTTAAAAGCTCCAGGAATCGATGGTTTTGCAGCAATTTTCTTTCAACGGTACTAGCACATCGTTGGTTCGGACATTATAGGGTATTGTCTTGACATTTTGAATGGGCAAAAGGAGGTTAGTGACCTAAATAAGACGCACATTGTGTTGATTTCGAAAATCAACAAACCCAAAAATATGTCTCAATTTCGGCCTATAAGTCTTTGTAATGTCATTTATAAGATTATTGCAAAAGTTATGGTCAATCGCATGAGTGACATCCTGGGTGATTGTATCAACGAAGCTCAAGGTGCTTTTATCCCAGGGAGGCTTATCTCTGACAATGTTTTAATAGCTTATGAAGTCCTACATTCTTTGAAAATGAAGAAGAGTGGCAGAAGAAGAAATTTTGCGCTCAAGTTAGATATGAGCAAGGCGTATGACCGCGTGGAATGGGACTTCTTAGCAGGTATAATGAAATCTTTGGGTTTCCATGATGACTGGATTGTGTTAGTAATGAGATGTGTCAGTTCGGTGTCCTATTCGGTTCATCTTAATGGAATTTGTAGTGACTGGTTCTCTCCTTCAAGGGGCTTGCGACAAGGAGACCCTCTTAGCCCCTATTTATTTTTGATATGCGCTGAAGGTTTTTCTTCCTTTTTGGAAGATGCAAAAAAAAATGGGTTGTATGCGGGTGCAGCTATTGGAGGGAAATGATCTCTATTAATCACTTATTCTTTGCAGACGACTGTATTCTTTTTGGCGACGCTACTTGGGAAGGAGTTCAAACTGTTCGGGATATTATTCGTGAATATGAGACCAATGCCGGGCAAAGGGTTAACTACGATAAGTCATTAATCTTTTTCGGAGCCAATGTAAAAGAAGAAATGAAAGAGGATATTACACGAATTTTGGGGGTTCGGGTTGCATCCAGTTCAGAGAAGTATTTAAGACTGTCAATGATGGTGGGCCGAAGAAAAACATGGGCATTTGCTAACTTTAAAGATAGATTCCGAAAACGGATTGAAGGGTGAGTCTGAGATATCTTTCGATGGGGGGCAAAGAGGTTTTTATAAAATCTGTTTTGCAGGCTACTCCTCTTTACGCAATGCAATGTTTTCTCTTCCCAAAGAGTTTGTGTGGACAGCTTCAGAATGTTATGAACCGGTTTTGGTGGACAAACAATAAAACAAAGTCTGGTATTCATTGGAGTAATTGGGATGCGTTATGTTTACCGAAGTTTGCTGGTGGTCTTGGTTTTAAAAATTTATTTTTATTTAACAATGCCCTTTTAGCTAAACAGGCTTGGCGTATTTTAACTTATCCGCAATGTCTTTTAGCAAAAGTTTTAAAAGCGCGTTATTTCCCGTATTCTAATTTTTTAGCAGCTAAGATTGGGTTTTACCCTTCTTTTACCTGGCGCAGCATCTGCAGTGTTAGAGATCTGATTGAAGAAGGCATGTTGTGGCGAATTGGCAATGGCGAATGTGTCAATAATTGGAACGATCCTTGGCTACCTGGAAGAGAGAAAAACATGATATCAGGCCATGAAATTAGATTACGGTGAACATCAGTTAGTAATTTAATGCAACCCGATTCCAATACCTGGAATGCTGAACTGATCCGAAACCTGGTTGATGATGATACTGCAAGGCGAATCCTTTCAATCCTGCTCTCCGGAGGTGACTTGATGGATACAGTAGTGTGGAAATTTGAGGGTTCTGGCGAATACTCAGTAAGGAGTGGGTATAGGACCCTAGCTTCATCTCTAGTACGCACTAACTTATACAACTACAGCAATGAAGCTTTTACAAATTTCTACAAAGATCTATGGGGCTTGAACTTCCCCAGCAAGATTAAAATACATGCATGGCGGTTATTTAACAACTGGATTCCTCACTATTGTAATCTGGCGAAGAGGAAATTGACTGCTGAATCTTTGTGTCCTCTGTGCAAAGAAGAAATGGAAAACTCAAACCATTTATTATGGTCATGCAGAATATTGCGACAGGTATGAGCCTATTTCCAGATCAGAACTTACCAGTTTGAAAATTAAAAGGACCCCAAAATATGCTTCGCTCGATTTTTCACTGCTGCAGAAAATCAACAAAAAAGCATTATTGCAATTTCTCTATGGAGTCTTTGGTTTCGTAGAAATAAGTTAATTCATGAAGGGATAAAATTCCAAATTGAAGAGGTGTTGGGCTTTATTCGGGGATATGCACAAGATATTATGTTAACTCATTCAAATCTTCAAAGCCAAGTCAATCATTCTTTGCAGGATAAATGGCAGGCTCCGGAGATTGGTTTTATAAAGCTTAACTTTGACGCTTCGTTTCATTGCAAAGATAAAATAGCAACAACAGCAGTCATAGCCAGAGACTCAACAGGAATTATTTTAGGGGCAGAGACTTATCTTTTTGAAGATGTTGCGGATCCGTTTGTGGCAGAGGCAAGGGCGTGCGAGAGGGCGTTGCTATTTGCGAAATCTATGGGTTTTCGCCGCTTGGCTGTAGAGGGAGACGCTCTAGCTGTTATTAAAAGCATAAAGAGGATGGGTATTAACAGATCTGTGATTAGATCAGTTACTCGCCATATTTTTCTTATGGGACTGTCTTTCGAAACGATTACTTACCGATTTATGCCGCGGAACGTTAATGGAGTTGCTCACTTTCTAGCTTTGGAAGGGAGACAAATCGGTTTCTCTAGGAAATGGAATCAAAGCTTTCCAGAATCGGTGTCCTTCCTTGCGAATAAGGAGAGGATGCAGTTGAGGTAGGATGGATAAGGGGGTTTCTTTGCTTTGTTTAGGGGAAGGTTCCTTGAATCCCCTGTCCTCTGTTGGTGACAAGCAGAGCAAAAGTCGCATTTATGGGAAGCGACAGATATCTGATATTTTGTTGGTTCATGTCTCGGTGGTGTTGGGCTCAAGACCTGCTGCTTTAATTTTTCTTTTCGGTGTTATCTTGTTGCTTTTAGTTTCTTTATTTTCTTCTGTTTTAATGCTTTGTTTGGTTTGGACCTTTTGTTCTTTTGGGTTTTTTTGGGCTTGAGCCTGACTTTCTAATATATCAGTATTATTTCTTCAAAAAAAAAATAACTATTTTAATAATTATAATTTCACCTTTTAAGTTAACTTAAGGAAGTTCGGTTTTAATTTTGCAAAAGTATTCTACACTAGGACTAATGAAATCTTTTAACAATATTAATAATATAAACTAACGCGTAACAATAATAATGATAAAATAATCAAATTATGTGACATTAAATTATTGAGAATAAATCCTTCAATCAAGTATAGTACAATAACTAAAACATAATTTGACTAAAAGATTCAATTTAAACTAAAACATAATTTGACTAAAAGATTCAATTTAAATTTATTGTGTTTTAACATGTTTAATTTAAAATTTTTATTTATTATAAAATCATTACATTTTTTAAAGTTCATATGTCAAAAAAGCCTTTAAGAAAATGTAAAAAAAAAAATTAATTAAGCCTTTATATTAAATTTGCACCAAATTAAGCCTCTATTATTAATAAAAGAAAAAAACCAATTAAACCCCTCTATTAACAGTTTCTGTTATTGACCACGTTGATCGTTTAAAAAATTGATGGACTAATAAAAAAGTGACACGCGACGACTATGACTTAATTTATTATTTTCCCATAAAAAAATAAAAAATTATAAAAAGTCAGAAAAATTATAAAAACATTTAAAAAATTTATTAAAATTAATAATTAATAAAACTTATAAATATTATAAATCTAATAAATCTAATAAATTTCAATAAATTATAAAAATTTTATAAGATTTTGCTTCATCATTTTTCCAAAAAATTTAATTATTGTTTTTTTTTGTTTTAAATTTGAATTTAGTTTTTGTTTTTTATATAATCCCCAATTATTTTTTTATTTAAAAAATAAAATTATTACTGATCTTTATGGATACAGCTCGACTTGTCATTATCTACTAATATTATATTTTTAAGTAAGTTTTATTTTATTTATTTTTAAATATAAATTTACTAATATGATGAAAAATAAAAGATATTATTTTTATTTCAATGTTTTTTTAAATTCGTAATTTTATATATATTATAAATATTATATCTAAACATATACAAACTTGTGAATAAGTAGAACTTCCATTAGTAATGCATATGAGATTTTCTACTTCCCTTTCCTCTTTATGTCTATTTTTGAAGACTAGAGTAAACTAAAATTTTCATTTGAAATTTACTAAATAATAATCTCACGGTTTCATATAATGAGCATGTACTTGTGTTTGCTGATAGAATGTTATCTACATATAGCATTGGAGTAATAATTTTACTCTTACTAAAGTTTAAATATTTGTACTAATAATCGAATTTCCTTAAAATATATAAAAATCCCGCTTAAAATTCAACCTCTTAAACAGATTTACATGCAATGTAATTTAATAACATAATTTATTATTACAATTATACCTAAAAGATATTGAGAGGAAAATAAAAACAAAAAAAAAACATAAAAATTTTGACGAAGTTTAACAAATTACACTTACGTCATCTAACACTACTAAATATATTTCCCAACAATCATCCTCATTAGCGTTGGATTGGAGGCGCTAAAGCTTGGTTTTCTTTTTGCGTTGCCCCGTTTTGATTTTAGTTGGTGTTTTGGTTTACGATTAAGGGAAGCGGGACTGGCCAAGAGAGTATAGGCGCTCGATTGGATCGTGAATCTTCGCACGACAGAGGAGCATCTTGTCTCGGGCAGTCATCGACGAGGCCGATTCCACACTCACTTGCATTCCTAATGTTTGGATATCAAATTTCGTCTCTGATCTCTAACCGTTTGACTTCTTACTCTTGCCTCTTACCTTTAAGAACCACGAGAAATGCCACTTCGGCTTAGTTACCATGGGCTCGGGTTTTAGTTTATGCAACATTTGGGTTTGTTCCTTAGGAGTGAGCCCATGGACTCATTGATAAATTTTGTTAAAATTTATATCTCTTACTAAATCTGGATTGATGAAGAGTACATACTAATATCACTTTTTCTTAGTATAATTACATAAGTCAATTAAATTTAAAAGGTGTAATATCAAATTTAGTTGTTAATATTTATATCTTTTATCAAATTGATATTTTTCAGTTAAATTTGAGAGTCAAATTTGATCATTAATCCATAAAAAAAAGTTGAATTGTCGATTGAATTTTAGTTCAGTTGGCATCAGCATCGTTGCTAGTACAAGAGGACGTGAGTTTGAGTGCGCTAAAACGCTTTATCCTCTAATTCAAGATTTGGGGAGGGGCTATGAGTAGTTCTAGATATTATATCAAAAACCAAATATTAGGAATCGTGATACTACGCTCATATGAAAGGAAATAAATAAAAAATTTTGATTTTTTAATTTTTAAACATTACAACCCGCATGGCAATCCATGTGAACTTCGTGTTGTTTTTAAAATTTTTATATATATTTTTGAACATTTTTAGAAATTTTAACTTATTTGTTAAAATGACATATAAGACAAATATTATTATGTCAATGTGAAGTACATACGGGTTGCCACTCTAATATCATTAAAAAAACAATGTTTTACTCAACATTTTTGTTAAAAAAAACTATTTGGCTTTTTTTTGAAAGATGAATGTACCTGAGAAAATCTCTCTATTATAGAGATTTGATCAAATTAATCTCTCAACAATTAAATGGACCGATTTAGTCCTTATGCTATTAAAATATTTATAAAATATTTATGGTTCTATAAATAAAATATTTTATTTAAAATTGAACTGCAATTAAAAAAATAATTTTAAGATATTTTTTATACAGTAAACGTTAGCTCCATTACAATTTGACTTATTTGATTCTTTTTAGTAGTATATGGACTAAAACAATCTATTTAATAACAATGACAAATTTAATCTGGTCCTTATAATATAAGGATCTCCCAAATACTTTAATTTTTTCTTTTGAAAAATTAAAAACCAAATTTAATAATAAATAAATAAACAAATTCCAAGAAAAAGGAACTAACTTTAGCATTGCACCTCTTTAAAACCAAAGCTTATATTGTGTAATAAATTTGGAATGGTGAAAGGAAGAGTAAAGGGAATAGGTGGATGGTGCAAAGCAATTTGTACCCTAAAATATGAAAAAGAAAGGGGGCATAATCTTCTATATTCTTCCCCCTTTAGATTATTGAAATATAATCTCACCTTTCTGCCAAAACTTGCCTTTAATATCTCCTTTCCATTTGTTTATAATTTTCATTCTCTTCTATAGAATGGGAGCCCTCCACCTGTTATCCAACTTTCCCTCTTTCATCTCTTTCATTATTTGGCTTTATTATAAGAGTATAATAATTTAATGTAAAAAAAAAGTCAAAATATTATCTGAGTACACACAATTTAAGATTTATTTTTTTGATAATTGATTGAATTTTAATTTAATTAGTATTAATATTATTATCAATGTGTGAAGATGTGGGTTCGAGTACGTTAGAGTTTATTGTCTTCCTATTTAAGAGTTAGAAAGATATTATAAGTAGTTCTAGATATAGTATAAAAAAAGAACATGTATAATAATAACAACTTATAATAAGATTAGTATTTAAAAAATTAATTACTTTTGTATTTTTTATGGTAATAAGTTGTAATAATTTACATCATTAATATTTATTGCCAAATTTTTCTTTAAAATGTTTGCATGAATGTATTAATGAAATTTTTGACAAAAATACTAACAATAATAATAAAATTAAATCTTAAAACTTTATTCAAGAAAGGTGATGCCAAGGGCAACTAGGGCTTTTTCTCTCTTAAAAATTGTAAAGTTATAGTTTGATCCAAGTTAATCAATAATGTATCAATTTATGTATTATTTTTATTTCGATACCGTTGTGTTTTAATATACAATTTCGAATTTATCTATATTTTAAAAATATTTTCATATATACTATATATATACAAATATATTTTAATCACATGCATATAAAATTTAATATTATTAATCAATACCACGCTCGGTTACTAGTATAATAACATGAGGGAAAATTTTATTTAACAAAATGTGAAACACCCCACACCCGGCCCACGAGCTTGAACCGGATCTGGTATGTTCCTTAAATAAATCGGTTTTCAATGTTCTAAATGACTTAGAGAAAATTTGTTGTAATTTTAAAAAAATTGTTTTGGGTTGGGCTTAATTTGAAACCTATTTAATAAATTCTGGAAATCCAACTTAAATAAGGTGACAAAATAATTTTTGGGTTTATTATTTTAAAAGAAATAAATTTACTTATCTTTAATCAAACATAATTTGTATCATATTCAAATAAAAATAAACAGGAATAAAGAAAATCCAACTGGGCCTTATGGCCTTATTACATCATTCAAACCCAAAATAAAGTACTAAAATTTCATAAAGTCCAAATTCCAAATAATTTCTTCAAGCGATGCATGGCCACCTTTAGCTCCTGCCGACCCGGTCCATTACTGCTCATCACCTGAAAAATAATTCCCCAACGGGGTGAGTCTACAGACTCAATGTGTACATAGTACTAATTTCCAACAAATCAGGCATACAAGTCATATCAATATCATGTTCATACAAAATGAAGGATGATGCAACCCAAACCCAAACCTATTTGTCCATCCGCTACGCACCACCCGTACCAACCTGTACACCGCGGGGACTACTAAGTCGACCCTCCATCCGCTACACACCATCGAAGGCAGTCGCTGCAGTCGACGTGCTCATCGCCCACTTATGTTGTGTCATTAGACACTGTATTCACTGGATGTAACCGAAGTTACCACTTTTCACTTTATGTGACCGTAGTCACCACTTTACGTTGGTGAGACCGTAGTCATCACCTTCACTTTCTTCCTCCACAAATATCCCGAATGCCCCAATTATTTCATAACAAATTTCACATACTAAATTTTCATTCATGTTACTAATCACATGTTCAAAATATATCACATTCACAATCCTATCCAAAGTAAGAAACGTACCTGGGTACTCCTTACCACATTTGTGGTGCTTAGCCACATTCACACACTGTTACATATTTACATATCTAATGATTGCCATGCAATTTATTGAAAGTTAGTAAGAGTACACACCTTTTTCGCTTAATAGTTTCCGTGAATTCCCGTAGAGCGATCTACCGATCTAGATCTTTAACTCCTATATTCGGCCATAGCATATTAATAATCTATTTGGCTTAAAGAAAACCAAAACCTAGTAGGATTTGTGTTACTAATACTCACCTTGTTTGCCGATTTGGATGATTGTAAATCAAATCCCAAAATTGCTAGTATCCCTTTTCCTTGGAATCGGCTAACACTAATTCATGTAACCATGTGAGTTTTCGGCTTTTGAAATAATGAAAAATAATTCCAAATACCAAAATTAAGCCTTGGCCGAATATCACTTACTATACAAATTCCAAATCTGAAGAGGATTCCTTGCCCTATATGTCTGTCGAAATCTTCATGTTAGATCTAATCTAACATATACATCATAACCTTTAATCAAATAAATTTATCTTACCTTAGATCCTTGATCCTTGTATTCGACAGTTGAGGAAACCCTTTTGATGTTGTAGTTGATTGCTCCTTTACTTAGAATCAACAAAGATTCGGCTTTGACAGTAGAAACAGAGAAGAAAATGGAAGAAGAAAAGATGGATTTTTCTTAAAGAAAAATACGGCAGAGAGGGGGAGAGAGCTAGGAAAATTCGGCAGAGAGGAAGAGGGAGCAAATGTTGATGAGTAGCCCTCCTGTCCTCCTTTTATAGCCAAAGTTATCAGCCTAGGAGTCCTTTACTTGGCCACCACTCCTCTTTTTGATAATATTATCTCTTTTATTTAAAAGATAAAAGCCTTTAATCCATCAATTATCTCCTCAATTATCTCATTAGAAAATAATCCTTTATTTATCTCTTATTATTCACATATTTATGTGAATAAAACTCCTTTATTTATCTCTCATTATTCACATATTTATGTGAATAAAACTCCTTTATTTATCTCTTATTATTCACATATTTATGTGAATAAAACTCCTTTATTTCTCTCTTATTATTCACATATTTATGTGAATAAAACTCCTTTATTTATCTCTTATTATTCACATATTTATGTGAATAAAACTCCTTTATTTATCTCTTATTATTCACATATTTATGTGAATAAAACTCCTTTATTTATCTCTTATTATTCACATATTTATGTGAATAAAACTCCTTTATTTATCTCTTATTATTCACATATTTATGTGAATAAAACTCCTTTATTTCTCTTACATATCCAAGTTTCCTAAATGTTCACTTTCCATTTTTTGAATCATTTCCTTACATTTCCAGGTTTCCAAAAATGTTCATGTCCATGTCCATGCATTTCCAGGTTTCCAAAAATGTTCACTTTCCTCTTTTAAACTTAACATTTCCATACATTTTCAGGACATTTCCCTACATTTCCAAGACATGACATTTCTTTACATTTCCTTACATTTCCTTGCATTTCCTTACATTTCCTTACATTTCCATACATTTCCATACATTTCCTTACATTTCCTTACATTTCCATACATTTCCTTAATTCTAGAATTCACATAACACATTCATACATAATTCATAAAACATGCCATTTTACCACATGGTTCCTTGTGTCATGCTTCACACGGAGTTTCTTTTCAAGCCTCATTTACCTAGCTCCCCTTTTTACTTAGAAACCAATAATTTTTCTAAGCTTTCTCTTCCATCCTAGAATTTTAAAAACCCTTAATACACTTCCAAACATTGCCAAAACCTACTAACTCATGAATTATGCACAAACGCATAACCCCTAATCTAGGATGTTACAGTTCTACCCTCCTTAAAAATAATTTCGTCCTCGAAATTACTTATTAACAGTCGTACAATCCTTCTCAAAGTACTATGCTTACGCTGCGCACTCTGATCTTAATAGAACCATCATACTTTCTAGGCACAATCTCTAAGTTCACATCCCTTAGAACTCATTTTCTAACGCCGCGATTTAATCTGATTTAAAAGTTTTATACATTAGTACTTGTTTCACTTATTACCCGCGAAGAAGTTTTATGAAAAGGGTTTTAGGAGTGGTTCTTTCGTATTCATACATGCACACAGTCTTTACATTCATTCATTCATCCATCAACAAATATGAACTTTCGTTCATTCAAAGAAACGTTGTAATTCTTGTTGTTGTTTTCGTTATTTTGCTTTTCCACTACCCAGGGGCATTTTCGTAATTTTATCCTACAGGGGTATTTTCGTAAATTTTCAGAAATAAAAAGTTCCCTGGTGATTTTGACGAAAGTATTTTGGTACTTCTAAAGTTCCGGGGAAATTTTGGAAGAATTTTGAAATCCAGGGGTATTTCGGTAATTTTTTCACAAATCAGGGTAAATTTGTAAATTTTGATAAATTAGAGATAGTTCAAAAGTTGTAAAACTTTGAAGGTTCTTTTTGAGAGTTTCCCCTTTTTTTTAAAAAATAGTGATGTTTGCAAAAATTTCAAAAGACAGGGTCATTTTGGTCATTTTGTAAGTTAGAGGCAATTTTGTGATTTTCCAAAATCAAGGTATTTTTGATAGTTTGCAAATTAGGGTTTTTGAACATTTATAAAATAATGAAATTTTTGAGAAACTGTTGGGTAGGTTCACATTTTGTAAATCAAGGGCATTTTTGTAATTTTCGCAAATCAGGCGTTTTTCAGAAAATGTTGTAAGAAAAATAATTTTCTCAGATTTCAAAGAAGTTTTTTTTTTTTCAAAACGGCTAGTTCCCTTTTTGGGTTTTAGTCATTACGTTTAGCCTATAACCGAGCCCTCCTTGGTCAGGGTGAACCAAAGCTACGCACCAGGCAGGATTCGAGTGGAGAGGAGGTGAGTCACGCGGACTGCTTAAATACCAAGCTCCCACCGAAACCATTCCTAGACATGCGCACAGAGGTTGCCACACCACTGAGCCCTCTGAGTTAGGGCGAACCGAAGCTACGCACCAGGTAGGATACCTACGAAGAGGAGGTGAGTCACTAGGACTGCTTAAGTACCAGGCTCTTCCGAATCCAATCCTAGACATGCGCACAATGGTTACCACACCCTAACTTAGTGACTTAGCCATAGGTTTGTTAAGTGCATTAAGTCTTATGTATTTGTGTTTGAGTAGACTAGTCCTAGGGATCAAGTACCTATCATACTATTCTACGTTCCATTCCATTTCTACCCTTCTACAAATCACAATATAAATCACACAAAGGATAGGGGTACTTACCTGGTGGACTGCGGGTCGGAGACTTAGGTGCCATGCCAGAAAAACCTGCTTATCTTCAAAAACTCATTTGGGCTCGATTTGAAAACGTTTTGGGCCTTAAACCCCAGGCCGAGGGTTTAAAACTGGGCTCTGATACCAACTGAAACACCCCACACCCGGCCCACGAGCTTGAACCGGATCTGGTATGTTCCTTAAATAAATCGGTTTTCAATGTTCTAAATGACTTAGAGAAAATTTGTTGTAATTTTAAAAAAATTGTTTTGGGTTGGGCTTAATTTGAAACCTATTTAATAAATTCTGGAAATCTAACTTAAATAAGGTGACAAAATAATTTTTGGGTTTATTATTTTAAAAGAAATAAATTTACTTATCTTTAATCAAACATAATTTGTATCATATTCAAATAAAAATAAACAGGAATAAAGAAAATCCAACTGGGCCTTATGGCCTTATTACATCATTCAAACCCAAAATAAAGTACTAAAATTTCATAAAGTCCAAATTCCAAATAATTTCTTCAAGCGATGCATGGCCACCTTTAGCTCCTGCCGACCCGGTCCATTACTGCTCATCACCTGAAAAATAATTCCCCAACGGGGTGAGTCTACAGACTCAATGTGTACATAGTACTAATTTCCAACAAATCAGGCATACAAGTCATATCAATATCATGTTCATACAAAATGAAGGATGATGCAACCCAAACCCAAACCTATTTGTCCATCCGCTACGCACCACCCGTACCAACCTGTACACCGCGGGGACTACTAAGTCGACCCTCCATCCGCTACACACCATCGAAGGCAGTCGCTGCAGTCGACGTGCTCATCGCCCACTTATGTTGTGTCATTAGACACTGTATTCACTGGATGTAACCGAAGTTACCACTTTTCACTTTATGTGACCGTAGTCACCACTTTACGTTGGTGAGACCGTAGTCATCACCTTCACTTTCTTCCTCCACAAATATCCCGAATGCCCCAATTATTTCATAACAAATTTCACATACTAAATTTTCATTCATGTTACTAATCACATGTTCAAAATATATCACATTCACAATCCTATCCAAAGTAGGAAACGTACCTGGGTACTCCTTACCACATTTGTGGTGCTTAGCCACATTCACACACTGTTACATATTACATATCTAATGATTGCCATGCAATTTATTGAAAGTTAGTAAGAGTACACACCTTTTTCGCTTAATAGTTTCCGTGAATTCCCGTAGAGCGATCTACCGATCTAGATCTTTAACTCTTATATTCGGCCATAGCATATTAATAATCTATTTGGCTTAAAGAAAACCAAAACCTAGTAGGATTTGTGTTACTAATACTCACCTTGTTTGCCGATTTGGATGATTGTAAATCAAATCCCAAAATTGCTAGTATCCCTTTTCCTTGGAATCGGCTAACACTAATTCATGTAACCATGTGAGTTTTCGGCTTTTGAAATAATGAAAAATAATTCCAAATACCAAAATTAAGCCTTGGCCGAATATCACTTACTATACAAATTCCAAATCTGAAGAGGATTCCTTGCCCTATATGTCTGTCGAAATCTTCATGTTAGATCTAATCTAACATATACATCATAACCTTTAATCAAATAAATTTATCTTACCTTAGATCCTTGATCCTTGTATTCGACAGTTGAGGAAACCCTTTTGATGTTGTAGTTGATTGCTCCTTTACTTAGAATCAACAAAGATTCGGCTTTGACAGTAGAAACAGAGAAGAAAATAGAAGAAGAAAAGATGGATTTTTCTTAAAGAAAAATACGGCAGAGAGGGGGAGAGAGCTAGGAAAATTCGGCAGAGAGGAAGAGGGAGCAAATGTTGATGAGTAGCCCTCCTGTCCTCCTTTTATAGCCAAAGTTATCAGCCTAGGAGTCCTTTACTTGGCCACCACTCCTCTTTTTGATAATATTATCTCTTTTATTTAAAAGATAAAAGCCTTTAATCCATCAATTATCTCCTCAATTATCTCATTAGAAAATAATCCTTTATTTATCTCTTATTATTCACATATTTATGTGAATAAAACTCCTTTATTTATCTCTCATTATTCACATATTTATGTGAATAAAACTCCTTTATTTATCTCTTATTATTCACATATTTATGTGAATAAAACTCCTTTATTTCTCTCTTATTATTCACATATTTATGTGAATAAAACTCCTTTATTTATCTCTTATTATTCACATATTTATGTGAATAAAACTCCTTTATTTATCTCTTATTATTCACATATTTATGTGAATAAAACTCCTTTATTTCTCTTACATATCCAAGTTTCCTAAATGTTCACTTTCCATTTTTTGAATCATTTCCTTACATTTCCAGGTTTCCAAAAATGTTCATGTCCATGTCCATGCATTTCCAGGTTTCCAAAAATGTTCACTTTCCTCTTTTAAACTTAACATTTCCATACATTTTCAGGACATTTCCCTACATTTCCAAGACAAGACATTTCTTTACATTTCCTTACATTTCCTTGCATTTCCTTACATTTCCTTACATTTCCATACATTTCCTTAATTCTAGAATTCACATAACACATTCATACATAATTCATAAAACATGCCATTTTACGACATGGTTCCTTGTGTCATGCTTCACACGGAGTTTCTTTTCAAGCCTCATTTACCTAGCTCCCCTTTTTACTTAGAAACCAATAATTTTTCTAAGCTTTCTCTTCCATCCTAGAATTTTAAAAACCCTTAATACACTTCCAAACATTGCCAAAACCTACTAACTCATGAATTATGCACAAACGCATAACCCCTAATCTAGGATGTTACAAAATGTATTATAATAGATATAAAATAAAGAATAGTTAGTATAATCTAAACTTGAAATTAAGGGGGGGGGGAAAGAGAGTAAAAACTCTTGTAAAAAGTAAGACATCTTCAAATTAAGTACATAACTTTTTCTTATATTTTTCAAAAATAAGTCATGTGGGTAGCTAAAAATTACCAATTGAAATTAATTTATTACTAACTCATATACTAAAACAATATGGTGAAAGAACAATACTCTTATTAAACATAGCACAAGTACAATAACTTATTTAAATAGTTATAATTTATTTTTAAATGTAATTATAAAAAATAAAATTAATTAATATAAAAAATATTAAAATCTTTTATCAACTAACACACATCTTAATAGAAAAAAACACGTATCAATTGTTACAATATCGATCAGAACAATTTGATTTCTCTAAAAATTATAAATTAATATAATAAAATTATAAATATATTAATAATTTAATGATGTAGTTAAAAAATTATAACTAAATATTAAGGATTAAAAAGAATTCCTAACTTCCCCTTAGATTTGATAAAAAAGAATAATAGTAGTTAGTGGAAGATAAGATATTCCCCCATGAGAGAATAATATGAAATTTGACACTTTTGTCTTCTTTCTCTTATTCTTTGCAACATTGAGCCATTGACACCTGTCTCACACACTGGCCATGAATGTATTTTATATAAACCTAGTGTTGCTGAAACTAAGACAACTTACAACACAATCTCTTCTTCCGTTCCCATCTCACCTCTGTCAAAAAAAGAATGTGGAGAAGCAAGAAGAAGAAGAAGAGCTTTAGTATACCATTTATTTTCGGGATTTAAATTGCCGTTGGTATTATCGGAATGTAGTTGACGGTGATTTAAATCCTTGATAACATTATATATTATGTACCCTCTTCTTGTTTCTCTTACAGGATTTGAAGGGGACAAACACAGGCAAGTCATTAAGGCAAAGGGAAGGTCATGCCTTTCTTCCGGATTTTTACTTCTTTTTTTTTCATGTTTTTTTCTTCCTATGTTTTAACGGATAATTATTTGACATATCAGTGGTAGAAAATTTTAATTCTACAAATTGAGTTGAGATTTTATCATGTATTATTAAATTGTATTTAAAAAATTAAAATATAAATAAAATATATATCAAATTCTCAACTCGATTATAATTGAAAATTTTCACCACTTATATAATAAATAATTAACCATGTTTTAATACATACCCATTAAGATTTCTAGAGCTGTTTGATTTTCTCAACTTTATGCTTGTACAAGTTATGAATAAAAATTGCTTTCATTATACAATCACATTTCTCAATTTCATTACTAGTTTTTTTTTTTTGTTAAATTTTGGTATTAGTCTTTTTATTTTGTGAAAGTTGTAGGTTTAATTTATGTATTTTAATTTAATTTATATATTTTGTGGAAGTTGTGGATTTAATTTATGTATGTATTTATGTATTAGTCTTAATATCTGTACTTATCAAATTTCAAAATTTTAGTCATCACCTAAAGAGTAGCAATTAACCTGTTTGGTTAAATTCAATTATTAGTATTATATTATAAATACAATTATATATTTAGTCCATATTCTCTTATTGGATCATTCTAAATTCCTATACTCGATCTTGATGCAAAATGAGTGTCATTAATCCATTAAGTGAGTTTTCATTGAGTAATATGTCAAATTAATAAGTTGAGATCGTATTGCATATATGATAATATGTTTGTCACGTCAGAATTTAAAAATAGTAAAATTTTATGAATTTAACATATATCATTTAATGAGGACCGGTTTTTTTAAATTTTGAAAAATGCATGACTAAAAATACCAAATTAAAATATATGGTTAAGTTCACAACTTTCTCAATATACAAAAGATAAAAATAGAATTTAACCTTTTTTTTTCTTTTAAAATATAGAAACTCAATCCACAACTTTTTTTAGTATTTAAATAATTAAACAATTACGGAGTCAGAAATTTTAATTATTTAGTTTTTTTTCAAATTACCAAACAACAACCTAAGCCTATTGGGATTAGCTTGAGACGACTAGATATTTTCAGTTTAGATTATCCATTTGAGATCATGAACATGGTTAATGGAACCATGGTTTTTATTAAAAAATATATATGTATAAATTCTTAAAAATATATTTACATAAAAAATTATAGTTAGAAAATTTTAATTTATATTACAGCACGTTTGGTTGGCATGAATAGCCAAACTATTCCTGGATGATTCGGTGATAAGCAGCTATTCATTAGTTTGGTTCACTGAATCCTCCATTCGATAGAATTTCATTCATCTCTCATTCTACCTCCTCCCTAATAGCCATTCCCCACCTGATCTAAAGAATAGCAATACAGAGCCTCCATCGAATAAGAAAAAAAAAACATAACCTCTCATTCTTTCCCCTTATCACTCTCCCTCAGCAAACACCTCAAGCCACCACACCCCAACCCTGTCTCCTAGTTCTCCTTTAGTTATTCTCATCTCACGACCATCATCGATAGAGATCTCGACATTGTAAAAAACTTCCCCAAAGTTGAGACGAGTAAGGTTATTATTCCCCTCAATCTCACCTCCATTGTGAGAATTTCATCTCTTTGCTTCTCTGCTTGTATTTCACTAGAAGGGAGTAGAGAAAAAGATGAGTTTTTGAAAAAAAATTGGTCGATTGGTTGATTCGATTATTTTAGGGCAATTTAGGGTTAGAAAGCTAAGCTTGGTTTTTTCGAATTGTTGGGCATTTCTGTTTATTGTAAGGGACTTCAAGTTGCTTGTCTCAATAGTAAGGGATTTCAATTTCAGGTTGAACCAAGCACAGGAATTCTATTACAGCTCTATTCCATTCCATTCAACCAAACAATTAAATTACTGATTACAACTCTATTCCATTACAGCTCTATTCAATTACAGCCCTATTCCATTACAGTGAACCAAATGTACCCTAATGTTTTGAGTGGAGAGGAGTCCTCCCCTTATTGATACTTTTAGGTATTTATAGGTAAATGAAGACTTTTACTTGATATGCTAATAATAAGCCCTAGATAACCTAATAGAAGATCCAACTAGGTCCAAATTAAAATAGAAATATAACACTCTTAATCATATAAAAAGTTAATAAAAAAATATCACTTAAATATTATATGGGAGTAAATAAATCTCTCCCATAATTAATATCAAATAATATATTTATCAATTCAAAAGTTACATCCTCAGTTATTAACCACAAAAAAATGACACATTAGATGCAAATCAATCCTTTTCCTAAATTGTAGGTTTAAAAATCCATGACTTATAATCTTCCGACTTCCTAGGTGTGTTAGAACATGAATATGAAAAAAAAAATTATATATATATATTAAAAAATAATGTCAGACCCTATAAACTTGGAGATTCGGACATCATATTGTATATAAATTAGATTCTCAACATTGATTTACATAAGCCTGGGTAAAATTACAACAAAACTATGTACCACATTGTCTGAAAGTGGGAATTGTCACCTACTCAAAATAATCATCTTTATTTACAGTAAAAGTATGAACCCTTCGTATTAAGAGTTGAATTGTATTTTGTCCATGTTATTCAAAAAATATGTAAATTAATCCATTTACATTAGATCAAATAGTAAAATGATCATTTTGTTAAAAATTTTATTTATTTTTACTGTTAAAAATTGATCTTTGCATGTCAACATAAGGTACACGTGGCGTGCCATACATCACTGTCCGATTATTCCATTAGCCACAACAGTTTTTAACAATATAATTGGATAAAATTTTTAATAGAAATGATCAATTTATTCTGTGATCTAATATATAAAAGGACTAATTTGACCAAATTTTAAGTAGAAAGAGCAAAATGTAATTTAACTCTTGGTACAAGGGCATCCATGGTACTTTAATTTTACCCTTTTATTTACTTTTTAAATTATCTTATTATTAGTTACATTCCTCTATAAGCCCAAAATTTAGGACTTCACTAATCAGAGTTTAGTCTCTTTTTCATTGCCTCATAAACCAAATATGAAATGCTTGCAGCAGGGACTACCTTGAGAAGAGTTGGTATTAGTCCTTTGTAGAATCCTCTATAACCTTCCTTCCTATATGTTCTCCAAAATACGTCCGATATCCCGTTATACACCGTGTTCGACGTGGTACGTTGTGCTTGCATTCTGGGAAACAACCCATAAATGCAAAGGATATTTTATTATCTATAAACAAATTATTGGAAATGGGGACTTGTGTACGTTACGATCATACCTTGTTCGAATAACCTGCAAAGGGTAAATGCATGTTGCTCCTAAAGCTCCGGAGATTGCACCGCAACATATATTCACTAGAGGACCGGGTTCTACAAAACCACGAAAAATGAGACGAAACTGAAAAATGAAAATAAAAATATGCAAGACCAAAATATTGGAAGTGAACAGAAAAGTACCACTGTCCTGAAGAATATGTGTCCTTGAGAAATCTCTCAAGGTCTCATAGATGGTGAGGTCGATACTGGCATAAGGGATAATCCCGAAAATAGATGGCACAAGTCCTTTGTAAAATGCTCGAGGTCCCTCTTGAACCCATATATCCCGGGTTAACTTCCCTAGATGCGGAGCCTTTCCACCTTCGGAAGCACAAGTTTGCAATCGTGTTTTTACAAGATCCATTGGGTAGATAGTGGATTGTGCCACTGCACCCGCGACACCGCCGACAAGAAGTTTCCCACCAGCACCTATATCACCCTTGTTATCCCCCATATGCTCTCCTATTACATCCTTTAGCATTTCGAATGTATAGAACTTGATAGCACTTTCGGGTGTTACCTTCACGATATTTAACCCATTACCTCGGAAAAATCCCAACAAACCTTCTTCCTTCAATAGCTTCGTTACTGCAGGCAGAATACTTGTACGAGTAGTCTGAACCTGCAAAACAACTTTCAGGCGATCGAAAGGGGCAGTTGCAGTACGAGAAACCGCACCTGCTATTCCCCCTGCAATAAAAGAATTGATTCTCGGAACTTGTTTATTGATGCCTTGAGGAATAACAGCATGTTCTCCAATATCTACATGGCAAACCCTTTCCCAATGATGATAGATGTTCTCGACGTTAGCTTCGTGAGGGTAGAGTAAAAGGAAATCCCTCCATTCTTCGAATGTTATAATCCCATTATTGTCCTTATCGACATGCTCCACAAATTGAGCAAGTTTCTCGTCGTTGATTTGAATCCCTGAAAAATACCAAGAGCCAGGACTTATAAGATGTAAACAATGGATTCATTGCAATGATGGTAACAACCAATTGTTCCACATCATGATCACAAGAACTATCACGCATTTTCACTGGAGAAGTTTATAGGGATAAATCATGGGGGGTAAAGCGGGAGCAAATTCATCAATAACATGCACAACTTCAAGCCTTTGATACGTTACTTGTTATGCAAGAAAACGGACAGATTCCGAAAGATTCGACCAAGAAGAAAATGTTTCGAACATCCAGCAAAACAAATAGACACATACTAATGACAAGAAATTTTACCGGACTATCACACCAAACAAACTGAAGCATGAGTATATACCAACATGATATTCTAAAATAGGACACTGTTTCTACACAATGGGAAACTCATCGGGCCCATGAAGGTTTATGCCTTCTCAGTCTATCACCAACAAGCTCGTGGGAGCATCTTCCCGAGTATAACTATATACCAAATTCCCTTACAAACTTGAAGAACACAAGACATAACCATAGTCCATATTACCAACTAAAATACAGCTCTTGTTAAGCTCTACGATAATCTCCATGGTCAGCGTTTATCTATCGTACTACGATTTGCTACCCCAATGGCCTAAGGACAAAGCTACTAAAGATCAGATAGCAAGTGTAAGATATCCAACTAAACTTCCATTATAGTTAATGGTTTATAACTAGACAACATAGAAAGAACTGTCAAACCTGGTAAATGTGTGATCCAATCCCTTTAGCATCATCAATCATTTCACAAAGTTAGCCAAATGGCTGGGGCGAAGCCAGAACAATTTTTTAGGGGGGTCGGATAAAATTTCAATTTTTTATATTTTATATCTTTATAATTTGTAAAGGATTAAATCGAATTTTTATAATTTTAGGGAGCTAAAGTGTAATTTTACTTTTATTAATTTAAAATTTTTAAAAAGTTTTAAAGGTCAAAATAACAATTTTACATTTTAAGGGGCACGTACCAGCCCCGGCTTCGCCCCTGCCAAATGGTAAACTACTAAAAGGTTTTGTACAAAGTAAAAAACAAATTCTAACATCTAATTAGCCTGCGGGCGTCTACTAATGGTTACCAACAAGAAATCACACTGCCACCACACACTTCCTTTCAGACAACACAATCCGCATTAACGCTATAGATGTTCCTTACATGTTCCGAGTGGCGGTCCGAGTTACAAGCACTGCAAAAGCAAGTTCTCCGGTCTCCCAACGATGAATTTGCAAGCACTTCACATTCAAAAGATCGAAAACGACATACACTAACCATAAGTGGTTCAAAGTTTTTAATGATTTTTCACTATCAACTCAATCAATGCAACTATAAGACTAAACTGATCAAGCATATAAAGGTAAAGACAAACAAAACTAAAAACAATGTAATAAAGAGAGTATCATAGTATATTACCAGCTTTAAGAAGTGCATCCCAAAGCTCTTCAGGCAAAATGCAACCACTATGTTCCACATCAATAGCTTGAAAAATCCTATAAAGTTCAAGCTCTTTATCATCCATATACCTCTTAAACTCATAATAATCTACACACCCATCTCTGTTTGCATCACAAACTTTCAAAAGATCATTGGCATACTTATACTCAGCAGGAATCTGTAAAGCTGAAAGACCCTTTTCGATTTGAGTATAATCCAAGAATCCCACATCAGCTGCATCAAAAAAACTGAACAAACTATGAATCCTCAAATCCCTTTCTTCTTTAGTTTCCCCTAATGCTAAAAGAACATGTTCCATTGAAACAGGACCCCTTTTTTTTACCGGGTTGCAACATTCAGGTTTGGGTTTGGCCTCCATTTTAGGTAAGCATGGAGTTTTTGAAAGAAATAGAACATTCAGAAAAAAAGAAAAGAAAAGAAAAAAAGACCCTCTTATTGGGCAGAATGATACAACTAAGAAATTAAAAACATTGACTTGAATTAGTGACAGAAAGAAGACAAATGACCTGTAGTCTTTTCTCTTTGTAGGTCAAAAAAAGAGGGGGAAATGGAGTCAAAGTCCCAAAGGAAATTGCGTAGAACATCATAAATATAAGTCCAACACAATTGCGTATGATTTTGATTAGTGCCGTGCAAAATTCCGATAAAATTGAAAAATTTTGGTTAACTGACCGAATTCGGTTAATTGGCCGGTTAATTAAATTTTTTCGGTCGAGATTTGGTTAATTATTTTTTAATTTTTTGGTTAACGGTTAATTCGGTTTGAAATTGGTAGGTTAACCGAATCTTTTCGGTTTAACCGAAAAAAATTAATAAATAAAATTATAATATATAAATAGGTTAACTATTCACCTAAACCCAATCCAAACCTAAATATCCCACCCAACCCAATCATAAAAATTACAAATAATTTAATAAATAAAAATAAAATTCTAAAACTAAAACTAAACCCAACTCGGTTATATAGTGATTCATTTCGGTTAATTCAGATAATTCGGTTAATTTTTAACTAAAAATAAAAAAATATAATTTTCGGTTAATTCAGTTAACCGACCGAATTAACCGAAAAAATTCCGGTTCGATTAATTTTTTTGAAAAAATTTCGGTTCGGTTAACTGTTAAAAATTTTGAAAGGTCAGTTAATTTGGTTAATGTTATTTCGAGTCGGTTAACCGACTGAACACTCCTAATTTTGATTACTATAATAATAAATTCAAACTCTTAAAATTTATATATTTTGTAAATTTGATTTTAATTTAATAAATTTATTTCATAAGGTTAAATTTATTGATTTTTTTTTTAAATTAAAGTCAAAATGACAACATATAAACACTAAAGACTAAATTTATTATTATACCAATTAAAATTATTACAATTGATGAAAGACATTAACATCAATTAAATTACTCTATTTTTTGTTTAGATGAACTAATTTACTTTTTTTTTTTCCAAAACAAAAAACAAAAACAAAAACAAAAACAAATCAAATATATATATATATATATATATATAATATAATAAGATACATATATTATAATTTCAACAAGTGGAGCATCATGTTTTTTTATATAATTTATATTTTTTAAAAGATTATTTTTATAATTTTTTATTATCCATTAAATTATAAAAGTTTATGTTTAAAATAATTAATTAATTAGATAAACATTAAATATACATTAAAATATTATATTATGAAAAAAATTAGTATAATGCACGGATAAATTAATAAAATGAATATTTTATACCAATAATACGAGCAGAAGTTCAATTTCTCTAATAAAATTTATATGAACCAAAATATACGATTATTAATTAAGATTTATAACATATTATTCACTAAAATTTTAGTATAATTTTTATTAAAATATGTTTATATATATCCATGCACGTTTAGTTTGTATTTACTAACAAAGATATTATTATTTACATATTTAATAATATGTTATGCTATAAATAATAAAATATAATTGGAGATAACAAACTCTGCCCAACTTAGCTATTCACGCGGGAATGAAATTTTTTAACTATAATTTGTTTTAAATTGTTTCGGTTTAGTGTAAAGTTTGTCTTCTTTATTTACAGAAATTAAGGAATATTGATTCCAATTTGAACTCATTATAAGGATTATATAAGTATAAAATTTACTTATAATACTTTTTTAAATATACATATATATATATATATTTAATTTTCATTGAAATACTTTTTTAGCTTATAATTGGTATAAAATTTTACTTACATTAAATTTTAAAATAATTATAACTCTTTAAAAACATATTAAAAAAATAAAAAAAGATTATACAAATTTTATAATTCATTGATTGTACAAATTTAAAATTTTAAATAAAATTTATACAATTTTAAAAATTTTAAAATGTAAAGTATACAATATTTTTATATATATAAATATAGTATTTAAATAGTATACAATATACAATATTTTTTATAATATTTATATTAATTTATTATTTATAAAAATATACAAATCTTTAAATAAATTTTACAGATAAATTTAATATATTATAATTAATACATAAAATTAACTTGTGCATCATACGAATAAGAAAATTAATATTATAATAAATTCAAACAACCAAAAATAATGGGGAAGAGATGAAACCCCGCCAAAAAAGAGAAAAAGGTTGATTACATTACAATTTACAATGGCATAATGATTTATTTAGCCTTCTAACTTTATAAAAAAAAATCATTTTAACCTTTGAACTTGTATTGTTTGTCAAATCACCCTAAAATAAATGACAAAGTTAGCGTTGGTTAATTTTGCTGGTGTGGCATTTACATGACAGTCCACGTGTATGCCATGTTAGCAAAGTTAACAAAGGTTAACTTTTTCATCCACTTTGGTGTGATTTGACAAATAGTGTAAGCTTAAGAGTTAAAAGAGGCAAAAATTAAATGAAGGGCTAAAATGATTTTTTTTTATAAAATTAGATGGTCAAATAAATGGGCAATTTACCTAAATATACCGATTTTAAAAAAAATTACGAAAAAAGGCCGAAAAAATAATTATTTACCAGAAAGGGTCATTTCCCCCCAAAATGCTTCCACGTCAGCGCGTTTTGGGGGGATGCAGCAGAAAAGCGCGCCCTCAAACGCATCCTAGAGGGCGCGCTTTGCTGATGTGGCAAAAGCGCTCCCTCGTGGACGCGCTTTGCCACTGCAACGGTAAAAAAAAAAATTATAAAAACCCCCAACCCTTTTATTTTTTTCACACATTAGTCCTAACTCATTTTTCTCTCAACTTTCTCTCAAATTCCTCTCAAATTTATTTAAACTTTCTGTCAAATTTCACAATAGTCCTTTAAAATTTACAAAAAAGCCCTTTTTTAAATTTTTTGAAGTATTTTTTTGATAAATTTAAGAATATTCGATCGTATTAGCAATGGCCGAAGAATTAATTCGTCTCGACGATAAACACATCTCCGTCGATCAAATGGAAATGGTAAGTTTTAATTTTAATTTTTCAATACTATTTAAAATTTTTAAGGTTTATGCAATTTTGATTAAATTTTATTTTATAATTTTTTAAACAGTTTGTAGATCGGGTGTTGCAATGCTATATTTGCAATATGCTTGGTCTGCCATCGCCGTTTATCGAGAATTACCTGCGGGAAGCAGGTTTTTGGCATTGTTATAAAATAGTCGTTTTGTATTTCGTATTTCGTATTTAGTATTTAGTATTTAGTATATAACTAATATTTTTATCATGTTAATATAGTTTGAATGGACACCATACGAGGATTCGTCAATTCGGGCAGTAATTCCAGAGGAGTTCTTGCTAAATCCGAACATTTGGCATGTGAAGGTCCCATTGATCAACTATGCCACCGTGGAGATGCACCAGTCAGATCGGGTTCTGCGTCAATTTGGATTCCGACAATCGATTCCCGTGGCACCTGAGGTGCTTGATGATGAGCACAAAGTCGACTTATGGCAGTTGCATACGGATTGGCCAAGATTTTCATCAGCGCATATTGAATTGTGGGAGAATTGATATAATTATATACCTACTCGGGAACCAATTATCGTTCCTGAGTTAGCGTACGTGCCGGAATACATGCCATGGTTTAGGATCCATGGCAATTATTTATTGTCGGAAGAGGAGAGGCGACAGCAACTTTGTCAACAAAGGGAACGACGGGGCCCTTTAAATCCAAGGAGAAGGGGTGATGAGACGGGACCATCAACAGCGCCGACACAACCGCTCGGCCCATCAACAGCGCCCACACAGTCACCGGGCCCAACATTCAGCCGACGACACCGACATCACAGTCTTTTCAGATTATGCCAGATGCGTACCCTAACCCTTATATCTATCCTAACCCTTATATGTTTCCTTTTCCCAGTCCCACGGCAAGTTAGAATGCATGGCCCGGTTCGAGTCTGTTCCCGACAACTCCGACTGGCCGGCCAATCTTGAGGCCGGCGTCGCATGAGGGATCGCACGAGATGCCGTCGGGGAGCTCTTCTTTTTACCAATCTCCTTCGCCTTATGGGGTTCAGACACCTCCGCCATGGTTTATGCAAACACCTCCACAGTCATTATTTTTATCAATGTGGGTCATCCTCCCAACACCCACAACCAGACCCCCTGCCGGAGGAACCCGAATACCCGCCTGAGGTTCCAGAACCCCCGCCAGAAGCTAGAAGAAGGAGGAATCCAGCGCGTAACCATCGACTACCCCCTGTGGCACTGATTTCAACCGGCACCAACATTAATTCCGACCGCCTTTTTTATTTTTTTATTGTATTTTAATTTTTATATATTTAATAAAATAAAATTTGTTTTTATTTATTTTTGTAATTTAATTTTTATATCTTTAATAAAATAAAAGTTGTTTTTATTTTTTTCTCGTAATTTAATTTTTATATCTTTAATAAAATATAAGTTGCCTTTATTTTTATTTTTGTAATTTAATTTTTATATATTTAATTAATAAAAGTTTTTTATTTTTTTCTTGTAATTTAATTTTTATATCTTTAATAAAATATAAGTTTCTTTATTTTTTATTTTTGTAATTTAATTTTTATATATTTAGTTAAATAAAAGTTGTTTTTTTATTTTTTCTTGTAATTTAATTTTATATCTTTAATAAAATAAAAGTTGTTTTTTATTTATTTTTATAATTTAATTTTTACACCTTTAATAAAATAAAAGTTGTTTTTATTTTTTTCTTGTAATTTAATTTTTATATCTTTAATAAAATATAAGTTGTTTTTATTTATTTTTGTAATTTAATTTTTATATCTTTAATAAAATAAAAGTTGTTTTTATTTTTTGTAATTTAATTTTTATATCTTTAATAAAATATAAGTTGTCTTTATTTTTTTTTGTAATTTAATTTTATATATTTAATTAAATAAAAGTTTTTTTTTATTTTTTCTTGTAATTTAATTTTTATATCTTTAATAAATATAAGTTGTCTTTTTTTATTTTTGTAATTTAATTTTTATATATTTAATTAAATAAAAGTTGTTTTTTTATTTTTTTTTGTAAATTAATTTTTATATCTTTAATAAAATATAAGTTGTCTTTATTTTTTTATAATTTAATTTTTATATCTTTAATAAAATAAAAAACACATGCTTTTACTTCTATCATGTCTTTAAATATGTCTAAACAAAAATGATACAGATGAAAATGAGACATAACTTTTCATTCTTCCAAGAGACAAAAATGATAAGGAGACTATCAACTATTCCGATTTGGACAGGAGCGAGATGTATGGCCTGGGTTCCTACACCATTCGCATAACTTTTGTTGGTCCGCCGTTTCTCGGATATCCATATTGTTGCGTATTCTAGTCGAGTAAAGTCGACCTTTTGGTTTGCGACGCAGTTCTCTATCCGGTAACAGCTTATACGGAGCAAGCGATACAGACGGCCACTTACGTTCATCTGGGACTGGTGGGAATACGTGTCTCTACACGTTGTACATGTTTTCTATTTTATACGCTCCGTCCACATAGCTCATGGGATCCAGACAGAGATTCTGACAAGCCGCAAGTACATGAGCGCATGGATAACGAAGTGCATCAAATATCCCACAGTCGCATGTCCTATTTCTCAAGTATACACAATATTGCCCGCCAACAATACCTTGGTTCTGTAACGACCTCAAAAGTATGGATATTGAAAAATGAGTTATCGGGTCTCTATTTTTAGTAAACGGACTCATAAAATATTTATTAAAAATATTTATGAAGTTAGTTGTGTGTTTAATAAGGTTTTATTTAGGTGAATTTGACTTAATTAGAAGTATTTGAAAAAAAGGATTAAATTGAAAAAGGTGCAAAAGTTTAATTATAAATTAAAAGAAATTATAAAGGACCAAAATGACAATTATGCTATTTTGTATAATTGAGGCGGTGTATTGTGTAAAAATCTGAGATTTTTTAAGTATTATTATATTATATATTATATTATTATTATATTATTATATATATAAAACAAAAAAAAAATAGAAACAGAAACAGAAGCTGAAAACGAAACAGAGAGCATAGAAAGAAAGAAAGGAGAAAAGAAAGAAGAAAAAGGGAAAATTGAAAGTTTGAAGCTTGGAGTTTAATTTGGTAAGTTAATTTAATCCTTTTCTTTTAATTTTGATGCTTTATAAGTTTTAGAACAAAGTTTGATGAATTTAAGTTGAAGTTTTGAAGTTTTAGAGTTTTTGAATATAGCATATGATGAATAAAATGATGAATTAGTGGTTTAATTGAAAGAATTTGAAGTTAGAATTGGATAAAGGACTTAATTGCAAAACAAGCTATAAGAAAACAGTTTTGGGACAGCAGCAGTAGAGTAACTTTGAAAAATCACTAAAAATCGTAAAAGTGGAATTAGAAGTTGAATGAGATATGAAATTAAAGCTTATTGAGTCTAGTTTCATATGAAAGAAACAGGGAAAGCAAAAGAATTCTGTAGTTTGAGATATTTATATTTTTGTAAGACTGGTTTAGAAGGATTTCGGGATCCCCTGTTCTGACTTTGGAAAATCATAAAAAATTGGAGAAAAATAATTATGGGCTTAAGTTTATATTTTTAGAATCCTGAATGAGTCTATTTTCAATAGAAATAAACGAGAACATCATATGAATCCTGTATAAAGAGATAATTAATTTTTAGTGAAGAAGGGTCAGAACTGCCAGACAACAGAACAGGGGTGACTTTGATGAATAAACTGTACTAATTGGCTAAGCTAAAAATTCTGGAAATTTTATGGTATGAATATATGTGAGTCTAGTTTCAGGAAAAATTAACGGTTCTTCATTTGGAGTTCTGTAGCTCTGGAAATAAATAATTTAGTGACTATGACACAAAAGGACAACTTTGAATAAATTTATGAGTAAAGGATTAAATTGAAATGTGAGCAAAAGTAAGAAAGGATGAATTTATTTTATTATACATGTTTATTTTATTAAATAGTACAGAAAGTTTATTTGATTATTTTTTTAACATATAAATGTTATATGTTTATATGAAATTGAAAAAGAAAGGAGAGGACCGAATTGAAGGAAAAGGAAAAGAGAAGGTTAAGGAGTGAAGGAAGAATAACATATATCATTTCAACCTTTTTGATGTAAGTACTACAAGATTTTTAAATTATTGTTATTTATCCTTTTTGAAATATTTATGTGAATTATTTAAATATATGAGATTCAGCTTTAATGCCCAAGTAGACGAATTTTAGAACTACTGGGATATTAGTGGCATGCCATTAAGAAACTTTAGCGCGCTCTCTGATATTAGCACGTTGGTGCTCTCTGATATTAGCACGTTGGTGCTCTCTGATTATTAGCACGTTAGTGCTCTCTGATTATTAGCACATTTGTGCTCTCTGATTATTAGCACGTCAGTGCTCTCTGTTCACTTGTGCATCATAATGCACCTCTGTATTTGTTCCGTATATCCGGTGTGTTCTATAAAGTCTACTTTGGGCTAAGAAAGTGAAATGAGAACAAAAGTGAATCGCTAATGTGTTAAGGTAATTTTTATACCTTACAAAGGATAAGTTAAATTTATTTAAAGCAATGCATAGTTGAAGAGACTTATATGTGAGTAGATATGCAATAATTGGTTGAGTTTAAAATATTTTGTTATGATTACTTATTTAATTATTCTTGTAGTGCTTACTAAGCCTTAACCGGCTTAACGCGTTTATTTTAACGCGTAGGTACAATTAGACTAGAAGAGAAGTCCAACTAGAAGATCTCTCATCTCATCACATCCTCAAGGGCTTCAAAAGTAGGTACTATATTTTGTATTAAAATGGCATGTACATATGTAATTCAAAGGTGTTCCCATGTGATAGGGACTAAAATGTGGTTTCTTGAAATTTTATCTATTTTCAGTTATTTGAAGTATTTTGGTATATATGGAATGAATTAATAAACAATAAATATGTTAGTAAAAATGATTGGTAAGTTAAAACATTATATACAAATGTTTTAATTAAACAGTATCTGGCCATAATTGTTTTGGCACCAAATGTAATAGTCTTATACCGGGTCTGCATGATTGAACCGGGTATAGGGGTATTACAGGTTCGGTCTGTCAAACTCCGTCACACGAAACCATAGGTTGTCGCGATCGTGACACACTGTGTGCATGGTGTTGGCCCGTGCCTTCCCCTTGTTAATTTCTCGCAATACCTTCGCACACCATACATGGCCCCCTTGCATTTGGCTTTTATAACTCGCTGCTCGCTTCGAAAATAGTGCCGCTAAACGAAAATATGTCTCTCACACAACCGATGTGATTGACAAATGACGCGTTCCTTTTAGAACAAAATTTATGCATTTGGTCAGGTTTGAGGTCATATGACCATATCGTAGGCCGCCTTCGTATGCTTGTGTCCACTGTTCAAAAGGTATATTGCATAGGTAGTTTGCGCCTTCTTCGGTAACTGAGCGCAAACTCGCCAACATCTCGTGAAAACGGTCCTTATTGATCTCGTACTCTGCCAATATAAGTTGATAGTGAATATTACATACCACTATTCAATTAAGAATAAATTGAATATTACAAACGAAATTATATTAATAGATATTACATACCCATGTTGGTCACTTATTGTCATTGACTTGTAGATCGATGTTGCCCGTGGTAGTTGGACGCAACATGCCTTAGGCAATATCGATGGTGTGTGCGATGCCACATGCTTCCTTGTCGCTCTATTGCGGCTAGTATTCCAGGGCCCTGATCCGATATAACGCATATATCAGGTTAGGGGCAGACATGCCTCATTAACCTAAATAGAAAGAAATCCAGTCATCAGCTGACTCCCCCGGTGTTATTGCAAATGCAATTGGAAGGATTCTTCCACTGTCATCCTATGCCACAGCCAGCAATAGCCGATGCGTATATCTACCATACATAAAGGTACCGTCAATTTGTACCAATGGCTTACAGTATATAAATGCGTCTCGGCATTACTTAAATGTCCAGGATAGACACTTGAACACTTGGCATCCACGGAGCAATCGATCGTTATAATACGTCAGTTCCGTTTCAAGGTCTGTTATGCTGCCTGGGACATATCTCTCCAGCACCTGACACCACTGTCACACTTCATTGTATGAAGCGTCCCACCGACCATGCAACTTTTCCAACGCCTTTTGTTTGGCTATCCAAGTCTTCCGGTAAGAGGGCGTGTACCCCAATTGGCTACGAATATTGCCAATTAAGGCCGGCACTGTAGTCTTCAGATCCGCCTTCACCGTCGGCATTATTAAGTCAGCCAACATCTCTGAATCCATCTTCGGATGATCTTGTGAAACACCTGTCAACGAAGTACGTTAAATAATGCAACATTACGTAATATTAGTATTATTCAAAAACCTTGAACACCTATTGATACTGTACCGGCAAGACATGTATGTGGACCTTTGTACTTTTTGATCTCCCACAAGCCTGTCATTTTCCTCAACGAGGCCATGATTTTCCATGAACATGTACCATCTTACACTGCACACTTGGCCTCGTACTTATTGAGTTTGGATTTAACCACGTTGTAGTTAAACCCGTTCTTGATGCTATATTGTTTCAATGCACCAAGAAAAGTATCATTGTTGGAAAACTCTTTACCAACTTCTAATTCGTCCGAATTCAACGACAAACTTGTACGGTCACGCCTTCTGTGTGGTAGTTCAGGAAACTCCAACGCATCATCTTAAGATAGATCGCCATTATGTATGTGGGCTGGAGGCGAGTACGCCTTGAATCGCGGATCTTCTTCTTCTTCATCTAAACCGCCTTAAACATCGGTTGGAACAGGCTCCGATTCAGAAAATAATGCAACTTTTGCACCATCGGGGCCGGGCTCTCGAGGTGGATCCACATTGGACTTATCATCCGAACCCCCATCATTTGCAACGAACGAGGGCCCATTGTCGGTGGATGTCGTTGGGAGTACATTATCCCTTCTTAAACAACTTTCGTAACATTGCCAATCATATGTGGATTGCTAATCATTAGAAGTTGATGACGTTCCCCAATACGTATTACTAGCATCGAACGTCGAAGGAAAGATATGCATGTCCCATCCACCAACCGAGTGTCGTGCAGGGGTTGTGTTTTCTATACTACCACCAAACACGGGCGCTTCCGTATTCTGCCTCCCACTAACAGAGTGTCGGCTTGGGGTCGTGTACTCCCCTCAAACAGCAGTAGATGTTGAAGTCGAAGGAAGATCACTTGGCGATGAAAAATGTACGTATACCTCAAGATAGGGTGATCCACTAGCAAGATGAGTCTCCACCATTGCCTCCAAGCACCGAGAACCTTTGATGTCGAATGAGTCATATCTCACTGGATCAACCGAAGCGCAAAATCTATATTTACTAGGCTGAACTTTCATTGGCGTTGTTCCGAAGATTTTACGCCTAATTCTTTTGCGAAGTTCTGTCAAATCTATGTTCCGGTTAAAACTCAATCGCGCTGTGTTCTTCGATAAAAAATAACACCATTTTCGGTGTCACAAACCTCACCATCGTAGTAAATAACAGCATTAATACGTTCGCTTATCTTCAGTTTCTATTTTACTTTTGCCTTAATTTCTGTTATGTAACCTGAGAATGAAATTTTGCTAATTTATAGTCTAAGGATTGCCAGACTACTGTAGCAAAAGAGCATCCACATGGGAGTTTTTTTCAGTACTCTTGCTGACAGTGCATCTTGCTTGAAGCGTTTTGTCCACTATTTGTTCAGAAACGTCTTCTCAAAATTATTTTGCCAGAGACTACTATAGCAAAAGAGCGTCCACCTGGGAGCTTTTTTCAGTACTCTTGCTGACAGTGCATCTTGCTTGAAGCATTTTCGCCACTATTTGTTCAGAAACGTCTTCTCAAAATTATTTTGCCAGATACTATTGTAGCAAAAATTCAAATATTTTTTATTTTGCTGATATATTTTTCCCGAAACCCTAAACTTAAAATTATTTTAATTAATTAACCCTAAAATATAATCCATTAATTTTCCCCTAGAAACCCAGAACCTTAAGACCCTAAAAATCCCTAAACTGTAGCCTTAAAAAACTAAACCCTAAACCCTAACACTAAAAACTAGTGAAAAGCCCACCGGGGGGAAAAGGGCAAAAGCGCGTCCACGAGGGAGTGCTTTTGCCACATCAGCAAAGCGCGCCCTCTAGGACGTGTTTTTTGCTGATGTGGCACAAAGCGCGCCCTCGTGGACGCGCTTTCCTGCTGCATCCCCCCAAAACGCGCTGACGTGGATGCGTTTTGGGGGGAAATGGCTCTTTCCGGTAAATAATTATTTTTTCGGTCCTTTTCCGTAAATTTTTTTTAAATTGGTATATTTAGGTAAATTGCCCCAAATAAATCATTATATCTAAAAATAAACTCTCTTTATAAAGCAAGTTGTATTATTTCAAAGGTTTTTTTTTGTATCTTTTAATTATATGATAAAATAAAAAATATATACATGATAAGATTTAAACATGTATCTTTTTTTTCTTCACAATTTTTATACTTTACCATTCAAATCAAAGCATTATTTGTTATTCATATCAATTTAATTATTCATATTAATGTTATATCTATAATTCTATTTATAATTATTTTTATATATTACATTTGTGTGTATCGTTTCATTTATATTTCGTATAATTTATCATGATTCAATTAAATATTAATGGTGAACGAAAAGAAAATACATATATGGCTGCTTGTGGGGGAGTTATTTAAGATTGAAATGGAAAGTGGATTATTGGTTTTTCTAGACTCATTGACTCTTGCTCGGCATTTAAAGTAGAAATTTGGCATGTTGTTGAAGGACTTCAGGTTGCTTGGAGGATTGGACATCGAAAAATTATTCTGGAAATTCATAGTATGGAGGTTGCTACCATGTCGTCTAGTAGTGCTAAGCCTGATGATCAACGGTTGTGTAAGGATGCTCACAAGTACATGAATAAGGAATGGGAGGTGCTTACTCAACATACCTATAGAGAAGGTAATAAGCTCGCCGATGGATTAGCTTCAATGACTTGGGATCAACCGCTACAATGTTCTATCTTTTACTATCCACCGGATAAAATTTGTAGCTTACTAAATGCAGATGTAAATGGAGTTGTGTCATGAAGATTAGTGGTTGACTAGTCACTATTTTATGCTCTTTCTTATCAATAAAAAAGAAAAGTGTTTAAGAGCTTTATATTTGGCATTCACGTTGAAGTCTTGGCAATGAAATTTCCTCCCACAAATTTGTAATGAATTAAAAAAGACAAAATTAAATAGTTGAGTGACCATTTTATAATTTTTTATAATTAGATAATAAAAAGGAAATTTACTAATAATTAAATTACCACTTTATAACTTTTCGTAATTGAGTTATTAAAAAAAATTAGAATTTGCCACTCACCCTAACACTCATGTGTTGGAAAAAAAAAAAAAGAAGTCAGATGCTAAACACTATTATTTAAAATCAATGTCACTGTCAAAGGTGTCAAAAATGCCTTAGTTCATGAATTTTATATGAAGCAGTTGGTATTTGATTTTGTCCTTTCTTTTCTTTTAATTAAGATGACTTTATCTATATTTTTCAATTTTCGTAAGCAACATATATTAGACATAATATAAGTATATAATCGTCTATAAGCCATTCACAAATATGGAACTTCACTCTACAGCCAAGAGTTACATTATTCATGCCTATGCATCACTACAACCAAGAGTTACATTATTCATGCCTATGTATCACTAATTTCACAAACAAAATTATTGGAATTCATATATTTTTAATAACAAAATTACTTGGCCAATGGCTCATTGACTAAGCCAATGTCTCGGCCACCAATATGTAGAATAGCCCCATAACTCCAGTATGCTGTTTGGTACTACTGTAATTAGACTCTAAAGTTAGAGTCTCCCCTTTTGATATTTTCTTTGTTCCTGGTTTAGGGTAGCAGGTCGACATTCCCACGATATAACCATTTTCGTTTCCAGCTTCCTCTCCTGTCCCGTAAATCGGTATCGAAGAGCATAAACTCCGGCCGTCCTAAAATCATTGTACGAAAACATGCACATCACGACATTAGAAGAAGACATTATATTCTAAAATTCACCAGATAATGGCAGTGGACTAAAGTTGTTAATTTTGACTTGATTAACCCGAATCCAAACTTAATTTAACAATTAAAAGTCAATAACTCTAACTTGAAATGACTCAAATCATAAATTATTTAAATTTAGAATAATCTAAACTTGAAATGATCCAAATTAAGTGTCAAACCCGAATGAAAAAAATTCAAAATGATCCTAAACTAAAATGACATGATTCAAAAAACCTTGAATGACCCAAACCCATATATGAATGAAACAAAAAATAACTCAAAACCTTGAATGACCAAAACTTTAAATGACCCCAAAAAATAACCTAAAATTATCTAAGTGTTAAACTTGAATATCAAATTGAAATAGCATTAACTAAATGTCAAAACTGAATGATTGAACTAAAAATGACTCAACCCAAAAAACCTCAAATGACTCAAATTCAAAGCTGACTCTAATTGTATTTGATCCAAATTCAAAAGAATTCAAACTAGAATTAACCTAAATCCAAAATAATAAATTAAATTGATGCAAAATCAACCTATCCTATTAAATTTATAGATATGCATTGAACACATAAATTGCTTTTGAACTACCATGTTAACATTCTTATAAAATTTATGGGAATTGACCATTGTATTTTGGATAATTTATGCGTATGCATGCAAAGGGAATTTCATTACCTTCCCATAGAGAGCAGAACCAGTGCCGCCCGCATGTTGGTGTGCAACACCATATACCAAATAACCACCAAATGGCATGTCGAGACTAACGCTTTCGGCGTCAATGCATTTGTCGTTTGCCGATCCCGTAGCACGACAAGATTCAACTTGATACTCCACCTATGTATTCATCACGATCATATTCAAGAATAAATTTGATTTCACGAAAAAAAATTGTTATATCAAATAAACATTTTAATTACCTGGCAATTGTGCTCTGAATTAATTCCAGTTGAATTACGAGATCTCTTCCAAGTATCAGAAACATCGAATATATAAACATTAACCGGCACAGTTAAACTATTCATATCGACCCACTTCACGGTGTATTGGAGGTAAAGGGTTCTTTCGATGCCAATAAACCCATCTTTCAACCTACATTTTGTGCCATCATAGCAACATAATAGTCCCCCATCATAATTTGGACTCAAAGGTGTTCCATTTTCCTCCTTGGTAACATTATACAAATTGCACCGACATTCGGTACACCCCATCCTATCTTCCACTCCCCTTGTATCGATAGCATGGACGTTCAACCCCCATGTTTCTACAAACCCTGATGGAATCTTAGTAGGGTTACCGATTTCTATCCCATAAGGATCAGGGATATGAGTTTTAGTTTTTCGTGTCTCGGAACCGAGACCAAAAAATTGATCAAGTGCTCCATCTTGACATATTCCGCTATTTCTCCCCGAAATATAATCCGAATTGTTGAGCTTTGAAATATCTTGATTTTCCAAACCTTTTCGTACATAGAATTTAAGAACTAGCCAATGATGCAAGTAAGTATCATACAATGGAATTGGATTCCCACTTTCATCAATAATCTCAGCATCGAAACTTTTTAAGGCTATATGACCTCTCGGAAAATCGATATTCGAAAAAAGTTTATTCGCTACCGATCCTGGCCCGAGCACGATCTGTGGTGATCGGAAAACACCAGTTTTTACCTTATGTTGTTTACCCCGAGAGGCTTGTGAAAATGGTAGAGCTGAAATCAACAAAATTGCAACAAAGAGTAACCATCCAAGATTGAAAGTCTTCATTTCCCTGTCAATTCAATATCTTGAGTTAAAACATATAATCCCTAATTAAATATTTCAATGGAGCCAAATTTTATAAAATTATATAAAATAAGAAAAATTGTTAAGTGTTATTGTATGAAATGAACCAAAAGGGTCATTTGAATATTCACCTTTTTTGCCACATTATTTTCATAGTCATCAAGTATGATTTTGATGGCCAAATGCAACAAGTATAATTTTATAAATATATAATATACATACGAAAAAAGAGAGCAAATTTTCAAAAACTGACCCTTCATGGTGCATTAGACATAATAAAGATATAAATAAATTGTTGAATGCTTTATTTAAGAAAAAGGTAAATTATATTAATATTCATTTAATTATGTTTTTCTTTGTAATCTGATTATGAATTATTAGTAAATTTTCTTTTTAGTCATCAAATTACGAAAAAATACAAAATAGTTATTCAACTATTCAACTGTCTTTTTTATCACTTAAATATTTTGTATTTTTTCTGTTTCTATTTTTTTGGGAACAATCTTATTATAGGTTCTACTCATACTGCTCTTTTTGATATAAAGCCTAGAATTACGCATATCTCCTCCCCAATCTATAAATAGGAGGATAATTCACTCCAGCGCACTCAAACTTACGTCCTCTTACATTGACAACAATAATCATGCCAATCGAATTAAGATTCAATCGAGCTTGTGTTTCCATTTTTACATTAAGTAACTAGTGGTTAAAAGAGAAAAGAAAATAAAAATCAAATCAAGTACTAAAACAACTTGAACTCGATTTAATTAATAACTCGAATTCAATTAAATTACTACTTAATCGAGTTCAATTTTTTCGACAGGAAACAGAAATTAAAGCTACTAGGATCGAACTGAAAAAATCAGAAGGAAAAAGAAAGCAACGTACCTCAACATTTTGAGATGATTTTCTTCACCAACTATTGCTTGCTATATTTCAACGTTGAGGTTGATCAAATATATACACACACATTTTAATTAATTAATTAATTAATTAGAGATAGTGACAGGGTAGCATATGAGACTTGGCTTCCTGTTTTTGACTTTTCTCAAGTGTATTTTGATGCTAATATTTTAAAGCAAATTTCACATTAAAGAAAACCCTTAATTCAAAAGTGGCTGCTGCCGAGGTAACTTGCTCAGCAAGCAACAGAGTCTTACTATTAGTGCTTCTTGTTTTGACTTTTCTATATAATAATATTCTTCCTTAACCGTTTGAACCTCAAAAAGTCTATTTTGGGTTTCAGTCCGTGTACTCTTCCAATCTTTAAAATTTAATCTCTTAACTTTTCAAATATTTAACTCTTCTACTTATTTGATTTAAAAAATAAACTTCAATTGAAAAGGGTGAAAATGGACTTGTATTAAGACACAATATCAATAAATTAATACATAATTTTATAAAATCATTAAAAATAAATATAATCGTTATTTTCTTTAACAAGTAGCATCTTAAGATTCATTGATAATATATAAATCAAATAAATAATCTATATTAGCAACTTTAAAATACTAAAATGCCACATATTAAAATTTAATAGAAGTATTAATAGTATTAGCGATGGAATTTTAATAGTAAAAAGATTTATATGGTGACTCTCAACTTTTGATATTGAGTAAATCAATTCTTATAAAAAAAAATTACAACGTTAATATTTTTGTCAATTGTGCATATTTTTATTGGTATAATGATAAATTTAACCCTTAAAATTTATAAAATCAAAATTGAAGGTTTATTTTAATTTTTAAATTAAAGAAAGAGATTCAATTTCTAAATAACTTATAAGGTCACATCAGTAGGAAGACAAGAAAAGTTTAATTTTAAACTCGTGTTTAACAAATAGTATAAATTCAAAG
Source organism: Gossypium australe (assembly GCA_005393395.2). Lineage (NCBI taxonomy): Eukaryota > Viridiplantae > Streptophyta > Magnoliopsida > Malvales > Malvaceae > Gossypium > Gossypium australe. The sequence continues at coordinate 108,536,214 of CM016620.1, read as the reverse complement.
ATGCATGATTGAGATGGGTTTTTTAAGAAAATGAATGTGAGGTAAGAAAAATAAAAGGTGAGATTTATAACATAATAGATAAGTCTTAGTTTAATGTTCAAACTTCTCAACTTGTTTCATTGACTCTATTTTTTAATTATATTGCTTGCGTTCCTTCCAAAAAAATTACAAAATTACACTGCTTAAATAAAGGGGCAAAATACTTAAATATATCCAAAAAAAAATTTATTTACAGAAAAGGGTTGATTTTAAAAAAAATTACGGAAAGGGGCCATTTCCACACAAAACGTGTCTACGTCAGCGTGTTTTGTGGGGATGCAACAAGAAAGCGCGCCCTTGGGAGAGCGCTTTTGCCACATCAGCACAAAGCGCGCTGACAAGGAAGCGCTTTGCTGATGTGGCAAAAACGTTCTCCCATAGACGCGTTTTAGCCCGTAATTTAAAAAAAAAAGACTATTCTCGAATTTTTTAAAAATTTACGAGAATAAACCTTTATAAAGGCTCAAAGTGACAACACCATTTTTTTAAGGTGTCATCAATTAATAAGGAAATATAACTTACAAAGGAAATCTTTATATAGACCTAAAGTCTCATTTCCCTTGTTTTCTTGAGCAAAGTGGGACATGAGATATGTGTATATATAGACTCATGAATAGTTTTGCAGCTTGTTCCTAAATAGTGTGGGATTCCTTCTTTTAACTAACAACATGAGATGACATGCTACACTATATTTGATATTTTTTACTTAGAGTTCAAATTTTTTTTACAAAAAATTAACATTTGTTACATTATAAATAAAACTTTTAAACTCTATAAGTAAAAAAATATAAAATATAAAATGAGTGTGGTAAAATATTTAAAAATAAATATTTAAAAAATTACTAATAGTTGAGTGATCATTTTGTAAGTTTTTATAACTCGATAGCTAAAAAATATAGTTAAGTGACTACTAATGTAATTTAATCTAGATATAAAATATGAAAAATAATTATTATATTTTATGTATATTATATATTTCTATAAAAAAAACTTATTTAACATAATTATACTATGTTTAAATAGATTATCTATCTAGTCAAAAAATATCTGCAATAAATTTATCAGCATTCATTAGGTGATGAAAATTAAATTAAATTAGAATTAAAAAAATTAATTAGTATAGTAAAATATTAAAAATAAATAAATATTTAAAAAGATATATCAATTTTTTAAAATTACAAAAAATACTATTTGAGTACCAAATACTCAACATTTATTTATTAATCAAACATTCATAATATAAAATAAAATAAATAATAAAAAAATTAAAAGTATAACTTCTAAATTTAAATAATAGAAAATTATTTTAAAAATTAGAATTGCATTGATATTAACTTCAAACATTTAAAAATGAATAGAAGATTATTGCATGTACAAATTTCATATGTGCAATTTGTTCTCTTTTTTTTAATAGTTTTTTGTTTATGTTAATAATTCTAAAATACAACAAGATTAAAGATCTCAAAAGATAATTTTATAATATAAGAAAATGTTAACAAAATATAAAAAAAGAGAAATTGTTTTGTAAAAAAAAAATCAAATATAGTGTAGCATGTCATCTCATGTTGTTAGTTAAAAGAGGAAGGAATCCCACATTGTTTAGGAACAAGCTGCAAAACTATTCATGAGTCTATATATACACATATCTCATATCCCACTTTGCTCAAAAAAATAAGGGAAATGAGATTTTGGGTCTATATAAAGATTTCCTTTGTAAGTTATTTTTCCTTATTAATTATGACACCTTAAAAAAATGGTGTTGTCATTTTGAGCCTTTATAAAGGTTTATTCTCGTAAATTTTTAAAAAATTTGAGAATATTTTTTTTAAATTACGGGCTAAAACGCGTCTATGGGGGAGCGTTTTTGTCACATTAGCAAAGCGTGTCCTCGTCAGCGTGCTTTGTGCTGATGTGGCAAAAGTGCTCTCCTAAGAGCGCGCTTTCCTGCTGCATCCTCACAATTTGTGGGGAAATGACCTTTTTTCGTAAATTTTTTTAAAACCAGCCCTTTTCCGTATCTGGGTGGCATTAAAGTTTATTCTTAGAGATAGTCAAAGATGCTTAAGAAATAAGATAAATTTAAAACAAAATGGTTTAGGATTGAAAAATAAATTATAAAATTGGATCGGGCCAGACTGGGCCGCGCTCAAACCTGAATTAATTTTATTAAATTTGGGCCTCACTCCAGCAACCGTGTACGGTTCTAACTTGCAGCCTAACTTCTTTACGTGGATTAAAATAGGCCACGTTTTCCTCTTAACTTTAATTTTTAGGGTAAATTACACTTATGGTCACTATAAAATAGGATCTGTCTTATTTTGGTCACTTTAAAATTATTTTTCCTTAATTTAGTCACTCTAAATAAGAAAAGTATACGAATTAGTCACTGCCATTAAAGTTTCCGTTTTCTTTTAACGGATTGGATGTAGTATATTAGCACATTGAGTGACTAAGAAATTAGCATATTGATTAATTTTTTAGCCAAAAATCAACAAAAACTGTCAAGTAATGTGCCACATTAACAATATGTAAAAAGAAAAATAAAATTTTAAAGGCAAGGACTAATTTGCACTAATTTCTTATTTCGGGTGATTAAATTGAAAAATAAAATTTTGAAATAAACAAAATAGTACAGGACCTATTTTAGAGGCAACATTGCCTAATTTTTAATTTAATTATATATTGCTTTTCTGCCCTTTCTTGAGAGTGTTCCAGAGTCGGTTTGTTAAGACAATGGCTACCCTCAGAATAGCTCTTCGTAACGTCCACCGCATCGTTAATACCTCCGCCGTTTCCGGCCGTACAACGACCGTTTTCAGGTACCCATTAACTCCTTTAGTTCTTCATTTCACCTTTGTTTGCTTTTTTTTGTTAGTTTTACATTATAAAAGAATTGTCCTTTATCAGGCCACAGTATGGTTGGGTTTCAACATATTTTTCAACTAATATTAGTAACACTCAGCCATTAAACATCGATCTTTCTAACGAAGAAAGCAAAAGGCGTCTTTATAACAGGTAAGCTTTTTATATTTTGGGTACTTTTTTTTTTTCTGATTTTGATGATCAATATTTAGCTGGATTTTGATTTTTTTTTTTATTGATCCCTGTTTTGGGTTTTTTATAGATTGTTGTATAGGAGCAAACAAAGAGGGTTTCTGGAGCTGGATTTGGTTTTGGGAAAATGGGTTGAAGAACATATCCATTCCATGGATGAAAATGGAATTAAAGCTCTTGTTAATGTCCTCGATTTGGTAAAAAATCCATTTTTTTGATTGCTTATAAGCTGAACTGACATGCCTTTAAGTTAAAAAATACTCTCTTATTGGTTCATGCTTGTAGTTGGTATTGCTTATATGAAACTATAGTGGATTATCGTGTTTCATTGCTAGTGGAGCAATGTCTTGGTTGCTGTATTAGTAATAGAATTAAAGAATTCTTGGGGTTTTGGATGCTTTTCCCAGAACTATATCTGAATATTGTCAGTTTTGAAGCATGCCTGATCATTAAGGCTTGAACTGCCAACTATTGATCTTCACTCATAAACATAATCCTTAGCTGGCTTCTAATCTTCCTTCTCTCATCTCTGAGATACATTTTATGAAGAAAATGATTTTTTTTTATCTAAAGATCAGAAAAAAAAAAAAAAAGGGTCTGCATCTCCTGTAAGAATGATTTAGCAGATCCAAAACCAAAAATATCTGTATTTGCTAGCAACAATAGGGTGGAGGCCACTGTATTAGGAGTCAGATTTCATTTTGCCCTCTCTACTCAAAAAATGGGTAAATTAGTCCTTGTATGTTAAATCAAAGAGCAAATTGGTTTTTCTATTAAAAATTTTATGTTCGCGTGACATGCCATGTGCATCTCATGCTGATGTATAAGGGTTAGGTTTTCGACAGTAATTTAATATACAGGGATTAACTTGCTATTTTTTGAGTAAAAAGAGCAAAATACAAATTGACTCCTAGTACAAGGGTTTTTATGGTACTTTTAGTGATTTAAGTCCAAGATGGTACCTTTGAGTATGTAAGAAATGTTTTGAATCGATTCATTTTAATGAATCAATGATGTTGGCCCTAGACATTCACAGCAGATAGTAGAGGCACCAACAATGTGTTTTCCAATGCATGATATTGCTGATCGTATTAAGCATACTAGTGAACTGTGTATTTCTATCCATAAAGTGATATGAAACCATAAAAATGATCTTTCTCAACTCTATAACTTTGAGGGAAGAAATCTAACAAATCATGCTTCTCATTACCATCCAAATGTTTGCCATATTGGCTTAAATCTTTCTCTTTTTCAGGAAAACCCCGACCTTTGGAAATGGCTAACCGGTCAAGAACAACCACCCGAAGCAGTGACCATTAATCCTGTAAGAGATGATCTAAAATATAAAAGTTTTGCACTTGTATTTTTTTTATTTCCCAGCATTCTTATATGATCTTTCGGTTGTTTAGGTCTTCTCTGCAGTGCAACAGAAGGTCTTGAAAAACCTCAACAACCATTCCTCTCCCGAGACCCGAGCAACCCCTGGCCGGCCATGGGTGAGAGGGTGGGATGATATAAAAAAAGGTCGCGACAGCCCAATCACCGGAAATCAGTAGCTTTTCTTTTGTCTTTGAGATAACATGTTCTGAAGGCTTGTTTATTTCGAAACAATTAAGGTATGTAATATGTAATTTCTTTGATATTGTATGCTAGAATATGAAATAAGGATGGTTGCATTGCTACGGTGAAGCTGGAGATGTAAGAAAACCCTGAATGTATTTGGTATAGGCCTTATTTAAGTTGATCTATAGCATAAAAATTGTGGCTTGAATTGTCATTTCTTCTCTGTGCTTTAGCAAATAGTTAGAAATAAAGCTTTCTAGTACTCTTTGAGCCAAATGTGTTCTTATTGTTTGTTACAGGTTCTTTTTGTTTTTTTTTTTTTTTGGGGGGGGGGGATGATGAAGGTACTTATTGAGTTAAAATTTGCACATTCCTCTAGTTTTGGCTTCTAGATTTTCATTTTTTATTGCAATTAAAGCATGGGAAATGTCTTCCTAAATATTGCATCTCTTACAACCTAAATCAACATCGATACCTCTCTCCCTCAACCAAACTTACATGGCAAAATTTTTTTAGAGCACGCCACAGGAATGTGAAGGTTCCATAGAAGCTTCCAATGCAGATAGTATGAGGAGAGTAAACTTTGATTGTAAGTGAGATTTTTGGGTGAGTGAGTGTAAGAATTGAGTTTATTGTTAGGACTGCAATTATCATTGTTTTAAGGATAGATTGGGCTTTAGTTAATAAGTAATTTGGACGATTGTTGAATAAAATCATTTGCTGAATGAGGTTTCTAAAATAAGATCGGTGAAAAGTTTGTGTACCTTTTTTACATTAAGTCTTTTTCGAACTTGTGTTCAAATATCAGTCTGGACATTAAGTTTTGGACAGAGATCAAACCGAATTGTGTTTTGTCAGCTTGGAAATATAATTTCTAAGCTTTATTCAACAATACAATGATACAACAAATTGACTCGAACACTTATAGTTACAAACTAATTCGAACATGTTTTACTTGTATGATTTTTCGTTAAATCAATCATAATTGAGATTTAAATTGCGTTCAAAAACAATTTAGAGATAAATAAAATTTCTCAATCTTAAAATGGAAAAATACCATCACTCAAATGAGTAAAGCTGATGATGTATTTGGTGCAGATGCAATGGCAACATTAAAATAATTAAAATATTCAATAAATGGTTTAAAAGTCTTAGCCAATCAACCATTAAATCCAACTCCCTCGCTACTTATAATATTCCTACTAAGTAATGAGAAAAATATTTTGATTATCAACTCTCTGTGAAAATTTTTTAGGGGTCAAAAATAAATTGTAATTTTTTCGATAGTAAAAATGTAATTTCACCATTTTAATAGTTTCTATCTTTGTAATTTTTAAATGATTAAATTAAATTTTTATTATTTTAGGGGGTTAAAGTGTAATTTTATCTTTATGAATTTAAAATTTTAAAAATTTTAAAAGTCTTCAATAAAATTATTTTCATTTTAAGGGGCCGGGGACTTTGCCAACCCCTCTAGCTTTGCCCCTGTCTCCCTCCCTCTCCCTCTAGAAAAAAAAAACTAAATTAACGAAATCCAATTAAATATGTTCCATGAAAAATGACTTATGAAAATTGTTTTCTATATTTTCTTGTATTTGTTTTGTGGAAAACAACTTAATAATTAGAAAACAACTTACAGGTCAATGAAAAATAAATTCATTTTCCTGAAAATTAATTACTCTCTCGAAAAACGTAAATTATTTTCTAGAAAATAATTTTTATTTTTATATAAAAATTAACTTGAGCAAAACATAATATTATTAATTAATAGTAAATATTTGATTTTAATATTAATATGTAATATTATAATATTCAATATTATTAAATATACATATTTAATTATTTATATTGGATAATACAATAATTTATTAATATAATTAATATAAATGAATACTTTAATAAATTATTGAATATTACAATTTTATTTTAGTAATAAATTTTAACAGTAATAATTTTAACTTTCAAATAATCTTCTTAATATATTAATGAAAAATATTTATATTAATAATTTAATAATCTATCTATATTATAATTTATAAATATTTTATAGTATAAAATATAAATATTTATTTACATAAATATAAGTATTGGTTTAAATATGTTTAGTTTCATTTATCCCTTCCAAAGCTAATGTGTCACTATCTATTCTCATATATTATATTATTAAAAAAATAAATTTTGATTGGCAAAAGAAAAGCTATTATAATATTTTGTAATAAACATGTTTATATTATGTTTATTTCATAAAGAATAATTTTTAAAAAACGATCTTAGAAAAATTTGTCAAACAACGGAAAATATTTTACAGAGAATCATTCAAACATAAAAAAATATCAATTTTTAAAAAAAATCAATTACTTTTTAAAAATAAATTTTTATAACTATTTTTAATTAATCAAATGCAACCTAAATGAAATAAATAAATAATACTAAGACCTCAATTATTAAAGAAGCAAAAGTCTATCAATTTAAGGTATCACCAAACAATATTATTGAGCAGTTGCTTTTTCAACCCAAACTCCAATAAATGCTTCCAGCATAGCCTAATAAAATTTGAGCTTCAAATTGACAACACGAGCATGAGCATGGATGGGTGCAAGCACGCGGGTATTGTGCCGGTCCTCTTTAAAATAGAAAATTTTTTTATTTAAAATTTTTAAATTTTTAAAATTTAAAATTAGTAAAGATAAAATTATACTTTAACTCCTCTAAAAATAATAAATTTAATTTAACTTTTTAAAAATTATAAAAATATAAACTATTCAAATAATAAAATTATATTTTCACTATCGTAAAACTCAAAATTTAATTTTCTACAAAGTTCTTAAAAGCTCTAAATCAATCAAGACTTAGAACAGTGAGTTAAATAAATAAATCCAAATATAGGACAGCAAAAGGAAGGGAAGAAAATTAAAAAATAAATAAATAAGGGGAAAAGAAAAGTAATAAAGAGGGACAAGTCATTGATGATTCTTTCGTTATTATTTGGTTTGTTTAAGTACAAAGCTCTCATATCAGTTTGAGGAGACAAACTGATAATTACAAGAACAATGGTGCAATGGAGTTGACTGATACGAGAAACAGTCACTGGAAGTATCATTGCAAGACCAATGGAGCACTGGAGTTGACAATGATAGGAGAGATAATCCACTATATTTTAAGTTTCTACAACAACTAACATGTAACTTTACTTTTATATTTAAAGATCAAGTTAGGAGTTGAAATGCATATGATGGAATCAATTAAAACTGGGTTATTTAAAATATCACATCTCAAAATTAGGGTCAGAAGAAATGAAAAAAATAATTAAATTTTAAAGTATAAAAAGAATAGGGTAAACAAACTTAGGATACCTTAAAAATCATTGTAGTTAAAGGAAATAACAAGAATGGGCGAGTTGATTCAATGATAAAGATTTAGCATTTCTTTAGGTTTCAAATTTGAAACCTTTTCTACATTTTCAGCCAAAATATTTTATTTTCTTATTTTTACTCTCATAAAGTACTGAATTTTCAAACCAGCCATACCGAAAAATGTTTTTTTAGTCCTTAATTTAAATCAACTCTAATTTTAAACTAATTCCTAACTCTTTTAAATTACGAAAAAAAAAGTTTTATAAATAGTCAATCTTTTCAAAAACCTAGAATTCTTATTTAGAAAATTATTTTTCAAGAAAAGCTCTCAAAATTTTCTCTTCTTCTTCTCGATTGCTGAACCATATTCTCAACCAAATATTTCAAGGTTTTCAATTGCATCCCTCTTCTCCCAGTGATTGTCGATTTCTTCATCCAAAAATTAAGGTTTTTGTGTCTTCAATCAGGTGTGGGATCTAATTTAAGTCACTATGTATGATTAATTAAGTTGAAGCATTGGGAATTAGGGTTTAATGTGGAAAGAAACAACATGCGAGTCCCCTTTATGTAAATAACCCGCGATTCCTAGGAGAACTATTATGTGAACCCTCATGTTATATAGTATAACATAGTATACGAACCCTCATGTTATATAGTATAACATAGTGAATTGTTAGTACATGTATGCGAACACCTTTAGAGAATATATGCAAACCCTTAGTACATTTAGGTGACCCCTTAGTGAATATGTATGTGAACCCTTTATGCGAACCTTCATGTGATATAGTATGTTGCAAACTCCCTGTGATTTAGTGTGCTAAGCCTATATGCGTACCCTATGTGCGAACCTGTTATTTATGTGTTAGCCAAACTAGAATGATAAACAATCTAATATTAATATACTATTACAAGTTTAATTTGCATGAAAAATCTATTTATGTGAAAATTGATATGAATGAATGCATGAAAACATGTAATTTGATGATAATATCTGATAATTAACGTGCTTGACAAGTATTGCATCGATTGTTGACAAATAGCATAATATGATGAGTTTATGTGCATGATTACATGAAATTGGGTATGGAGGACGGAGGAGTTTCGTAGGAGAAAGTGACAATTTAAGTCCACATCGAAACTTAGTAAGTGACAATTTAAGTCCACATCGAAACTTAGTACAGCATGAAGTAGGCGACAATGTCATCGAAGCCAGGCAAACCGGGATGATAGTTTAAAAAGCCATCAAAATCGGGCAACCGAGATGATAAGTTATTGTAGTAAAAGTCATCGTCATAGATGACAAGTGAATGACCATCGTCACTTGGAAACCTGGGATGGCCAGTTATTCAAATGTGTTTTGGAGTGTTGAGTGATGCTCGAGGGCGGATAGGATGGATGGGTGAGAACTAAAAATTAAAATTGCATTGCATCATGAACATAACCTATACATGCATTGATTTACCGAATGTTCCTTACATTATGCTTAATTGCTATGTTGCTATAAATTGAATGCTTTACTATTTGCACGTTTATATGGAGTGGTAAAATTAGACACACACTGAGTTGTCATAAGCTCACTCCCCCTTTTTCTTTACCTCTCAGGTAATGCAAGAAATTAGGACTCAGAATGACATTAGAGGAACCTTAGGCTAGCAGCTTTTTTTTTTTAAAGTTTCCATTAAAGTTTTAATTAATCATTTTTGGGGTTGTAATTATTAATTATTTCTTGCTTTTATATCTTAAAGATTGTTTAGCTTGTTAATTTTAAGCATGATACTTAGTTAATGCTATGATAATTGCAAATTACTTAAAGTTTTAATAAGTCTTTTTAGACCTTAACTATTTTTCTCAAAACTTCATATTATTAATATTGAAAATGGATTGATAAGTAAAGCCGGTTTAACTAGTGAATGTTTTTCTTAAAAACAAAAGAGTAATTTTCATACAAACCAACTCAAGTAAAAGAATGACTTTACCGGATCACTTCGGTGATTAATGTAACGCCTTCAGTTTAGTCGAAATTCATAAGCTGAGTTGAAGGTGTTACACGAAAAGTATAATAACTAGTCCTTCTTTAATTAATCATCAAGCTAAGATTTGAAACTGAGATGATAAAATGAATCAAAATTCGAAATGTCATTTGAAAACTACAATAACTAAACATTTTCTCATTAATCATCAAGTTGAGAGTTGAGCCCTAAATAATAAAATGAATCGAAACTCAAAAGTTGGGAATTGAACCAGAGATAATAAGATGATTCAAAACTCAAACTGTCATCAGAAAAGTACAATAATTAAACCTTTTCTAAGTAATCACCGAGTTAGAATTTGAACAAAAAATAATAAAGTGAATCAAATTTTGAAATCTCATTCCAAAAGTTAAATAACTAAATATTTTCTAATTAATTATCAAGTTGGAAGTTAAACCTAAAATAATGAAATAAATCAAAATTCCAAATGTGGTCCAAAAAATAGAATAAAAAAATTTGAGATTTGAAACATAAACAATACGCATGTATTTCGAAAAGGGCGCGTATTTAGTACTCTAACAGTATATTTTTTTTTATTTCACAAATAATTTTAAATTTTAACATGTCTCTTTTTTTTTAATATTTATTATTTTAAATTTCTTATAGGCATATAAAACATTTATCAAAACCCTTAAATGTTAGTTTTGGTTGGAAGGTTGACCTAACTGATAGCAATGTTATCAATGTCCTTAAATATCCCAACGGCCTAACCCACTGGACAGCGACGTGAATTAAATTAACTCACCAAGTTGTGGGCTTTCTCCGATGACGGGGGCATTTGTGGACTGTCAATAATGGTGACCATTTTTTTACATTAATTTTATTATAAATTTTTACATGATATTTATAATTATTTATAGTTATTTTTAACCCTTAAAATAAGAGAATAATGTATTTCAGTATACTCAAATCCATATATTTTTATACTGACAACAACGTCAATACCAATTGAACTAAGATTCAAACGGTTACTGATGGGGATTATTTAATTAAAATCGGTTTATAATAAAATATTTTTTTATCATATATCATATTATACATATATTAGAAGGTTTAAAATCAAAGTTGATATAGACAATTTGTTTTAATACATGTGAACTCTTATTATTTTAAATTATTATATTTTTCATATCAATTTTAAATAAATAAAATTTGAAAATTTTATGTGAATTTTTTAGGTAAAAAAGTAAAAATTTATAAAAAAAATTCAAAAATATGGAAACAAAATATTTAGAAATTAAATTTGTAATTTTAAAAGGCATATTAAATACTTGAAAATCTAAAATTAAAATTAAAACATATGTTCACATAATGGGTTTTTAAACTAAAAATTTTAAAGCATAATAATAATTGAAGTAATTAAGATTATTGCTAACACATACAATCGTAAAATTTATTCATATTATTAATAAAATTTTATTTAAAATATAAAATAAATTAATATATTTTAATTTAAACATGCAATCAAATTGTGTATTGTATAAATAAACTAAGTTATATTTTTAAGAGAATAATATTATCTTTTTTTATATAATATTAAAAAACAAAATTTTGATCCCCAAAACATCATGTTGATAAATAATTAAATTTATTATTATAATTAAAGTATGAATTTATTTTTATGCGGATCTTTAATATAATATATTTATTATTTAATTTTTTTCACCCACAACGTGAAACATATAAAATATTTCCTAAAATGCTTTTCATTTTTTAGTTTTTATAGTTCTTTTTATTCTTTAAAATTATAATTTCTTGATAAAAAATTTGTAACATATATTTTAGTTTTTTACACAACTCAAAAACTATTATTTCAAATTACGAATGGAAGTTGAACTAAGGTTGGGAGCAATCAAAAAGCCACACGTGTCGCCAACCCTAACATCACCAATAATGAATTTAAAAAAAATAATAATAAGGTTAAATTCTGCTATTAGTCCTTGTACTTCGTAAAAGTTGTGGATTCAATCTCTGTATTTTTATTTGATCATTTTTAGTTGTTGTACTTTTAAAATTTTAAAATTTCAATCCTCACCAGATAATAATTGTTAAATTTATTAAGTAAAGTTCTGTTATTTCTAAAATATAATGTGTCAAACATATTATCATATGTGTAATCTTATGTCAACTTATTATTTCTACATATTACTTACCGAAAATCCAGTTAATAGGTTGCCAACTGTCATTTGCATTAAGATTGAAATTTTAAAATTTGAAAAGTATAGGAGTACTAGTAAATGAATTTAATTGATATTGTTTGGGTCAGGATTAAAAATTTTAAATTTGAAAAATAAATGGACTAAAATTTACTAATTCAAAAAGTACAATGACTAAAATTGATCAAATAAAAGTATAAGGACTAATAGTAAAATTGAACCTAATAATAACAACAAAAGTGAGTCATAAATTTTGCTTGAAAAAATTGAAATACAGCCCTATATTTTTCAGTTGTGAAAGTTAAATGATTTTTAACAGACAAAACATAAGGAAGTAGACAAGCATGATGATGAGTTCAAATAACATGGAGTGTTCCGCTAAAGCAAAGGAAGAAGAAGAGATCACCAAAATAAGTCTTATGAGAAGCTTGGTTGAAACACAAGATCCTTCTTCCAAGGTATGTTTTTTTCGTTGTTTTTCATTTATACAGTCGGATTTAATCTAGTTGGTTCAGAAAGTGACATCCAGCAAGTTTGAGATTTGGATCTTAATATCGACAATGTCTGTTTTTATTCTCAGGCAAAATCATGATTTCTTCTGTTAAATGTCAAAATTATGATTGAAAAATTGAACCAGAAGTCCGACAAGTTGAACTTTCGCTTCTTGTAGGAAGTAGATGATATGACAATGAGAAGATTTCTAAGAGCTCGTGATTTAGATGTGGAGAAAGCATCGAGCATGTTCCTCAAGTACCTGAAATGGAGACGAAGCTTTGTTCCTAATGGTTTCATTTCTCCATCAGAACTCACACATGAAATCCAACAGAACAAGATGTTTTTGCAAGGTTCCGACAAGAAAGGACGACCTATTTCTGTTCTTCTTGCTGCAAGACATTTCCAGCATAATGGCGGCCTCGACGAATTCAAGCGTACCCCTTTTTCTCTTTTTAGAGTCTCTCTGGCTGTGATAATCTTGATATTAATTTGCTTTTTGTTAATTTACAGGTTTTATAGTCTACATTTTCGACAAAATATTGGCCAGGTAATAATATTTTTATTCGCACTCCCTCACATTGGTGGAATAAGGCTTAAGCACAATATTAGCCGATGATTTTTAAATCAGATTGATAGTGAAATCGAGTATATCATCAATTTTTTGGTGTCATCGGACCGATTAAAATTATTAATAATTAATAATTAAAAAAAATTCGGTTTAATTCTCTTGTTTACCTAGTCCATATTGGTTTTCAAGTCAATCAATTCAAAGTCCCTCCTGATTAATACTCTAGTCACCTCTCAGTTCAATCAGTCGGTCCAATTAGGACTTGATTATAGCTAGGGCCACCCGCCCAGGCCCGAGGTCTGCCCGAAAAGTGGAAAGGTTTGGGCAAAAACATAAGCTCAAAACATGAGTTTGGATAAAAAACAAGACTTGTTTTTCAAAAGGGTTGGGCCTCAGGTAGAACTTTTTTACTTGGCCCGACCCAAATTTGCCTAAACTTTATTTTCTGCTACTGTTTGGCTACCATTTCGCTATTATATTGCTACTATTTTGTTGTTATTGTTTGGATATTGCATAACTCTTGTTTTATTGTCTATCTTACTACTATTTTAGAGACATTTACTTGCTAAATTGCGACCACTTAGTGTTATTTAAGTATAAAGACTCTTTTTAATGTATTTTCAATTTGTTGGGAAGTATTTATTTTAATGTTTTTAGTGTATTTGATGTGGTTTATTTTTTTCTAAAATTTGTTTTTATATAAAAAATTTAATACAAGCGGGCTGAGTTGGGCTCGAGTTTAGCATTCTTAATCTGGTTCGAGCTTGGGTAGAATTTTAGGCCCATTTTTCGGCCGAGCCTAAATTTTTTGCATCGGCCCAACCCAAACCTAATTCGACCTGGCCAATGATCATGCCTAGTCTGGTTCAAACAACATTGATATTAACACACTTTATGATTTTCCATACCTGGCCTGATTCAAAATATGAGTTTAAAATTTTACTCACATCTATATATTTGTAAATGGTTAACCTAAACTCAATTTAGGCCTGCACATATTATTTTTAATTTTTTTAAATATTTATATTATTTATAATTTTATATTTACTAATTTTATATAATTTTATTTAACTTTTATATAAAGGTATCTTAATATTTTAAAATTTTACATTATAGTATTACATATTGCCATAGATTTAAAATGAGTATTACAAATTATATAATATATAAAAATAACATAATATAATATATTACAAATTTAGAAAATTGATTGGGCCTAGACCTTAAATATTTAGGCCCAAGTTCAACTCATATTTTAAATGGGGTTAATATGTTACTCAAATTCATTTTTTAGATTTAATATATTTCTTTAAACCTTTCTAAATTTTGAGTGTACCTTCGAGTTTGGATGGTGCAGATCTAATGTCTGTACTAGAACAGTTTGTAGACTTATAGTGTTATAAATATATATATATATATATAACCAATCATCTATATAGTAGCCATATTTGTTTGTCAAATTTAATTATTATAAAAGATGATTGTAATAAATAGCGATTGATAGTATGATTGGGGTGACAGGATGCCTCCAGGACAAGATAAATTTATTGTGATCGGAGATCTTGAAGGTTGGGGATATGCAAATTGCGACATCCGGGCATACCTTGCTGCTCTCTCTCTCCTGCAGGTTTAACTCTTAATCATATATTAGTTTAGTTTTTATTTCTCATTTAGATAATTTTTAACTTATAATTCATTTGAATCTGTTGGGTTTTTTTTTTCTTGCAAAATACACTGTATTAAAATGATTTTATATAAAAATGGACCCATTTTGAAATAAATTAAGTCTTGAATATTTTATATAGTATATTTAAGTATAAGCTGAGCCAACCCAATTAGGAATTTAGTTCTAATTTTAAAATATCACATCAATAAATTTAAAAAAAATAGTGTTAACAATTAGATTTACATTTTGAATGAAAAGTAAATGGACTAAAATACTAGAAACAAAAGTACAAAAACTAAAATTTAAATTTATAAAGAGTACAGGGACTTATGTCATAGTTTAACCTTCTAAAAAAGAATGATGTTTATATCGGGTAAACTACAAAAATAGTCACTTTTGTTCGCCTCAGGTTACATTTTTATCACTTATGTTTGAAATGTTACGTTTTAGTCACTTACGTTATTGTTTTGTTACAAAGTGGTCACTCTACTGTTAAGCTCCGTTACCTCCCTAACGGCTGTCCTATGTGGCTGTCCAAATTAAATTTATTTAATTAAAAATCTAGTTTCATCCCAGCAACTAGACATCCAAGTTGGCATTTAAAACCCATTTGGACTCCCAAGTAGGATTGCCGTTAGGGAGGTAACAGAGTTTAACAGTAGAGTGACCACTTCGTAACAAAACGATAACATAAGCGACTAAAACGTAACATTTCAAACATAAATAACTAAAATGTAATTTGAGACAAATAAAAATGACTATTTTTTAGTTTACCCTTAAATCTTTTCTAAATAAATTAATATTTAGTTCATTTGTGATACCATTGAATCAATAACTTATAAAAATAGTATATAAATAAATGTTGGAAATCCTTTAACAAAAATAAAGCCAAATAATTTATTAGCCAAAGAGTAATGTTTTTTTTTTATATGAAAATGGGCAGGATTATTACCCGGAAAGATTAGGAAAGATGTTCGTAGTGCATGCACCCTACATTTTCATGGCGGCCTGGAAAGTTGTTCACCCTTTCATCGACGTCAAAACCAGGAAGAAGGTAACATTATCTAAATCTGAATTAAATAAGTGTCCTTCCTAAATATCCGAATTTTATAAGCCAAAAAATATTTTTTAAAGAAAAACTTGTAGAAAGTAAAATGTAAAGAGATAACGAATTTAGATATCTAAATCCGAATTTATAATAATCTTAAATATTCGAGTCTACAACATATAGAGTAAAATGAATATCTATACATACCCACCCGAGGCATAGGGCCAAGCAAGAGCCCTGACTTCTCCTAAAATGAAAATTTGTTGTTTTAGACCTCTCAAAATTCATAAAATCCTAAGCATTATTTGGTTAAATTATAGTTTCCCTCCCAAAATGTTAACATTTAAATTTAGTCATTTTAAAATCATATATATATATATATATATAAAAAAGTCAATACCATAATGAAATTACATTTTAACGCTCATAAAATTATATAATTTAGTATCGTTCCTCTAAAAAAATTTCTAGCTTTGTCCCTGTACGTACTATATATTGTCATCACTATATATGTTTGGTCTAGTATACTTGACTATTTTTGCTTATTATAAAAAAATTATTTTTATACCTATATTCAAATATGTGTCGAATCAAGGATGGAGTCAGGTGGCTGGCAGGAACCCTAAACCTCTTAAAACGAGAAATTTCTTTTTTAGCTCTTTTAAGATTTTTAAAATTTTAATTTAGTAATAGTAAAATTACAATATAGTTCCCGAAAATGATAAAAATTTGATTTAATCATTTAAAAATTATAAAAATTTAAACTATTAAAATAATAAAATTATATTTTTACTATCGTAAAAATATATAACTTAATTCTACCCCTAAAAAAATTGATGGCTTTGCTCTTAACAAAAATTTAGCTTACTAAAAATCATCTTGTATGGTAGATTGACGTAGAAAAAATTTTGTGTGGAATATACAGATAGTATTCGTTGAGAACAAAAGCCTGAAATCAGCATTGCTTGAAGAAATAGACGAGAGCCAACTGCCAGAAATATATGGTGGCACACTACCATTGATTCCCATTCAAGACAGCTAAAAAGCACACGCATAAATATATATATATATATATATATATATAAGTTGTTTGTTAAAAGAAGCTTTAAGGGAATATTGTATGTCCTTTTTTATCGTTTATATTTATTTTATAGTCTATGTTTAAGATTTATGATTATTTTTTTTAATAATATTATTTTCGAAATTTAAATATATGTCTTTTCTTAAGTACAATGTATCTTATTATTACATCCAACACTTGTTAGTTGAAATATTATAGGCAAAATCTATATTTTTATTTATTTCGTGATACTAATTGAAAATAAAATCGAGAAATCTAACAAAAGAGGAAAAATAATTAAATCTAAATTTATGATTACAATCTATGATGAATTGGTTCATAATTGATAAATTTATATAAATTTTATGATTAAAATATTTTGCCAATTATCTACTTATGTTAAAGTTAATACAAAGTTATAATTTAAATTCATACCTTTTTTTTATGAACCTCCCCCTCTCTTTATCCTTTTAACTTCTTTTGGAGAGTAATCAGGGACTCACGCGTGGTTGGTTAAAGCATATGTCATTAACATAATAAAATTGCCTCAAATTTCTTTGTTTGCTCTTTCATTTTATTTTCATTAGGTGTCGCTATTCGGTTTTGACAGTAACATATTGTCTACTTGCTCCATGCCATATGAGTAATTGTAGGAAGTGGGTCATTTAGGTTACTAGTTTTCTTGGGTTAAGGCTTAAGCTCTTTGTTAATATAAAAAAAATGTCCTTTTCCTCCGTTAGGTCTGAAGTAAGTTATAAACTTATATGATGGATACTTGACAGAGGCAATAAGAAGTTTTGTTGGTGTCATTCTATTCATTGAGATTTTGAGCTTTTACTAGCTAGAATGGGTTGGTCTTTTCCACAATATTAATATTAAGTTGCATTACAAGGTTAGCAACTAGATGGTTTTACTGTAGTGATATCAACTAATATTTAGTTGAACTAGTGGCTCAATGATTTTTGCAAGTAAATAAAAATGTATAAGTAAATATTGATTTAGTGATTACCTAAGGTTTAACTAGTATTAAGTTGAATTACATGATTAGATTGTAATGCGAGAACACAACTTATATTAGTAAGAAATTTACATTTTTTGTAGTCCATGTGGTCAAATTAAGCGAATGACTCATGTAAGGACTATTGTATTATTTATAAATCTAATTGAGGAGATAGTTTGTCTTAGTTGGCCAAGCTGGATTGACTCTAAAAAATAGAGACATAAATGTGATTGTTTGGTTGGCAATACATTAGATAGAACCCAAGTTAAATTTATCCTAGATTCGCTTATGAATTAATTCACTTGCAACATTCTTAGTGTGACTTACATGAATCTTGAGTAAGTAAATGGCCATGTGTGAATGACTCTAGTGCTCTGGTATATTGAAAACACGTGCTCTCATGGTAGTGAGCCGAAAGTTGGTATGTTGAGCACATAACATATGCATGACATATTGGCATGGCTTCACTTTCAATAGTGAAACATAGCTTGATTAAAAAAGTAAATGGTATCCTTCCATTAACATCGTATAGATTATAAAATTAGAACATGACCATGGGTCATTTGTATAATACCCCTTACCCAATCCAAAAGTTTGGTTAGATAAAGAATGCCACATCAGTCATCAAAGTGACCCAATCAAACAATCAAATCATAGGTAAACACGTGTTATAATCATACAATAAACTATTTCAAACTTCCACAAACAATTGCAAACAAAAACCAAGCTCAATCAAACCTTAAAACATCAATTAGAAGCCTAAAGTACGAATTATGCACTCATGTCTTAAGATACAGAGGTCATGTTTTGAGACTTGCCTTCTCTTGAGCTAAACTTAGTTACTGACTTCAAATGTCTCGAGACTTTACCCCTATTTCTCGAGACCTTACTTGTTTATATCAAGATTTAAACATAGAAATTTCATCTTGTCTCAAGACTTAAGCCCAAAATTGCAAAAAAGTAAGGTTCAAAGTCTATTCTTTTCAGAGTTCGCCACAAAGGCTATTCTTAACTATTATGTTTATGTAAGGTTTGCCCATCATCGCCCTGGGACACGCAGAGAACCCCATTGGGTAATCGTCATTCCTTATTTCTTTTTCAGAGGGTGTTGTAGCCATGGACTTTTCCTTCAAAGTTCATATCAGAATTTGTATTTTTAGTCCCGACAGACTCCATTAGACACTATCGTAGTGAATAGACACAGACTCTCTTAACAAACTCTTCATACATTGAAACAATCTAAATTCAATATTTTACTTTAGTAACATACACCTAAACATAACACGCATCTCACAACATACACACTCAACCATACTTCAATGTTTCAATACTTATGCACCAATCATCACATACTATACTCTTCATGACTTCAAATCCATAGTTCAATCAATTTTCTATAGATGACTTACAATATGAACAATATACATCCATGAGTCAGTGTAGAACTTACTTGACACCCACGTACAACAACTTGAATTCAAAATTCAAAATTCTATCATGAAACTGAAACAACCACTGCTTATAAAACATATGAACACCATTACTACTCTTATACATGCAAGTTGCTTATCATTTCAATCGCTATCAATCCCATGCAAAAAACTTATACTTACAGTCTCACTGTTCAGTTACCAAATATAGATTTACTCATTTAGAACTTAACATGCAGAGTTGAAATACTTACCCTGATGCGAAATAACTATTGATCATAAAAAAACCTTAGCCTCTAGATCATCGAGGTAGGATACATTCAGATTTAAGGAAGGTTTCAGTAGATACCACTTGGGGAAGAGAAAGGAAAACCCCTTTAAGAACACATTCTCACATATAAATATGACTCATTTTGCTCAGTGGAATTTAACAAGTGTCATACGTATCAAAACTTGCATTCTTATTGGCCTACAAATTTCTAAAAAAGTATAAATAAGTTCCTTTCATCAAACTTATCAGGTTGAACCATACAATTGATTTCTAACCTGATTACTTAAAGTTTAACTAGCACGGTATTCCATACAAACCAGGCGTACTATATCTTTAGCGAATACTCATCCCATTTTTCACTTTTATCTCTTAACACGAACGCCTCTTTCATATAACAGAATATCATGAAATCAAATTGTTACCAACTCAAGTGGCGATTACTATCCATCCACATGTATATGCCAAAATGGTATTGGGCAGATAACACCACGTCAAGCAGACTGTCTACTTCTATACACCTAAAAATTTGGATCCACCAGAATTGGGGTGTTACAACACCAGCCTTAGTGCCAACTAGAATAAGCAATAGTACAATCAACTCTCCAATCATATTTGAATGCACATGCAAAAAGCCCACCAAGTCTCAACTATTAGTTTTCTCTATAGGACACCTGCCAAATGGCTCACATCGATCTATATAAACTCTCCTCACTAGCTAGATCTCTTTAAGATACCATTTTACACCCAACATTGCCAAATTGGCCAAAGAACCTTTCTTTCATTTATTAGGTTACCTAAAATATCTTTTGATGGCTCTTAGCATTTCTATGTGAATTGTCTCCAACCTCTATCACTAAATCATTTATCAACATTGCCATAAGAATTTATTTATATCATGTTATCACAAAAAGCAGAACCTTGTGTTTCTTATAGATTCTTATTATACCCTTACAATATCACCCTTATTGAACCACTCGATGTCAACGTTTGATAAGTGCTAAAAGTAACATGTTTTAACTTCATTATTAATGTGTTTTTAGGTGATTATCCGATGTTAATTGTGAATTTTATACTCCTAATCCTTTAAATTCATGTTTTAGTGCTTAATAGAGCACTTGGAAGCAAAAGGAGAGAAAAATGAATGAAAATCGGAGTGTCGGAGCAAGTTGCAGAAGCCACATGGACTGAACTATTTCACACGAGCGTGTGGTAGACTGTGTCGATTTCATGAGATTGTGCACCGAACAACAGAAAATCGTGATTTTTAGGTTTTTCAAGCATTCTAAGACGTATATATGACAAAAATAAGAATATAGGAGAAGCCGTCAAAGAATACTTAAGAAAACAACTCGAAAAACACCATTGAAGCCGACTTTAAAGTAGATTTCTGTCAATATTGAAGAATCCCAGTTGATTTCTTAAGAAGTTACCATGAGTTTCTTTATTTCTTTTGGTTATATTGTATCATGGATTTTTCTATTTTCGAGCATGAACTAATTTTCTAAATACCTAGGGGAAATGAACCCTATGATGACTTTTTTTCATTTGATTATGCAATAAATATTTAGTTTCTTATTCCCAATTATGTGTGTATAATTTTTGGTTTGATATTTCTAGAGTATTGATCTATATTTGATGTGCTTAAATCAGTAGTTGAATAGACCTTGTTTAAGATTAAATCTTGCGTAATTAAGTGCAGTTGCATGCAATCCTAAAAATAGGACGACATAAATCAACCAGATTAGAATCAAATATAATAGGGAAATCCATAACACGAGTTAATGGGACAATAGAAGTTTTAATTAGAAAGAAATTCTAATTAATCAACCTAGAGTCAGTTGTTCTTATGCTCAAATAATTTAGTGATTTCTATGGATCAAGATACTAAGTAAAGAAATTGCATAATTTAGATTGATAGTGATAGATGAAATCTAAGTGTATTCTTTTATGGGTATTGTTTTGTTTCTTAGTTGTTATTCGATTATTTTCATGATTTGTTCTTTTTCGCGCTTATTAGTTAATTTTAGTTTTAATCAATCATTCGAATTATTTAGTTAAATAATAGAAATACAGTAATTACTAGTACTTGTTGTCATCGTGGGAACGATATATTTGTTCACCATAACTATACTATTAATTGATAGGTGCTGTAACACCCTCTAACCCTAAACCGTCGCCGGAACAGGGTTACAAGGCATTACCGAACATATTAGTCAAATTTCCTAATTACTTATAAATAAAAAATTACCTTCATGATATAATTTAGTAATTTAATTCCTATATTGGGCTCTTGAAGCCAAAGCATATATTTAACGGGGAATGGAACTTGTTCAAACATTCTACAAAACTAGCGAAAATATATATGTTTTTTTTTTATTTTATAAAAATTTCGACAGCATTTCTGCTTATTTTCACCTATAACCCCCTGCAATTAAAACCATATTCATTCCAATATAACCAATTCAACCAATTCCAAAATCCAACAATTCAATCAATGCAAATTCATATTTAAACATATTTAGATTCTACTTATAACATCAAAATACCAAATATCATTCTTTACAACAAAAGTCATGTAGTAATTTTAAGTGACCAAAATAACACCTATGTACATGCCATTTTAACACAAAATATAGTACCTACTTTTGTAGTCCTTGAAGATGTGATGAGATGAGAGATCTTCTAGTTGGACTTCTCTTTTAGTCTATTTGTACCTACGCGTTAAAAATAAACGCGTTAAGCCAGTGAAGGCTTAGTAAGCACTACAAGAATAATTAATTAAGCAATCATAACAGAATATTTTAAACTCAATCAATTATTGCATATTTACTCACATATAAGTCTCTTCAACTATGCATTGCTTTAAATAAATTTAACTTATTTTTTTGTAAGGTATAAAACTTACCTTAACACATCAGTAATTCACTTTTATTCTCAATTCACAATATTAGCCCAAAGTAGACTTTATAGAACACACCGGATATACGGAACATATACAGAGGTGCATTATGATGCACAAGTGAACAGAGAGCACTGACGTGCTAATAATCGGAGAGCACCAATGTGCTAATAATCAGAGAGCACTGACGTGCTAATAATCAGAGAGCACCAACGTGCTAATATCAGAGAGCGCGCTAAAGTTCCTTAATGGCATGCCACTAATATCACAGTAGTTCTAAATTTCGTCTACTTGGGCATTAAAGCTGGATCTCATATATTAAAATAATTCACATAAATATTTCAAAAAGGATAAATAACAATAATTTAAAATTCTTGTAGTACTTACAACAAAATATTGATGTGATATAAGTTCTTCTTCCTTCACTCTTTAACCTTCTCTTTTCCTTTTCCTTCGATTCGGTCCTCTCCTTCCTTTTCTTTTTCTTCAATTTTATATAAACACATAACATTTATATGTTAAAAATAATCAAATAATTCATGTACTATTTAATAAAATAAACATGTATTTTATGATAAATTCATCCTTTCTTACTTTTGCTCACATTTCAATTTAATACTTTACTCATAAACTTATTCAAAGCTGTCCTTTTGTGTCATAGTCACAAAATTATTTATTTCCAGAGCTACATAACTCCAAATGAAGAACCGTAAATTTTTCCTGAAACTAGACTCACATATATTCATACCATAAAATTTTCAGAATTTTTAGCTTAGCCAATTAGTACAGTTTATTCATCAAAGTCACCCCTATTCTGCTGTCTGGCAGTTCTGACCCTTCTTCACTAAAAATTAATTATCTCTTCATACAGAATTCAGATGATGTTCTAGTTTATTTCTATTTAAAATAGACTCATTCAGGATTCTGAAAATATAAACTTAAGCCCCTAATTATTTTTCTCCAATTTTTTATGATTTTCCAAAGTCAGAACAGGGGATTTCGAAATCACCCTGAACTAGTCTCACCAAAATCTAAATATCTCAAACTACAAAATTTATTTGCTTTCTCTGTTTCTTTCATATGAAAATAGGCTCAATAAGCTTTAATTTCATATCTCACTCAACTTCTAATTCCTCTTCTACGATTTTTGGTGAATTTTCAAACTTACTCTACTGCTGCTGTTCCAAAACTGTTTTCTTATAGCTTGTTTTGCAATTAAGTCCTTTATCCAATTCTAACTTCAAATTCTTTCAATTAAACCACTAATTCATCATTTTATTCATCATATGCTATATTCAACAACTTTAAAACTTCAAAAACTTCAACTTAAATTCATCAAAACTTTGTTCTAAAACTTATAAAACATCAAAATTAAAAGAAAAGGACTAAATTAACTTACCAAATTAAACTCTAAGCTTTAAACTTTCAATTTACCCTTTTCTTCTTTCTTTTCTCTCTTTTCTTTCTTTCCCCTGCTCTCTGTTTCGTTTTCTTCTCTGTTTCTTCTCTCTTTTTTTTAACCTTATTATATAATATAATATTATATTATATTAACATAAAATAATAATATATTTTATCACACAAAAAAAATCTATGTTTATGCCGCCTCATCAATTAAAAATGGCATAATTGCCTTTTTAATCCTTTTTATTTTCTTTAATCTTTAATTAAACTTTCACACCTATTACAATCTAATCCCTTTTCCCCAAATGCTTCTAATTAAATCAAATTCACCTAAATAAAACCCAATTAGATGCACAACTAGCTTCATACCTATTTTTAGTAAATATTTACGATTCAGTTTTATGAAAACGGAGACCGAAAATATATTTTTCGGTTACTCGACTATCGGGTCACTACAATTCTCCCCTGCTTAATAAATTTCGTCCTCGAAATTTACCCGACGTAAATAACTGCGGATATTGATGTCTCATTGTTTCCTCACTTTCCCATGTTGCTTCTTCCGAATTATGATGTCTCCACAACACTTTTACCAACGGAACCCGTTTGTTTCTCAATTCCTTTACCTCTCGAGCAAGTATCTTAATTGGCTCCTCTTCATAAGTTAAATCCGGTTGAATTTCTATTACTTCAGGAGTAATCACATGAGATGGATCAGACCGGTATCTTCGTAACATTGAGACATGAAAAACATTGTGAATTCTATCCAATTCCGGTGGTAAGGCTATCCCATAAGCAACTGGACCAACCCGTTCTAAGATCTCATACGGCCCAATGAATCTTGGACTGAGCTTGCCTTTCTTCCCAAATCGGAGAATTTTTTTCCATGGCGACACTTTCAAAAATACTTTTTCACCCACATTATATTCAATATCTTTTCTTTTAAGATCAGCATAAGATTTTTGACGATCAGATGCTGCTTTCAAACTATTTCGAATGACTTTTACTTTTTCTTCTGTTTCTTGGATCAAATCAACCCCATGTATCTTCTTTTCACTGAGCTCTGTCCAATATAACGGTGTTCTACACTTTCTACCATACAAAGCTTCATACGGAGCCATTTTAATACTGGACTGATAACTGTTATTGTAAGCAAATTCAATCAAAGGCAGATACCTCTCCCAATTACCTTCAAACTCTAATATACAACATCGGAGCATATCTTCCAATACTTGAATTACACGCTCAGATTGGCCATCTGTTTGAGGATGAAATGCAGTACTGAAATACAACTGAGTACCTAAAGCTTCTTGCAATTTATCCCAGAAACGAGACGTAAATCGGGGATCTCTATCTGATATAATGGAGACAGGCACTCCATGTAGCCTGATAATCTCAGATATATACAGTTCAGCCAGTTTCTCTAAAGAATAATCCATACGTACCGGAATAAAGTGCGCTGATTTTGTCAATCGATCAACAATCACCCAAATAGCATCCTTTTTCTTCGGAGACAACGGCAACCCCGATACAAAATCCATAGTGATTCTTTCCCATTTCCATTCCGGTATAGTAATTGGCTGAAGTAATCCTGAAGGTACCTGATGTTCAGCTTTAACTTGCTGACATATTAAACATCTTGATACAAACTCAGAGATATCCTGTTTCATTCCTGGCCACCAATACATCTTTTTCAGATCATTATACATTTTATTACTCCCCGGATGTACAGACATAATACCATTGTGAGCCTCGTATAAAATCTTCTGTATGAGTTCTGAATTCTGAGGTACACATATCCTACCTTTGAATAACATACAACCATCAATTCCAACCTGAAATTCAGAATCAGTACCTGACTCACACTGTGCCCATTTAACCTGTAACTTCTCATCATTCTTTTGAGCTTCACGTATTTGCTGTAAAAATGTGGGTTTAGCTCTCAATTCAGCTATGATTGAACCATTATCAACCAAAGACAATCGGGTATTCATAGCTCACAAAGAAAATAGAGATTTTCGGCTTAAAGCATCAGCAACAACATTAGCCTTACCTGGATGGTAATCAATAATTAAATCATAATCCTTTATCAATTCAACCCATCTTCTCTGTCTCAAATTCAAATCCTTCTGAGTCAACAAATACTTCAAACTCTTATGGTCAGTGTAGATATAACATTTTTCCCCGTATAAATAATGTCTCCATATTTTTAGCGCAAACACCACTGCAACCAATTCAAGATCATGCGTCGGGTAGTTCTTTTCGTGTGGCTTCAATTGCCTAGAAGCATATGCTACTACCTTTCCTCCTTGCATTAGCACACAGCCCAAACCATTGTATGAAGCATCACTGAAAACCACGTACTCCTTACCAGATTCTGGTTGAATCAACACAGGAGCTTCTGTTAATGCTGCTTTTAATTTTTCAAAACTTTGCTGACACCTTTCTGTCCATTCAAATTTTACATTTTTCTGCAACAATTTCGTTAATGGAGATGCAATCATAGAGAATCCCTCAACAAATCTTCTATAGTAACCAGCCAATCCGAGAAAACTCTTTACTTCTGTCACATTCTTTAGTGGTTTCCATTCAAATATAGCTTCTACCTTCTTGGGATCTACTCGAATACCCTCTGCCGATACTATATGTCCCAGAAAAGTGACTTCTTTTAACCAAAATTCACACTTACTCAATTTAGCATACAATTGCTTTTCTCTCAAAATCTGTAGCACAATTCGGAGATGTTTATCATGCTCTTCTTCACCTTTTGAATACACTAGAATGTCATCTATAAATACAACCACAAACTGATCTAAATAAGGCTGAAAAATTCTATTCATAAGATCCATGAAAGCAGCTGGAGCATTAGTCAATCCAAATGGCATAACCAAGAATTCATAATGACCGTACCGAGTCCTAAATGCAGTTTTTGACACATCAGATTCTTTCACCCGTAACTGATAATACCCCGATCTGAGATCAATTTTAGAAAATACACTAGCTCCTTTTAACTGATCAAACAAATCATCAATCCTGGGCAACGGATATTTGTTCTTTATAGTCACTTTATTCAACTGACGGTAATCTATACAAAGCCTCAAAGACCCATCTTTCTTCTTTACAAACAATACTGGTGCTCCCCATGGTGATACACTAGGACGTACAAATCCCTTGTCCAATAATTCTTGTAGCTGCGTTTTCAATTCTTTCAACTCAGTAGGTGTCATCCGGTAAGGTGCTATAGATATCGGTGCAGTGCCTGGAATTAACTCAATCCCAAACTCTACTTCTCTTTCTGGAGGTAAACCCGGTAATTCCTCTGGAAACACATCAATGAAATCTCGAACCACTGGTATCTTTTCAATCTTAGAATTCGTTGTACGAGTATCTAAAATGTAAGCAAGAAAAGCAGTACATCATCTTCTTATCATCTTAGAAGCCTTCATTGCAGACACCACATTCGTCAATGCACTATATTTTTCACCGGTTACAATCACTTCATGTCCATTTGAAGTTCTCAAGGAAATTCTTTTTCTTCTGCAATCAACCATAACCCCATGTTCTGACAACCAATCCATACCCAATATCACATCGAACTCATAAAACGTAAGTGCCATAAGGTCTGCTGGAAACTCATAATCATGAATTTTTAGGGGACATCTTCTACACACTTTATTAACTTTCTCACTTTGCCCGAAAGGATTAGTAACTACTATTTCGTATTTTGTAAGTTCTACTTGTAAATCTCTTTCTTTCACTAATGCAATACATATATATGAATGTGTAGAGCCAGGATCAATTAATGCAATTACAGAAGAATCAAATAAAGAGAATGTACCAGTAATCACATCAGGAGCGTCTCCCTCTTCTCGTTTTCTGATAGCATAAGTTCGAGGCCTTCGGGATTCAGATCTATCAGTTGTTTCCCTCACCAATCTCGTACCACTACTAGTGCCACCAGAATTCCAGGTTGTCTACCTCTTTGTGAAACTGAGTTACCTCTCACAGACTGTTCTGTAACACTTTCTGACATCTTCGGACAGTCTCTGATTAAATGATCTTTTGACCCACATCGAAAACAGGCTCGGGAATTCAGTCGACATTCTCCCCAATGATATTTTCCACAGTGCTCACATGATGACGGTGTTGGTTTTCTTTTAGAACCCCCGGTACTACCCATAGAGGTCGTCTGCTGAGTTTGTCTTGTTTGAATTCTGGATCTTTGCCCAACAGTAGGAGAACTATATCTAGAATCTCTAAAATCCCTTACTCTTTTTAAAAACGGTGGTGGTGCTGAACTAGTGGCTAGTCTCTTCCCAAAACTCTTTTCTTTTGAACGAGCTAACCCTTCTTCCAGTCGTTGTGCTCTATCAACCAAAATAGGAAATTCTTGTAGATGTAATGGTATAAGAGGAACATAAATCTCTTTATTCAATCCCCACTCAAATCTTCTGCACATATCTGCTTCATTTGCTATTAATTCATTTGCATATTTACTCAATCTGATAAATTCACGTTCATATTCAGCAACAGACATGTTGTTCTGTTTCAGATCCAGAAATTCTCTTTTCTTCTTCTCAAGATAAAGTTGACTCACATATTTCTTTCTAAATTCAGATACAAAGAAATACCAATTAATTTTCTCTGTAGGATGGATATTCATGACAGTGGTCCACCATTGATAAGCCTCACCCTTTAATAAAGATACTGCACATTTCAACTTTTCATCCCCTGTACACTGCAATTCTTCAAATATTCTTTGACTGTTCTCTAACCATTCCTCAGCCTCAGCTGGGTCATCATCTTTCTTTCCTTTAAATTCTTCAGCTCCATATTTTCTGATTTTCTCCAAGGGAGATCGATGACTGGTTATAGATGGTTGTGGATGTGGAGCAATAATTATTTTATTATTTTTACTTGCTTGAAGAAAGAAAGCTTTAAATAAATTTTTGGTGCGAACCATGACATAGGAAATGATTTGGTAGAATGGTTGAGGCGCTAGGGTGTTTGAATGGTCCAGCAAGTCAGGGGTTCGAGCCACTAAGTTCGTGCCTGGGAGTTTTAATTTTTGCGTTAAGTAGGGTGTTGGGCTAGGAAGGTTTAAGAATAAATGGTGAGGAATACGAGCATGAAAGTCAGCCTGGCAAAGTGGCTTGGGGCGTCACTTAGGGGTCTGGGGGCGCTAGGCTCAGGTTCGAATCACCATGGACGCAAGGGTGGTTGTTTTTGTTTTGGCGTTGAAGTGAGGGAGTGTTTAAAAGAAGATGCTGACGAGTTATGTTACGAAAGGCACGTTAGAAGAGTGGCTGGAGGCTTGGGATTATTCCTTCAGGTCTCGTGTTCGAGTCCTGGGAGTCGCACTCAGGGCGTTTTAAATTTTTGCTTGTAGCGCTTAAGCTAAAGGAGCCAATGGAGAAGGGTTTAAAGGAATGTTGAGACGTGTTATGCCATGAAAGTCAAGCTGGTCGAGTGGCTGAGGCGTGGGGGTTTCTTCCTCAGGTCTTGGGTTCGAAACCCGTATGCAGCACCTGGAAGTATCTAGTTTTTTGCTATGACTGGCGTGTTTTGGTGACTGCATGCACATGCACGCATGAAGTAAAGCATGTTGGGCTGTCCTTTTTATTTTATTTTATTTTATTTTGCTGGAGAATATGGGAATTATTTCAATTATTATTTATTGGAAGTGGGTAATATTTTATTATTTTTATTGAAGGAAGGAAACATTAGTGGGAACATTAATTAAAAATGTTGCACTTTATTTCAAATGGATGGGAAATAATGCTTATTTTGGGGGATTGAAATTATCAAAAGTTGGAAGCATGGCCGGCTTTGTGTTTGCCAAAAGAGAGCACGGCCGAATATGAAGCAATTCCTAGGGGGCCTCAACTTTCGTTTTTTTAGTCTTGCAAGAGTGTGCCAAATTTTACTTCTCCTTCTCTCCTTGTTTTCTTTTGAAGTAGACAACCATTCCATCTTTTCTACAAAGCCTGGCCGAATGTTCTTCCTTGCATTGGGTACATGGCCGAATGAAGCTTTCTTTGGGAGCTTGCTTGGCCGATTTTGAGTTGAGCAAGGAGGTGCCGAATGCATGCTTTGTTCCCACATTGTTCTTAGCCGAAAGAAAGAGAGAAGGCAAGGCTTGAGCTTCAGTTTTGGAAGGAGTCTTTCGGGTTTCGAATCTTCAAGGGGCTAGTACACCAAGGCTTCCGGGATTAAACTCGTCTTGGTAAGTAATAACAAGTTTCGGCCTAAGGCCATAATTTTGGTACGATTAATTCTTCGGAGTTATTAGTATAGCCATACTAATATGTGCCATATAGGGATTTCAACGATCTCGGGGATAAGTGTAGTTTCGGGATTTGGTAGAAGACCAAGTCAGCACTCAAGGTAGGTGTTCTTCGAGTACTACATATTTTTGAGGGATTATTAACATAGCCGAATGGTTATTAGATCTTAAGTGTGGGTGTTGGCCGAATATAGGAGCAATATGGGAACACGGTTCGAGACCTTTGTGATACCGGATAGATTCGGGATTTCTCTCTAGATCTCCGATTAAATAGGTGTGTAAACTCTTACACACTTTATTAGTATAGATTGTTCTTATGATAATATATATATATATATATATATATATAACCTCTCATGTTGTAATTTTGCCTTGTGGGCATAAGCTTGGATTTCGGGTAAGTCCCCTATTACTCGATCTATGATGTATGTTGTGTACGCCATCATATGCTATTAAATGCTATGCTATATGTATGAGATCATGATACTGTTATGTGAGCATGATGATGGTGGGATGGATGAGAGGAGGGAGATGATCTCTATGGACTGTCACCAGTGGTTTGGTACCACACGATGGGTTGGCCCCATCATTGATATTCATGACTTCGGTCATCAGTGGTTTGGCACCACATATTGATATTCGTGACTAAGTCCCAGTGGTTTGGCACCACCAGTGGTTTGGCACCACACATGGATATTGTGACTTCGGTCACTAGTGGTTTCGCACCACACGATGGGTTAGCCCCATCATTTGATATTTGTGACTTCGGTCACCAGTGGTTTGGCACCACCAGTGGTTTGGTACCACACGGGGTAGAAAAAGGAGCATGGATGGCTAGGTTGGGTTGCATAACTGCATGTATTACTAATATCTTGTGTATGAGTTGTATTTTCAGGTTGGGGATTTATACACTGAGTCTTGGTGACTCACCCCTTCCTATATTATTTTGTAGGTGAGTAGATCGCGGAGATGGAGCCGGGGAGGACTTGAGGCGGCCATGCTTGTTTCGTGGACTTTAAATTTTATTTCGCCCCGTTTTAAGTTTATTATTTACTAAATTTCGATTGGGTTGTAATATGGTCGCTTATTATTATTCGTATGTTTAAGTAGTTGCTTTTACTTTATTTTTATTATGTTACTAATGAACTTAAGAACTGTTAAGCAAATCGGTTAAAAGTAACGTTTTTTTTTTCAAAATTATACTCGTACTCGTTTTCAAAGATGTTACCATCGGGTAACAAAATTTTCTAAGTTAACGATAACTCTGATGTTTCTAAAAATTTAAATTTTCAAATGGTTTCAACTCAATCGTGTTTATCAAATCAACCCATCTGAGTTTTAGCAAATACTGTTTTATAACTTTAGTAAATTTTCAGATTTCCACTATTAATCCGAATCCTTCTAAACGTTTTTACTTCGTGACATACCAGATCCGGTCAAGGCCTGTGAGCCGGGTTTGGGGTGTTACAATATTGGTATCAGAGCCAGGTTCAAAACTCGGCTGTGGGGGCCAAGGCCCAAAAATGTTTTCTTGGTAAGTCTCCGAGAAAGATTATGAAAATGGTTTTATTTTAAACAGCATGGCATCGAGTCTCCGGCACCAATCCGCTCGTGTAAGTATCTCTAATCTATGTGTGAATGATTATCTGTAAAGGGGTAGAAATGGGACGTAGATAGTATGAAAGGTATGTGGACCCTAGGGCTAGTTTACCCCAACAATCACATAAGACTTTTAATTGCCTAATTAAACAAACCCATGACTAAGTCGCCAAGTTAGGGTGTGGTAACCCTCGTGCGCATGTCTAGGATTGGATCCGGAGGAGCTTGGTATTTAAGCGGTCCTAGCGACTCACCTCCTCTTCGCGGGAATCCTACCTGGTGCGTAGCTTCGGTTCACCCTAACCGTGAGGACTTGTTCATGGGCTAAACCCGATTACTAAAACCCGAAAGGGAATTAGCCGTATTTTTATAAAAACTCTAGTCTTTTAAAACTTCCCTTGAACTTGTGAGCGTTAAATTACAAAATTTTTCGAAAAATTTTCGATTTATGAAAATTTCGAAAATACCCCTAGTGGTAAATTACAAAAATGCCCCTGGTTTCTAAACTACTAAGCTGCCCCCAAATTTAACAAAAAAAATTTACCAAAATGACCCTGATTTTCAAAATTTTTGCAACACTGCCAATTTGGAAAACAAATTCTCAAAAAGAACCCCCCAAGTTTTGCAAACTTTTAAATTTCCCTCAATTTGTCAAGATTTATAAATTTACCCCGGTTTATTACCAAAATACCCCTGTAGGGCAATTGACGAAAATACCCTCGGGATAAAATTTGGGCAAAAAGGTGATGGAATATGTGAATGTGTGTCTTTGAGTTAGAATAGAAGACTTGAAACTTGTTTGATCGAAAGAACAACTTCTAAACTTCGTTCATAAAATTTCTTCGCTAATAATCAGTGAAACTTTGACTAACTCATAAAACTTTTTAAAATAGGTCGCGCGATAAGAAATGAGTTCTAGAGGTCGCGGCCGTCGGGGACGCGGTAGAGGCCGAATGGCTGTGTCAGAACCAGTTAGGTCAGGTCAGGGACCGGATAATGAGATACCACCTCCACCGCCACCCCCAACTTTTGGTGTTGGACATCAGGATCAGACGGGGGGCGAGTCGGTATCGCAGGCTATGCTGCGTGTTCTCGAGATGATGGCTGAGGCCGGTAGAGGTACAGGAGCTCGGAAATCAATACCTGAGAGACTCCGAGCGAATGGAGCGGAGATATTTCGAGGTGTATCAGGTGTAGCCCCCAGTACGGCGGAATATTGGCTGGAATCGACTGAGAGGATTATGAATGACATGGATTTTTCAGCTGAGGAAAAACTGAAGGGTATAATCTCTCTACTTCGGGATGAGGCATACCAGTGGTGGCTCACAGTAAGGGACGGAGCGACAGCGGAAGATCTTACATGGGATTTCTTCAGGGCAGCTTATCAGAGGAAATATATAGGAGCTAGCTACGTGGATGCATAGCGGAAGGCCTTCTTGAATCTGGTTCAGGGTAATAAGACAGTGGCAGAGTATGAGGCTGAATTCCTCCGATTGAGTAGGTTTGCTCGCGGTATTGTGAGTACCGAGTATGAACGCTGTGTCAGATTGGAGGATGGACTGCGGGATGAGCTGAGGATGATGATAGCTCCGCAACAAGAAAGAGAGTTTGCTGTTCTTGTGGAAAAGGCTAAAGTTGCTGAAGGGGTAAGGCAGTCTTTTAGACGGAATCAAGATAGGAGCTGGAACAAGAGGAGCACCGGATCTTCGAGGCTTTCCGGGAATCAGCAGAAGAGGACAAGGTATGGTGGGTCAGATCAAGCTGCTAGGCCTGCTGCTGCTAATACTCAATGGTCGCCACGGTGTGCTCAGTGTGGAAAGTCTCACACAGGAGAGTGTCGGAATGGTAATCGGGGATGTTTCGAATGTGGATCCGTGACACATCGAGTTAGGGACTGTCCAAAAAAGGCAGCGCGGCTGAGGTCTGAGGGTCAGGATCGTCCACTGAATAGGAGGGATAACCATCAGCCACCGAGAGGTCGTGGCGCTGGCAGGGGAGGTAATGGTGCTGGCAGAGGTTGAGGGACAACGGGTGGAGGTACCGGTGGTACTGAGGCTAGGCAACCTGGCTTGGTCTACGCTGCGAGGCGTCAAGAGGAGGGCGATGCACCGGACGTCATAACCGGTATGTTTTTAATCTTTGGAGTACCTTATAGCACCTTGATTGATGTTGGCTCGACTCACTCATATATTGCTAGTAGCGTAGTGGAAACTCTGAACTTAGGCTTTGAGCTTACTTCTAAGAAGATGACTGTGTTAAGCCCTCTAGGTCACTCTGTAGAAGTAAATAAACTCTATAGGGATGTACCCCTAGAACTCCAAGGGGTCGTGTTCTTGGCCGACTTGATGGAGCTATCGTTTAGGGAGTTCGATCTGATTCTCGGGATGGATTGGCTAGTAAAGTATCAAGCTAGCCTGGATTGCGCAGCTAAGCGCATGGTGTTAAAGACTGTGGAAGGAGATGAGGTAGTAATGATAGGTAAGAGGAGAGATTACCTATCTAATTTGGTTTCTGCATTAAAGGCGGAAAAGATGGTGAGAAAGGGTTGTGAGGCGTATGTAGTGCATATTTGTGCTTTGGAAGCTAAGGGTGTAGCTATTAATGATGTGCAGACTGTGAAGGAGTATGTTGATGTATTTCCCGAAGAACTCCCGGGGTTACCTCCTGATCGTGAGGTTGAGTTTGGTATAGATTTGTTGCCCGGAACCGCGCCAGTATCTATAGCTCCGTATCGTATGGCACCAAAAGAGTTAGTGGAGTTGAAGGCTCAGATCCAGGAGTTGTTGGATAGAGGGTTCATCCGACCAAGTGTATCGCCTTGGGGAGCTCCAGTGCTGTTTGTCAAAAAGAAGGATGGTACGATGCGGATGTGTATAGACTATCGACAACTGAACAAGCTGACGATAAAGAACTGGTATCCTTTGCCCAGGATTGATGATTTGTTCGATCAACTCAAAGGTGCATTGGTTTTCTCTAAGATCGACCTTAGGTCGGGGTATCATCAGTTGAAATTAAAGGAAGCTGATATCCATAAGACGGCATTCCGTACTCGGTATGGGCACTACGAGTTTTTGGTAATGCCTTTTGGGTTGACAAATGCACCAGCCGCGTTTATGGACTTGATGAACCGGGTTTTCCAACCCTATCTGGATCGGTTCTTCGTAGTGTTTATAGACGACATTTTGGTGTACTCGAAGTCTGAAGAGGAGCATGACGCACATCTTCATGTGGTTCTACAAGTTCTAAGGGAGAAACAGTTGTACGCCAAATTCAACAAGTGCGAGTTTTGGCTTAAGGAGGTAACTTTCCTCGGGCATGTTGTATCAGCTGAGGGGATCAGGGTGGATCCTAGCAAGATCGCGGCAGTGTTGGAGTGGAAACCACCAAAGTCGATTTCGGAAATCCGAAGTTTCCTGGGGTTGGCTGGATATTACAGAAGATTCGTGGGAAACTTCTCCTTAATCGCAGCCCCGTTAACCAAGTTGCTGAGAAAAGGAGTTCCGTTCGTGTGGTCTGAGAAGCAACAAGAGAGTTTCGACAAACTCAAGAAGTTTTTGACAGAAGCACCAGTATTGATTCAACTTGAGTCGGGAAAGGAGTTCACGGTGTATTGTGATGCATCGCATACTGGTCTAGGGTGTGTGTTGATGCAAAAAGGAAAGGTGGTCGCTTATGCCTTGAAGATTTGGAGGCACTATCTGTATGGGGAGAAGTCAGTGGTGTACTCGGATCACAAAAGTTTGAAGTATCTCTTGACTCAGAAGGACTTAAATTTGAGGCAGCTCCGATGGATTGAACTGTTGAAGGACTACGACTGTTCAATTGAGTACCATCCAGGCAAGGCTAACGTGGTGGCTGATGCGTTGAGTCGGAAGGTCGTGACAGACTTAAGGGCGATGTTTGCTCATCTCAGTTTATACGACGATGGAAGTCTTTTGGCAGAGTTGCAAGTTAAGCAAACTTGGATCGAGGAGATTAAGGAAAAGCAATTAGGGGATGACAGTTTAAACGCGCGGAGGTTGCAAGTTCAAGATGGTGGTTTGGAAGGGTATAGTTTGACTGGTGATGGTGTGTTATGTTTTCAAGGGCGGCCTTGTATGCCGAAGGATGTGGAATTGAGGCAAAGAATTCTTCAGGATGCACATAGCAGCCCATACGCTATGCATCCTGGAGGTAGCAAGATGTATGGAGATTTACGGAAGCAGTTCTGGTGGCCAGGGTTGAAGCGTGAGGTAACTGAATTCGTGGGAAGGTGTCTCACATGTCAGCAGGTAAAGGCTGAATATCAGTTGCCATCAGGGTTACTTCAACCAGTAAAGATTCCTCAGTGGAAATGGGAGAGGATCACTATGGACTTCGTCAGTGGGCTACCCCTCACGCCCAGCAAGAATGACGCAGTTTGGGTGATTGTGGACCGTCTGACCAAGTCGGCTCACTTCATACCGGTAAGGGTGGATTACTCGCTTCAGAAGTTAGCTAAGTTGTATGCGGCGGAGATAGTGAGGTTGCACGGTGTGCCAGTGTCGATCATCTCAGACAGAGATCCCAGATTTACGTCGAGGTTTTGGAGAGTGCTACATCAGGCTTTGGGTACACGGTTGGATTTCAGTACAGCATTCCATCCACAGTCTGACGGGCAGTCGGAAAGGGTTATTCAGATTTTAGAGGACATGTTAAGAGGCTGCGTTTTGGACTTCAAAGGTAGTTGGGAAGAGTTTTTGCCACTAGCTGAGTTAGCATACAACAATAGTTTTCAGGCAAGCATTAAGATGGCACCATATGAAGCGTTGTATGGTAGGAGGTGTCGCACACCTACTTGTTGGACAGAGTTGGGTGAGCGACGGATGTTAGGACCGGAATTGGTTGCAGAAACTGAGGATAAGGTGAAGAAGATCCAAGCTCGGTTGAAAGAAGCCTCGGATAGGCAAAAGTCATATGCCGATCTCAAGCGGAGGGACATAGAGTTTGCCGTGGGAGACGAAGTTTTTCTGAAGGTCTCGCCATGGAAGAAAGTGTTAAGATTTGGGAAAAAGGGCAAGTTAAGTCCAAGGTTCATTGGACCGTTTAAGGTGTTGAGGCGAGTGGGACCAGTAGCTTATCGGCTCGAGTTACCAGCAGAACTGAGTCAGATTCACGATGTGTTCCATGTCTCAATGCTTAGACGCTATCGTTCTGATCCATCACACGTCTTGGCAGTTGAGGAAGTTGAGGTGAGTCCAGATTTCACGGTGGAAGAGGAACCTGTGCAGATCCTAGATCTGGATGTAAAAGTTTTGCGTAGGAAGTCAGTTCCTTTAGTGAAGGTCCTATGGCGGAATCATGGCGTGGAGGAAGCTACGTGGGAGCCCGAGGATGTGATGCGGCAGCAATACCCCCAGCTCTTCTGATCCAGGTAATTTCGAGGACGAAATTCTTTTAAGGGGGGTAGAACTGTAACATCCTAATTTAGGGGTAGTTCACAAATTTTCTTTTTATATATAATTATTTTATTATTTTTACATGCTTGAAGAAAGAAAGCTTTAAATAAATTTTTGGTGCGAACCATGACATAGGAAATGATTTGGTAGAATGGTTGAGGCGCTAGGGTGTTTGAATGGTGCAGCAAGTCAGGGGTTCAAGCCACTAAGTTCGTGCCTGGGAGTTTTAATTTTTGCTTTAAGTAGGGTGTTGGGCTAGGAAGGTTTAAGAATAAATGGTGAGGAATACGAGCATGAAAGTCAGCCTGGCAAAGTGGCTTGGGGCGTCACTTAGGGGCCTGGGGGCGCTAGGCTCAGGTTCGAATCACCATGGACGCAAGGGTGGTTGTTTTTGTTTTGGCGTTGAAGTGAGGGAGTGTTTAAAAGAAGATGCTGACGAGTTATGTTACGAAAGGCACGTTAGAAGAGTGGCTGGAGGCTTGGGATTATTCCTTCAGGTCTCGTGTTCGAGTCCTGGGAGTCGCACTCAGGGCGTTTTAAATTTTTGCTTGTAGCGCTTAAGCTAAAGGAGCCAATGGAGAAGGGTTTAAAGGAATGTTGAGACGTGTTATGCCATGAAAGTCAAGCTGGTCGAGTGGCTGAGGCGTGGGGGTTTCTTCCTCAGGTCTTGGGTTCGAAACCCGTATGCAGCACCTGGAAGTATCTATTTTTTTGCTATGACTGGCGTGTTTTGGTGACTGCATGCACATGCACGCATGAAGTAAAGCATGTTGGGCTGTCCTTTTTATTTTATTTTATTTTATTTTGCTGGAGAATATGGGAATTATTTCAATTATTATTTATTGGAAGTGGGTAATGTTTTATTATTTTTATTGAAGGAAGGAAACATTAGTGGGAACATTAATTAAAAATGTTGCACTTTATTTCAAATGGATGGGAAATAATGCTTATTTTGGGGGATTGAAATTATCAAAAGTTGGAAGCATGGCCGGCTTTGTGTTTGCCAAAAGAGAGCACGACCGAATATGAAGCAATTCCTAGGGGGCCTCAACTTTCGTTTTTTTTAGTCTTGCAAGAGTGTGCCAAATTTTACTTCTCCTTCTCTCCTTGTTTTCTTTTGAAGTAGACAACCATTCCATCTTTTCTACAAAGCCTGGCCGAATGTTCTTCCTTGCATTGGGTACATGGCCGAATGAAGCTTTCTTTGGGAGCTTGCTTGGCCGATTTTGAGTTGAGCAAGGAGGTGCTGAATGCATGCTTTGTTCCCACATTGTTCTTAGCCGAAAGAAATAGAGAAGGCAAGGCTTGAGCTTCAGTTTTGGAAGGAGTCTTTCGGGTTTCGAATCTTCAAGGGGCTAGTACACCAAGGCTTCCGGGATTAAACTCGTCTTGGTAAGTAATAACAAGTTTCGGCCTAAGGCCATAATTTTGGTACGATTAATTCTTCGGAGTTATTAGT
Source organism: Gossypium australe (assembly GCA_005393395.2). Lineage (NCBI taxonomy): Eukaryota > Viridiplantae > Streptophyta > Magnoliopsida > Malvales > Malvaceae > Gossypium > Gossypium australe. The sequence continues at coordinate 108,497,420 of CM016620.1, read as the reverse complement.
ATAGCCATACTAATATGTGCCATATAGGGATTTCAACGATCTCGGGGATAAGTGTAGTTTTGGGATTTGGTAGAAGACCAAGTCAGCACTCAAAGTAGGTGTTCTTCGAGTACTACATATTTTTGAGGGATTATTAACATAGCCGAATGGTTATTAGATCTTAAGTGTGGGTGTTGGCCGAATATAGGAGCAATACGGGAACACGGTTCGAGACCTTTGTGATACTGGGTAGATTCGGGATTTCTCTCTAGATCTCCGATTAAATAGGTGTGTAAACTCTTACACACTTTATTAGTATAAATTGTTCTTATGATAATATATATATATATATATATATAACCTCTCATGTAGTAATTTTGCCTTGTGGGCATAAGCTTGGATTTCGGGTAAGTCCCCTATTACTCGATCTATGATGTATGTTGTGTACGCCATCATATGCTATTAAATGCTATGCTATATGTGAATGCATGATATATGAGATCATGATACTGTTATGTGAGCATGATGATGGTGGGATGGATGAGAGGAGGGAGATGATCTCTATGGACTGTCACCAGTGGTTTGGTACCACAGGATGGGTTGGCCCCATCATTGATATTCATGACTTCGGTCATCAGTGGTTTGGCACCACATATTGATATTCGTGACTAAGTCCCAGTGGTTTGGCACCACACATGGATATTGTGACTTCGGTCACTAGTGGTTTCGCACCACACGATGGGTTAGCCCCATCATTTGATATTTGTGACTTCGGTCACCAGTGGTTTGGCACCACCAGTGGTTTGGTACCACACGGGGTAGAAAAAGGAGCATGGATGGCTAGGTTGGGTTGCATAACTGCATGTATTACTAATATCTTGTGTATGAGTTGTATTTTCGGGTTGGGGATTTATACACTGAGTCTTGGTGACTCACCCCTTCCCATATTATTTTGTAGGTGAGTAGATCGCGGAGATAGAGCCGGGGAGGACTTGAGACGGCCATGCTTGTTTCGTGGACTTTAAATTTTATTTCGCCCCGTTTTAAGTTTATTATTTACTAAATTTCGATTGGGTTGTAATATGGTCGCTTATTATTATTCGTATGTTTAAGTAGTTGCTTTTACTTTATTTTTATTATGTTACTAATGAACTTAAGAACTGTTAAGCAAATCGGTTAAAAGTAACGTTTTTTTTTTTCAAAATTATACTCGTACTCGTTTTCAAAGATGTTACCATCGGGTAACAAAATTTTCTAAGTTAACGATAACTCTGATGTTTCTAAAAATTTAAATTTTCAAATGGTTTCAACTCAATCGTGTTTATCAAATCAACTCATCTGAGTTTTAGCAAATACTGTTTTATAACTTTAGTAAATTTTCAGATTTCCACTATTAATTCGAATCCTTCTAAACGTTTTTACTTCGTGACATACCAGATCCGGTCAAGGCCTGTGGGCCGGGTTTGGGGTGTTACACAACCAATTCCAAAATCCAACAATTCAATCAATGCAAATTCATATTTAAACATATTTAGATTCTACTTATAACATCAAAATACCAAATATCATTCTTTACAACAAAAGTCATGTAGTAATTTTAAGTGACCAAAATAACACCTATGTACATGCCATTTTAACACAAAATATAGTACTTACTTTTGTAGTCCTTGAAGATGTGATGAGATGAGAGATCTTCTAGTTGGACTTCTCTTCTAGTCTATTTGTACCTACGCGTTAAAAATAAACGCGTTAAGCCAGTGAAGGCTTAGTAAGCACTACAAGAATAATTAATTAAGCAATCATAACAGAATATTTTAAACTCAATCAATTATTGCATATTTACTCACATATAAGTCTCTTCAACTATGCATTGCTTTAAATAAGTTTAACTTATTTTTTTGTAAGGTATAAAACTTACCTTAACACATCAGTAATTCACTTTTATTCTCAATTCACAATGTAATACCCAAACTTTGCCCGGGCCCACTTTTACAAACCAAACCCATTTCTCAACCCAAATTACCCCAATTACAAAACCCATTTAACCAAACCTTAAGCCCAAACCCCCCATGACCCAGAAAATCAGTAAATCAATATGGCCCAAAAATGAGATCAGGGAACCCTAGGGTTCCCCCCTTTGATGCGCCGCAACACCCATGGCAGCCTCTGGCCATGTGCATACCACCAGCCACCACCCACGTTGGAACGGCCAGGGAACCCGATTGCCGGAAGGAAGGAAGAGGAGAGGAGAGAAGGTTGGAACGGCTGCTGTTCTCTTCTTTAAAAAAATTTTTAGGGTTAAAAATGGGGTTTCAAATAAAACTTTGGGGGTTTATGTATCAAACAAAACGACGCCGTTTTGATCAAAGGAGGGTCCGCGCGTTGACCCGGATCCGACCCAGGATCCGCGCGCCCTCCTCCCGATGGATTAATTGCGCCTCTGGCCCCTCCCATCTTTTTTGCCTTGCAAATATTCATTTATTTCTTCATAATTTGGCCCAAAAATTTGCCTTTCGTTTCAATCTAGCCCGCACTTGAACGCTGCCGTTTCTGACAATGGGCTTATTTTCTATTTAAGTCCCTTTAAGTTATGCGCGCACGACGATTTAGTCCCTTTTATCTTTATTCATTTCAAATCGACTCTGAAATCTCATTTTCCATACAATTTGATCCCCGTCTTAGCATTTTATAATTCACTTTAGCCTCATATTTATGTCACTATATTATTATTATTATTATTATTATTATTATTATTATTATTATTATTAGTTACTACTATTAGTATTATTAGCTGCGTGTATATATATATATATATATTTTATTATTATTGTTATTTATTATTATTATATCATTATTTCTATTATATTTATATCAGCATTGTATATAGTTTATATCTTTATTATTACTATCATTATTATTATTCTTAGTCACTATTAGTAATATCATTAGTCGTATTTTATATTCACTGTTATTATTATTATTGTTACTATATATTATTATGTTGCATAGGCTATATTATTTTATCATTACATTATTATCATATTATCATCATATTGTATATATTGCATATTGTTATTATCATACTTATATTATCATTTTGTGTATATTTTGCATTATCGTCATTATTATTATTATTATGTTTACTACTATTATTATTATTATATTGTATATATTTTGGCATTATTATTACTATTACCATTATTGACATTGTTTTTTTTTTGTGTTTTGTTTTATTTTTAACATTTTTATTTTTTATTTTATTTCTTTATCTTTGCTTCGACATTTTCACGATTATTTTCGTTGGCGTCATTTTTTCGTAAATCGATATTTTCGAGATGATCTTGGATTCAAAGGTTTAAATTATCGTGTCCTAAAGTATTGGGTGTGATATTTTAGTCTTTTGGAACGAGAAGATTTTGATTTTAAAAAAAAAAAAAGGAAAAAACTCGAGAAAACTACGGGATAATCTTGGATTTGAAGGTTTAAAATATCGTGTCCTAAAGCATTGGATGTGGTATTTTATCCTTTTGAAGCAAGAAGATCCCCAATTTCAATTTGAAAGCTATGGGATGATCTCCGACTCGAGGATTTAAATCACCGTGTCCTAAAGTATTGGACGTGATACTTTAATCCCTTGGGAACGAGAAAGTCTTGGTTTGTACTCCGGAAAACTATGAGATGATCTTAGGATCGAGGATTTGAACTATCGTGTCCTGAAGTATTGGACGTGACATTTTTTATCTTCGAAACAAGAAAATCTCGGTTTAATTCGAAAAAGGCGAATATTTCAAAAAGGGTTGAGAATTTTAAATTCCTCAAAAATTTCCAACTTTCGACATAAGGACATTAATTGATCAAATCGGTACCAATTTTGGGCGTGACGAGGGTGCTAATCCTTCCTCGTACGTAACCGACTCCCGAACTCTATTTTCTCGAATATTCGTAGGCCTAAAAACACTGTTTTAGTAAATCAAATGTTTTATTAAAACAAAGGTGATCCGATCACACCTAATAAAAGGTCGGTGGCGACTCCCGTTTTACTCATTTTCAAAAACCCAAGTTCGATTCCCGTTTTTGTCAAAAAAATGGTTACGACAGCTTGGCGACTCCACTGGGGACCAATAAGAGAGTCAGGCCGTAAAATTGATTAATTTCTGTCCTTTTGTCGAAAGTTGAAAATTTGGTTTTCCTTTTATTGCTTTTGCTTATATCATCTTATCTGATCGTGTGGTTCGAGTCTTGAATAATAGTGTTTCATCATATTGCGTGACCGTTGAGTCGCACCCTTTTAAGTGGGAGTGAGAAGCTACTCTTTCGTGAGGTTTTCACCTCCGTGCAAGATAGTGGATCGCTTTCGGGATACATCCGTACCTATGTCTTCGTGAGATTTTCATCTCCGTGCGGCCATAGGGAAATGTATTCCCCTGAACCGAACTCGATCCGTATAAGCCTATAATGGGTGAGGATTGAGGAATCCGCTGGTTCAGGTACCTTTACTCTAGAACCGAACCACATATAGTAAGCCATAAGAGCCACCCTAGATAGAGCTATACCAAACTCTAGTGGTTACCCGATTAAGTTTTGCATTTGCTGCTTACTAATGACTTGCTTTATCTTCATCTCTTCGCATAGCATATGCATTAAAAAGATGTTGATTCCCATTCGATTTCTGAATAGGTAGCTTGTCATGGAAAAGGGGTTTCTTGATAGAGTGGAAGACAATGCGGCCGTCCGGATATGGGCTGAGACAGTACAACGAGAGAAAGGGGATAGCCTCACGGAGGGATATATATCAGAGTTGTGGGATTATACACGCATCAGTGTGACTCAAAATAATCTTCAAGAAATGAAGGAAATATGGGATCAGTGGGACGACAAAATCAAGCAGTTATTCTACCATCATTATGGCGACTTGCCTTATCTGCTTGACGTCAAGATAGACCAACACTTGTTCTGAGCAATGACCCAATTTTGGAATCCTGCGTATGGTTGCTTCACTTTCGGAAAAGTGGATTTGGTTCCTACCGTAGAGGAGTACACGGCCCTGATCCACTGCCCGAGAATTCAAACTGATAAAGCTTACTTGAGAGCCGTTAATGTACCCACATTTACAAAAAAGCTGATGAGCATAACGGGGATGAGCGAGCAGTGGGTTACGGCTCGAGCAAAACAAAAGGGAGATTGCAAATGCATACCTTGGAGAAACTTAAGAGATTTGATCATGGCACATCCTGAGGAAAAGAAGAGGGTCGATGTTTTAGCTTTGAGCATTTACGGATTGGTCATCTTCCCCAAGGCCCTAGGATATGTGGATGAGGCGGTGTCAGATCTGTTTGACAAATTAGAAAGGGGGATTACACCTATTCCGGCGATCCTCGCTGAAACCTTTAGGTCCCTAAGCGCAAGCCGAAGGGCGGGCGAAGGGAGATTCATCGGTTGTGCCCAACTCTTACTAGCATGGTTTCACGGACATTTTTGGAAAACGGGAAAGGTATCGTGTCTAATTTACACCGAGGACTATTCTCTGTTGAAAAACGCGGTAGCTACGCCTAGACGAGATGATATCACGGAAGAAAGATGGATGATGATTTTACGGAACCTGCAAGAGAAAGATGTGGACTGGAGAGCTCCTTGGATGATTCCCGACGAAATCTTATATAAGTGTGGAGACCTCGATTATGTCCCTGTACTCGGGATATGGAGAGCGGCCGGGTACACTCCCCTCCTCGTGTTAAGGCAGTACAGGTCAAGACAATTTATACCCCCAACACAAGGGTTAGCTCAGTGCGAGTTCGAATATAAAGGGGAGAACTACAAGAGGAGAGTTCGGGAGATATCGAACGCCTGGAGCCAACTTCATAGAATGAAAAGGTTCGACAGCAATCCCATGACAACCCCTGAGTATGACCAATGGCGGAGTCAAAGAATCAATGATAACCTTCCCACGTTAGATCAAGAAGACACCCGATCACTAGAAGAGCATATACGGGTGATCCCTTCTGAGCTTGAAATCATCAAACAAGACTTCGAAGAAAGGAACCGGGGATTAAGGAAAAAGATAGGACAACTGGAGGAAGAGAAGATGCAGCTAGGCTTGGACGTCGATATTCAGAAACTAGAAGCCGAGAAGTGGAGGAAAGGGAAAACTAAAGCCGAAGAAGATTTGGATGATTTAAAGAATGACTACAAGAAGCTACGAAGGTCGATGTGAACTGCGGGACTTGGGAAAACGTCGGAGCAATGGCGTCAAGAAGTCAAAGAAGAAAAGAACAGAGCGAGCTAGTGGAAAAAGGAACTCCGAGATACCCATGAGCGAGAAGATGCCCTAAAACGGAATTTGATGGAAAGTCATAATGAGAAGGAGAAATTAAAAATGCGAGTGGGAAAGAACGCTGTATCAGTATCGTGGCCGTAATTCCATAGCCGAACTAAAGGCTAGTTTGAGTAAAATTGAAGAAATGAGGGTAAGAATTGGAGAGCTAGAATCTACCCTACATGGCTATGAACTGCGGGAAGAACTTTTGGAAGCCAATGAGGAGCGATGGAAGCAACAAATGCATCATTCTCAAAGCCAAATCAGAAATCGGGATTACATTATGGGAGAGGCCGTAGCTCAAATACGAGGGGTGGCGGATCACTTGCAAACTATGGCAGTTCGAGCTGATGTATTAGGGCTGATGTACGAGTCAAAATCAGAGAAGGGTCAAGAGTTAGCTTGGCTTCTTGAGGAAGTCAATGCGTTAAGCGCTAGGGCCCGGCCTTTTATGTAATCCATTTCATGTAAAGAAACTTGTTTTCTAGGAAAAGCTATCCTAAAGGAAATTGAATTGGAATCAACATTTTTTGCATACATTTCGTACATCTGCATTACATCGCATCATACACATCGAATCTCACAAAAGGACCCTAAAATTATGGCAGTTACCCTGGAACATCACTACGGTACGAGAGGAAAAACGAGAATAATGGATCAAAAGATGGAAAGACTAGAACAAATGCAAAAAGAAATCCAGGATCAAATAAAAGAACGAGCGCAATTACAAGAGCAATTGGCCAAAACCCAGAAGGACATGATGGAGAAAATGCAAAAATCCCAGGACAAAATGGTGGACCAAATAATACAATTGCTGTCTAAAGAACGAGGCATTGCCACTACCTCAGGGAACGACAGTGATAATCTCGCCCTTCCCCTACTAGATGTCCAAACACCACAAGATACGCATCCCCAAAGGGCATCTGTCACTATCAGGCCACAATATCACGCTGATACCACAACACTGACACACCTCCCGACGGGTTCGGGCACTAACCCAGGAGAAAATCTGGTCAGTCCCGGTGTCCCCGATCTGGATGAGATGGCCGAAAAGGCAAAACAAGAACTGCCAAAATGGGTGGAGGAGAGATTCAAAGCCCTGGAAAATGCCGGTAGACGACGAGGAATAAAGGCCAATGACTTAAGCTTAGTCCCCGACTTGGTGCTCCCTTACAATTTTAAGATGCCGGAGTTCGAAAGTTACAATGGGACAAGTTGCCCAGAGGCCCACATCACTATGTTCTGTAGAAGAATGACAGGCTACACTAATAATGACCCATTGCTGATCCATTGTTTCCAAGACAGCCTGATAGGGGCAGCAGCCAGATAGTACAACCAGTTGAGTCGTGCCAAAATTTGGTCATGGGATGATTTGGCTCAAGCATTCTTGGAACAATATAGTCACGTAACGGACATGACCCCTGATAGGATCACACTGCAGAACATGGAAAAGAAAGGGAACGAAAGCTTTAGGCAATATGTACAGAGATGGAGAGAGGTTGCCATCCAGGTCCAGCCACCGCTTATGGAGAAAGAAACCACAATGCTCTTTATCCGCACGTTGAAAGCCCCATTCCTCATGCATATGATAGGAAGCGCAACTCGGAGTTTCTCAGACATCGTAACTACTGGAGAAATGATTGAAAATATTATGAAAAGTGGAGGGATCGAGACGGGGGAGAGTGCCAAAAGAATGCCCCCAAGAAGGAAAGAAAGTGAGGTGAATAATGCAAGCATGGGACACCCGAGGTCAATCACCATAAATCAGCCAAAAGCAACGACCGCGGGGCAACAAGGGCTACCCAAGAAAGAACTCGGCACCTCAAGACAAGATAATGAGAAGCCCCAATTTACACCAATTCCGATGACGTATAAGGAAATGTACCAAACCCTGTTCGATGCACATATTGTGTCCCCTTTTCATCTCAAACCAATGCAACCTCCTTACCCCAAGTGGTATGACTCGAACGCCCAGTGTGAATACCATGCAGGAATCACGGGACACTCAATAGAGAACTGCCTGGCTTTCAAGAAATTGGTAGAGAAATTTATCAACATGGGTGTGGTCGAATTGGACGGCATGCCAAACGTGACAAGTCCTTTACCTAATCACGCCAAGGGCGGAATTAACGCGATCAGCGAAAGTTCGGCAAAAAGGATCAAAACGAACGTTGCAGAGGTCAAGACTCCCCTGAGATGGGTCTGGAAAGAAATGGTCAAGCATGGACTAGCCATTACAGAAGGAGGTCAAGGAGAACTGACAAACTATTGTGAGCACCATCAAGAGTCGGGACATGAGATTCAGACTTGCGGAGAATTCAGAGCTCTAGTGCAAAACTTAATGAACAATAAAGAAGTCGAATTTTATGAGGAAGGCACAGAAGATAGGAGCATATGCGCATCAGAGTCAACAGCAAAAAGTTCGAAAGTTAACCTTCCGATGATCACTATTTCACGCCCCAAAAATGATAAAACAGGGGCGCGGGTAGCACCGAGAGTGGTTATACGGAGGCCCGCTGCCGTTGAAGATAATAGGGAGGCTTCTCAGAGCCATGGGTGTGAGGTAGTAGCCTCCGTAAAGGAGAGTTCAGCTAGCAATGAGATAGGAACACGGGTGACACCGAAGGTGATAATACGGAAGCCCGCTGCATTCGCTTACAAAGATAGCAAGGAAGTCCCCTGGAACTATAAGTGTAATGTAGAAGTTGCAAAAAGCTCGACTAATGTAACGAAGGAGGATTCAAACGAAGGCTTCCATACTCGAAGCGGGAGACGCTACGACTTGGTAAAGGGGAAAGCTCCAATGGTGGAACAAGAGAAGAGAAAGCCAGCTGAACCCGAGCCGAGGATCAAGGAGCCTGTGACTGAGGAAGAAGCTAAAGAGTTCCTGAAATTTCTAAAACATTGTGAGTATTGTGTGGTAGAACAGCTACACAAACAGCCGGCACGCATATCCGTATTGACCTTGCTCCAATGCTCAGAAGTACACAGGAACGCATTAATGAAGGTTTTAAACGAAACCTACGTCACTAGTGACATCTCGGTTAATAAGTTGGATCGATTGATCGGCCATATAAGCGCAAACAACTTCATTCATTTTAATGATGATGAAATACCCCCAGGTGGTAGAGGATCCACCAAGGCATTACATGTTACCGCCAAATGTAAGGGGCACACATTGTCAGGGGTCTTGATAGACAACAGGTCTGCGTTAAATGTGCTGCCCCTGTCCACCCTCAACAGATTACCGGTGGATAGTTCCTACATGAAGGAATGCCAAAGTATGGTAAGGGCCTTCGACGGGACTCAAAGAAGGGTCATGGGGAGGATTGAGGTACCCTTACTGATTGGCCCAACTATTTATGAAATAGATTTTTTGGTCATGGATATCGAACCTTCCTACAACTGCCTATTGGGGAGACCATGGATACATTCAGCCGGGGCAGTACCTTCATCACTACATCAAAAAGTAAAGTTGATAGTGGATGGCCGACTGATAACGATAAAAGCTGAGGAGGACATCATTGCCACCGTGACCAGTGACATGCCTTACTTGGAGACGAACGACGAGGCAACGGAATGCTCGTTCCGATCTCTCGAGTTCGTGAACGCAACCTTTGTCATGGAAGGAAACAAGATCTGGAAGCCAAAAATCTCGAGCACCACAAGGATGGGTTTGAAAATGACCGTGGAAAAGGGTGCTTTACCGGGAAGAGGGCTTGGAAAATACCTTCAGGGGAGAATAGCGGCTCCAATACTGAGAGAGAAACAGAATCATTTTGGCCTGGGATTCAGACCAGATGCAAGGCAAAAGAAGGAGGAGTTAGAAAAGAGACGGGAAAGAAGACTCACCCGTTTGAGTGGGAAGGAAACCAAGTGGGAACCCATGATAATCCCGCACATATCCAAGACCTTTGTGTCAGGAGGGGTAATCCACTCTTAGCAGGGGACACCAAAGGGAGAGGACATCGCGGCAATGTTAGGCAACGTCTATATTAGTGCCCTATCGAAGGAGGCGGTTGGCGGAGGAGTCTTGCCAAATATCCAGCCTTATGAATCTGAAAACATCTTGAACAATTGGACTGCGGAAGAAATCCCTGTAGTATTTAGGGCCCCTTCAGAGTAATGTTCAAGACACACTTGTTGCTCCGAGCCTAAGAGCAGCAAGATTTCTTTTGTAAAATAGGCGCATGTTTACGTATCGTTATATCAATAAAATGCATTTTTCGAAGCAAACATTTCCTTTCTTTGTTTTCCGGCCATTTTTCAGCATCACCATACATACAACTGTTCATCCACAAATTCATTCATTCCACCCGTATTTTCTTAAACTGCAACAGGTCCCCGGATGTCAATGACTTGAGCAACGCTGCCTCAGATTCGAAATATTCTTTTGAGCAAGACATGTGCCTAGGAGATCTACAGGATTTTGAAGATGACACGGACGATGACCTGTCTCCTGATTGGTTAAGAATGGAAGAGCAGGAGGAGAGACAGATTCGGCCCCATAATGAGGCAGTAGAGACTGTGATGTTAGAAGAAGGGAAAGCGGTAAACATTGGGACATGTATAGCCGGGGAAACGAGGCAGAATCTTATCAAACTGCTGCAAGAATTCAAGGATGTCTTTGCATGGTCTTATGAAGATATGCTCGGTTTGAGCACCGATATCGCAGTACATCGCTTACCCATAAGGAGGGATTGCAAGCCAGTTCAGCAGAAACTCCGAAGGATGAGACCGGATATAGTACTGAAAATAAAGGAAGAGGTCCAAAAGCAGTTCGACGCTGGATTCTTGCAAGAAATCAAATATTCAGAATGGGTGGCCAATATCGTGCCCGTCCCGAAAAAGGGCGGAAAGGTACGGATGTGTATGGATTATAGAGACCTCAACAAGGCTAGCCCAAAGGATAACTTTCCTTTGCCTCATATTGATACTCTAGTAGACAATACAGCAGGCTTTTCACTATTTTCCTTCATGGATGGCTTCTCCGGATACAATCAGATAAAAATGCACCCTGAAGATATGGGAAAGACCACCTTCATAACACTGTGGGGCACATTCTGTTACAAAGTAATGCCTTTTGGTTTGAAAAAAGCAGGGGCTACATATCAAAGGGCCATGGTGACCTTGTTCCACGATATGATGCATAAAGAGATTGAAGTTTATGTGGATGACATGATTGCGAAGTCTAGAACGGAGAAAGAACATATCCAAGTTTTGCAGAAACTATTTCGGAGATTAAGGAGGTTCCAATTGAAACTCAATCCTACGAAATGTACCTTCGGAGCTAGATCCGGCAAGTTGTTGGGCTTCATAGTCAGCGAGAAGGGGATTGAAATTGATTCAGATAAGGTTCAGGCTATACAAGAATTGCCTCCGCCGCGCACTCAAAAAGAAGTTCGAGGTTTCCTCGGTAGACTAAATTACATCGCTCGGTTTATCTCACAACTAACTGAGAAATGCGATCCCATATTCCGTCTTTTAAAGAAACATAACCCCGGCGTATGGGATGACGAATGTCAGGAAGCTTTCAATAGGGTCAAACAGTACCTGTCAAGCCCTCCAGTACTGTCACCTCCACGCCCTGATAAGCCATTAATCCTATATCTGACAGTGCTTGGTCACTCTATGGGATGTGTGCTCGGTCAACATGATGATACAGGAAGAAAGGAGAAGGCGATATACTATCTCAGTAAGAAATTCACTGAGTGTGAAATGAGATATTCACCGATTGAAAAGTTGTGTTGCGCGTTGATTTGGACAACTCGGAGATTGAGGCAATATATGCTGTACCACACGACCTAGCTAATCTCGAAGTTAGACCCCCTAAAATACATGATGGAGGCGACCGCTTTAAATGGAAGGATGGCTAGATGGCAAATCCTACTGTCTGAATTTGATATCGTATATGTGAGCTAGAAAGCTATAAAAGGGAGCGCGGTAGCCGACTTCCTAGCTAGCAGAGCTTTAGAAGATTACGAGCCGCTGAACTTTGATTTCCCCAATGAAGACCTAATGTATGTGGCAGCTGCGGAAGAGGACACTGCGAAAGATTGCCTTTGGAAATTGTATTTCGACGGAGCATCAAACGCCATAGGAAATGGGGTTGGGGCAGTCTTAGTATCTCCAAAAGGAGAACACTACCCATTCACAGTCAGGCTGGATTTTGATTGTACAAACAATATGGCAGAATACGAAGCCTGTATCATGGGACTCCACGCTGCTATAGAACGTAGAGTTAGAACGCTGGAAGTATATGGAGACTCCGCATTAGTGATCTACCAACTAAGGGGCGAATGGGAAACAAGAGACCCCAAATTGATCAACTATCGAAGGATAGTCATAGGATTAATCGAGGAGTTTGACGATATCACCTTTAGTTATCTCCCACGAGAAGAAAACCAAATGGCAGATGCTCTGGCTACTTTAGCCTCCATGATTAAGGCGAGTAAACAAGAAGATGTAAAGCCTATTCAGATGAGTATTTACGAGGCCCCAGCTTATTGCTGCAACATAGAAGAAGAGGAAAGGGACAATCACCCCTGGTACCGAGATATATTGCGATATGTGAAAAATCACGAGTACCCAGATCATGCAACTGAGAATGAGAAAAGGACGCTCAGGAGATTGGCCCTCGAATATGTTTTGGATGGAGACATCTTGTACAGAAAAGGGAAAGACCAAGTATTGTTGAGATGCGTCGATGCTTTAGAAGCCAAGATGATACTAGAGGAAGTCCATGAGGGCGTTTGTGGAACACATGCTAACGGATTCACAATGGCCAGGCAAATAATGAGATTTGGATATTACTGGTCCACCATGGAAGGAGACTGTATCGACTATGCCAAGAGATGTCATAAATGCCAGATCTATGGAGATAAGATTCATGTGCCTCCGTCTCCCCTACACGTTATGACTTCCCCATGGCCCTTTTCCATGTGGGGCATGGATGTTATCAGACCAATCTCACCAAAAGCGTTAAACAGACACCGGTTCATCTTCGTAGTCATCGACTATTTCACGAAATGGGTAGAAGCGGCTTCATACGCTAACGTCACTAAATCGGCGGTTAGTCGATTCTTAAAAAAGGAGATCATCTGTCGATATGGGATGCCCGAAAGGATCATATCAGATAATGCTTTGAATTTGAACAACAGTACAATAGCAGATGTTTGTCGTCAATTCAACATTAAACATCATAACTCATCCTCAAACCGCCCGAAAATGAATGGGGCAGTGGAAGCAGCGAATAAGAACATCAAAAAGATAGTGGCAAAGATGACAGAAACTTACAAGGATTGGCATGAGAAACTACCGTTTGCTCTTTATGCTTATCGGACATCCGTCAGAACCTCTACTGGGGCGACACCCTTCTCACTGGTCTACGGGATGGAGGCAGTCCTACCCATTGAGGTGGAAATACCTTCTCTCCGGGTTTTAACAGAAGTAAAACTGGATGAAGCTGAGTGGATTCAGGCTCGATACGATCAATTGAACCTAATCGAGGAAAAGAGGCTAAAAGCTATTCGTCACGGTCAGATGTATCAAAAGCGCATGATGCGAGCCTATAACAAAAAGGTTCGCCCAAGAGAGTTTCACGAGGGAGACCTGGTACTGAAAAAGATCCTCCCCATACAAAAGGACTTCAGAGGGAAATGGATGCCGAATTGGGAAGGGCCATACGTGGTGAATAAGGCTTTCTCCGGAGGCGCACTGATCCTAACGGAAATGGATGGGAAAAGCTTGCCCAACCCCGTGAACTCAGATTCAGTCAAAAGATACTTCGCTTAAACAAGCAAGGACAAGGAACCACAAGGACACCTTGATTCCCAAAAAAAAAAAAAGGGAGAGGCCAAGGGCGCTTTGAGACCAAAGGGGATTTGAGTCGAAAACCTGAAAAGGCGGCTTCAACTATGAAGAAAAATCTCACTGCGCTGGAATGGACAAGGAAGGGGTATGCTGCGTCTTGAGGCATCAACAAAATACTCAAGATCTCCTAAAGCACATATCAAACTCAAAATGGTCTTCCAAATGCTCAAGCGGAGAAGCCTAGACTGCGATATCTGGGGTACCTAATTTCTATTCTGCCCATCTTTGTAATTTGTAATTATCTTATTTCAATGAACTTCTTCCTTAATTGCATTGGCTAGTTTGATTTGACCTGTTTTACTTCGGGTTATACTCCCCATCCTTTCTAGGCATTTTACATTGAAATGACGATTACAGAACTAATAATACTTTCATAAAAGGAGTCCTACATATTATTCTGAAAGCCTCTTAATAATACGAAGACTTGAAACATGACTATTGTTCGAAATCCATTCCACCTAGGGTTTAGAAAAGTTGAAAAATGACGAAGATCGTCTATTTGAACAAAGACCAGATGCCTCGTAGGCAACATGCTATTCATAAGTAACGAGCAATGCCGGTCTAGGCATATAATGAAGTCATAATACCATTATTGATTCTACACCTTAAGGTCGCAGCAAGAGGGTTAGAAGAAGACAAACGTTACTCTCCTGAGATGGTAGTGAGAAGTACGAACTTTACGTCTCAGAAAGTACGACGGAAGGGACAATGAAATTACAGCGGGGCAAGCTCATTTTTGTGGGCTTCCTGTATCGGCCACAATCGTAGTGCATCAGTGATAGAATCTCGCTATGAGCAATTCAAACCATAAACGGGGTCCTTCTCACGCATTCATACGCATCAAGCTAGGAGCATTCGATTTATTGCGATCATTACACTGTGGGAAATCATCATTCGCATAACATTCAGCATCCACATAAATGACACATAAAGTTAGGAGCATTTGAGCCATTCGATCATAACATCCTCGTTATTTGCATAAGCACAAACATATTCAATGTGACAGGTCCCTTAAAAAAAGGGACGCCATATCGAAATTCGGATTTTGCTCCAGCGGAGCGGTCTAAAGATTGAAGCCTTCCTGAGGGTAGTAGGGAAGCAAGTTGAAAGTTCAGACTTATCACCGTTCATTTTCGAGAAGTGTCAGCAAGAAGATCCAAGTTACGGGTCTCTTCGGGATTCCTATCACTGTTCATTTTCGAGAAGTTTCAGCAAGAAGATCCAAGTTAAGGGTCTCTTCTGGATTCCTATCACTGTTCATTTTCGAGAAGTTTCAGCAAGAAGATCCAAGTTACGGGTCTCTTCTGGATTCCTATCACTGTTCGTTCTCGAGAAGTTTCAGCAAGAAGATCCAAGTTACGGGTCTCTCCTGGATTCTTATCACCGTTCGTTTTCGAGAAGTTTCAGCAAGAAGATCCAAGTTACGGGTCTCTTCTGGATTCCTATCACCGTTCGTTTTCGAGAAGTTTCAGCAAGAAGATCCAAGTTACGGGTCTCTTCTGAATTCCTATCACCGTTCGTTTTCGAGAAGTTTCAGCAAGAAGATCAAAATTACGGGTCTCTTCTGGATTCCTATCACCACTTATTTTCGAGAAGTTTCAGCGAGAAGATCAAAGTTGCGGATCTCTTCTTTTTGAATTCTTATCACCCCAAACCCATTAGAATGGACCTGAGCAAAGGGTTACAGGGAAGTTTGAAGCTGTTTGAAGAAGACGCGGATCAAGAGGTCAAGGCTTGGCCCGGGCAAAATTGGTCCCTTTATTGTCTTTGCTCTATTCTCGTTTTACGACAATAAGCAAAGAGGGGCAGCTGTAATACCCAAACTTTGCTCGGGCCCACTTTTACAAACCAAACCCATTTCTCAACCCAAATTACCCCAATTACAAAACCCATTTAACCAAACCTTAAGCCCAAACCCCCCATGACCCAGAAAATCATTAAATCAATATGGCTCAAAAATGAGATCAGGGAACCCTAGGGTTCCCCCCTTTGATGCGCCGCAACACCCATGGCAGCCTCTGGCCATGTGCATACCACCAGCCACCACCCACGCGCATGCTACCTCCACTACGCGCGCCAACCTTCGCACGCCTCTGTCAGTGCCCATACCTGTGAAAGAAAACAAATGAGGACAGCGAGGAAACAATAGAGAAGCTTTGTACTTTTCTACCGCTTATTCGGCTATAAAAGCCAATTAAGAATAATGTATTAAGGACCTTTTTTTTGGGGAAGAATCAATAAAAAAACAAAAAATCAGAACACAAAAGAGGGATTCGAACCCATCAAAATCGCATGTAAAAGGGAATTCTTTTTGGTATATTACGAACAATTAGAAATCAAAAGCAAAAAAGGTCGGTTTCCATTCTTCATTCGTTATCCTCTGTCGATTTATTATTGTTTTTTCATTTTATTTTCAATTTTTCAAAAGACAAAAATCAAATAATAACAAAAGGAGAGGTAAAAACTTACTTGAATCGGGTTTCGAAGTGGGTCTAAGGCTCGCTGGCTGGAGCGTCGACGGCCATCGAGTCGATGGTGGCGCGACGTGGTGTTGAACGGACAGGGAACCCGATTGCCGGAGGGAAGGAAGAGGAGAGGAGAGAAGGTTGGAACGGCTGCTGTTCTCTTCTCTAAAAAAATTTTTAGGGTTAAAAATGGGGTTTCAAATAAAACTTTGGGGGTTTATGTATCAAACAAAACGACGCCGTTTTGATCAAAGGAGGGTTCGCGCGTTGACCCGGATCCGACCCAGGATCCGCGCGCCCTCCTCCCGATGGATTAATTGCGCCTCTGGCCCCTCCCATCTTTTTTGCCTTGCAAATATTCATTTATTTCTTCATAATTTGGCCCAAAAATTTGCCTTTCGTTTCAATCTAGCCCGCACTTGAACGCTGCCGTTTCTGACAATGGGCTTATTTTCTATTTAAGTCCCTTTAAGTTATGCGCGCACGACGATTTAGTCCCTTTTATCTTTATTCATTTCAAATCGACTCTGAAATTTCATTTTCCATACAATTTGATCCCCGTCTTAGCATTTTATAATTATTCACTTTAGCCTCATATTTATGTCACTATATTATTATTATTATTATTATTATTATTATTAGTTACTACTATTAGTATTATTAGCTGCGTGTATATATATATATATATATATATATATTTTATTATTATTGTTATTTATTATTATTATATCATTATTTCTATTATATTTATATCGGCATTGTATATAGTTTATATCTTTATTATTACTATCATTATTATTATTCTTAGTCACTATTAGTAATATCATTAGTCGTATTTTATATTCACTGTTATTATTATTATTGTTACTATATATTATTATGTTGCATAGGCTATATTATTTTATCATTACATTATTATCATATTATCATCATATTGTATATATTGCATATTGTTATTATCATACTTATATTATCATTTTGTGTATATTTTGCATTATCGTCATTATTATTATTATTATGTTTACTACTATTATTATTATATTGTATATATTTTGGCATTATTATTACTATTACCATTATTGACATTGTTTTTTTTTTGTGTTTTGTTTTATTTTTAACATTTTTATTTTTTATTTTATTTCTTTATCTTTGCTTCGACATTTTCACGATTATTTTCGTTGGCGTCATTTTTTCGTAAATCGATATTTTCGACATGATCTTGGATTCAAAGGTTTAAATTATCGTGTCCTAAAGTATTGGGTGTGATATTTTAGTCTTTTGGAACGAGAAGATTTTGATTTTTTAAAAAAAAAAAAGGAAAAAACTCGAGAAAACTACGGGATAATCTTGGATTTGAAGGTTTAAAATATCGTGTCCTAAAGCATTGGATGTGGTATTTTATCCTTTTGAAGCAAGAAGATCCCCATTTTCAATTTGAAAGCTATGGGATGATCTCCGACTCGAGGATTTAAATCACCATGTCCTAAAGTATTGGACGTGATACTTTAATCCCTTGGGAACGAGAAAGTCTTGGTTTGTACTCCGGAAAACTATGAGATGATCTTAGGATCGAGGATTTGAACTATCGTGTCCTGAAGTATTGGACGTGACATTTTTTATCTTTGAAACAAGAAAATCTCGGTTTAATTCGAAAAAGGCGAATATTTCAAAAAGGGTTGAGAATTTTAAATTCCTCAAAAATTTCCAACTTTCGACATAAGGACATTAATTGATCAAATCGGTACCAATTTTGGGCGTGACGAGGGTGCTAATCCTTCCTCGTACGTAACCGACTCCCGAACTCTATTTTCTCGAATATTCGTAGACCTAAAAACACTGTTTTAGTAAATCAAATGTTTTATTAAAACAAAGGTGATCCGATCACACCTAATAAAAGGTCGGTGGCGACTCCCGTTTTACTCATTTTCAAAAACCCAAGTTCGATTCCCGTTTTTGTCAAAAAAATGGTTACGACACACAATATTAGCCCAAAGTAGACTTTATAGAACACACCGGATATACGGAACAGATACAGAGGTGCATTATGATGCACAAGTGAACAGAGAGCACTGACGTGCTAATAATCGGAGAGCACCAATGTGCTAATAATCAGAGAGCACTGACGTGCTAATAATCAGAGAGCACCAACGTGCTAATATCAGAGAGCGCGCTAAAGTTCCTTAATGGCATGCCACTAATATCACAGTAGTTCTAAATTTCGTCTACTTGGGCATTAAAGCTGGATCTCATATATTAAAATAATTCACATAAATATTTCAAAAAGGATAAATAACAATAATTTAAAATTCTTGTAGTACTTACAACAAAATATTGAGGTGATATAAGTTCTTCTTCCTTCACTCTTTAACCTTCTCTTTTCCTTTTCCTTCGATTCGGTCCTCTCCTTCCTTTTCTTTTTCTTCAATTTCATATAAACACATAACATTTATATGTTAAAAATAATCAAATAATTCATGTACTATTTAATAAAATAAACATGTATTTTATGATAAATTCATCCTTTCTTACTTTTGCTCACATTTCAATTTAATACTTTACTCATAAACTTATTCAAAGCTGTCCTTTTGTGTCATAGTCACAAAATTATTTATTTCCAGAGCTACATAACTCCAAATGAAGAACCGTAAATTTTTCCTGAAACTAGACTCACATATATTCATACCATAAAATTTTCAGAATTTTTAGCTTAGCCAATTAGTACATTTTATTCATCAAAGTCACCCCTATTCTGCTGTCTGGCAGTTCTGACCCTTCTTCACTAAAAATTAATTATCTCTTCATAAAGAATTCAGATGATGTTCTCGTTTATTTCTATTGAAAATAGACTCATTCAGGATTCTAAAAATATAAACTTAAGCCCCTAATTACTTTTATCCAATTTTTTATAATTTTACAAAGTCAGAACAGGGGATTTCGAAATCACCCTGAACTAGTCTCACCAAAATCTAAATATCTCAAACTACAAAATTTATTTGCTTTCTTTGTTTCTTTCATATGAAAATAGGCTCAATAAGCTTTAATTTCATATCTCACTCAACTTCTAATTCCTCTTCTACGATTTTTGGTGAATTTTCAAACTTACTCTACTGCTGCTGTTCCAAAACTGTTTTCTTATAGCTTGTTTTGCAATTAAGTCCTTTATCCAATTCTAACTTCAAATTCTTTCAATTAAACCACTAATTCATCATTTTATTCATCATATGCTATATTCAACAACTTTAAAACTTCAAAAACTTCAACTTAAATTCACCAAAACTTTGTTCTAAAACTTATAAAACATCAAAATTAAAAGAAAAGGACTAAATTAACTTACCAAATTAAACTCTAAGCTTTAAACTTTCAATTTACCCTTTTCTTCTTTCTTTTCTCTCTTTTTCTTTCTTTCCCCTGCTCTCTGTTTCGTTTTCTTCTCTGTTTCTTCTCTCTTTTTTTTTTAACCTTATTATATTATATTATATAAAATAATAATATATTTTATCACACAAAAAAAATCTATGCTTATGCCGCCTCATCAATTAAAAATGGCATAATTGCCTTTTTAATCCTTTTTATTTTCTTTAATCTTTAATTAAACTTTCACACCTATTACAATCTAATCCCTTTTCCCCAAATGCTTCTAATTAAATCAAATTCACCTAAATAAAACCCAATTAGATGCACAACTAGCTTCGTACATATTTTTAGTAAATATTTACGATTCGGTTTTATGAAAACGGAGACCGAAAATATATTTTTCGATTACTCGACTATCGGGTCACTACAGGTGCACTTGTCTTAGTCAAAATTTTAGTTAGTTCTATGATCATCAGCGCTTAAAGGTAAAACTCGACAAAGCTCAACTTTGTGACATTGCCCAAACACTACATTATATGAGGCACCTTAACACAATCCCTAAAATATATATAGGGAAAAGTTTTTGTCAACACTTGTCAATCCATCTGATGACGTCATGAACTAACTAAAATACAACAAAGGCAAGCGCACCTATCGAATGGTAGTATAGCTATGGTGAGTCGGGAATATCATATCCACGAGGACTAAAAGTACTAGTAGTTACTATCTTTTTATTATCTAGCCTTTAATTAAATGAATTGTTTTTAATCTGAAACTAAACTAATTAACTGTGAACGAGACAGAGAGTGAAGAAAGTAATCGAATAAACTAATGACAAAGACAATACCCAAGGAAGAATCCACCTAGACTTCACTTATTATTATGACTCTGAATTAAACGATTTATTCACTTGTCTTGATCCGCAGAAATCCTTAATTTATATTAATATCTCTTTCGAGACTAAGAACAACTGACTCTAGGTTGATTAATTGAAATCTCTTTCTAATTAAAACCTCTATTGTCGCATTAACTCGATCTATAGATTCCCTTATTAGATTTGACTCTAATCCAGCAGATTTATGTCGTCCTATTTCTAGGGTTGCAATCAACTCCGCTCAATTATACTAGATCTGCTCTTAAACAGGGATTTTTTCTCCACTGAATAAGCACATCAAACTTGAATTAACATCTTGAAAATATTAAAGCAAGAATTAAGAACACATAATCAAGAAAAAGAACAAGTATTTATCATGTAATGTAGAAAATTAAATAATAAGATCCGTCATAGGTTTCGTCTTTCCTAGGTATTTAGGGAGTTTAGTTCATACTCATAAAGGAAAACATCTCAAAATTAGGAAAACAACAAAACATAAAGAAACCCAAAAACTTCGAAAGAAATTGAATGGAGATCTTCAGTCTTGAAGGAGGTCCTGCTTCTGAGTTGAATCCGTTAGCGTTCTTCGAGTCTTTTCTTCGTTCAGCTCTATGTATCCCTTTAGGTCCTCTTCTAGTGTGTATTTATAGACTTTAGAATGCTCAGAAACCCTAAAAATTAGCTTTTTTTCGTGTGTTTGGGAAACAGGGAGTGATATCTACATGGACATGTGGCTAGCCCGTGTGGCTCAGATGGGCGTGTGGCCAACCCGTGTAGAAATGCCCAGGCCGTGTGGATCCTGGAAATAGCTTTGTTTTGCTTGATTTTGGCTCGTTTTTCGCACCTTTTGCTCCCATATGCTCACCTAAGTATAGAAACATGAATTTAAAGGATTGGGAGCATCAAATTCACTAACTTACATAATAATTCATCCAAAAACGCATCAAGAATGAGATTAAAAACATGTTACTTTTATGTCTTATCAGATATCCCCACAATTAAGCATTTGATTGTCCTCAAGCAAAATCCTCAACTCATAATTAAAATTAAACTTTCTCAATTCATAATTCTCATCAATAATGTTTTATCATAATTCACAAACAATCACACATTGATAATTCAACTAAAAGAGCACTAAAGATTCAAACAATCCAAGTCACACGTTTTTAAAGCATGAAAACATAGGTATTTCCTCTTATCTAAGTAATTACCTTTAATTCAAAACCGACAAGATTTGACATCCTCACTAAAGATTCACTCAAATCACTGAAGGTGTTTAAGGTTCAAAAATAAGCATTTAAAAGTCAAAGATGGAAAGTCATTACCATAGGCTTGTATGAAAATCAAATCTCCACCACAATAAAATGAGATGATACACAAATCAAAAGGTTTTTAAAAGGTTGTAATGGGGTTTGGGTTAAAGGTGTGGATAAAGGCTGAAATAGAGGGTTAGAATCGAGATCGAATTGACAATTTACCTAACTAGAAAAATAAACTAATACTGAATAATTACATCAATTGAAAACTTATCAATAATAACACGAGCTTCTTTTCAAAATGTGAAATTAACCGTTTAAACTCAAATAATATAAAACTAGTAATAATTAAAATAAATGTACATTTATATATTTCACTTTTTTTTTAAGTTAAGGGTAAAAAGAGATAATTTAACAACTGAAACAAAAGAACATAGTTAGGCAACTAACCAAATCAAATCTCGACAAAAAGGAAGTCAATAAAATGGGAACAATTCTCAACGAATCACAAATGAGTTATGGGTTAATATTAAGGGTAATTCAAGAATGGTGTTTTAGACTTAAAAGGGTTCACTAAGGGTTAATTATGAATGTAGGCTTTTTATGGGATAAGTGGGTTAAAACCTAAGTGCCTTTATCATCTCACTATATCAAATCAAAGGTGTGGTCTCGACATGTATAATCGAAGCAAGTTCTAGAATAACAAATCAATATTGACACACTCATAACCAATAATAAAGTGAACAAGAAAAGTGTATGCTCTTAAAGGCTCAAAATCTCACAAAAATTATGGTTTTTGATGTCAATCTTGCAGATTTCAAACTTCAAGGTAATACATAAATTTAGGGAAACAACCTAACAAATTTTTAATTCTGAAAATAGACTTACCATGTTTGATTCTCTCATGTCTTAAAGTTTAAATAATTAATGCACAATTACCTATGAATTTAATCTAAAACACATCAATGGTAATCACAAATCAATAAGAATTCATTCTAATAGTAATATGAGAAAATTACTTAAACACAATACATAATTCAGGGATTTAATTCCCCACACTTAAGATGTACATTGTCCTCAATGCACAAACATATATAATCATAGTATAAATAGAATATCATAAGAGAGGGAGAAAACTGAAACTGCCCTGAAGAATTGATGAAATTCCCAGAATAGTGAAAAACGGAATGGTAAACAAAGCTAAATGTAGAGCATGATTCTGAGCAACTGATAAAAAAATAAACACGAATATTGAAGAGGATTAAAGGATTAAAACTCAATTAGGAACAAATATTAGAAATAAAATATAGTTCAAAAATAAAAATAAAAATAAAAATAAAGACAAATGGACTCAATGGTCCTCATCATTAAACTCATCAGTGGCGTGAGCCGACGGCACTGGAGGAGCAGTGTGGAAATGTTGACAAATCTGCTACAATATCGCATCAATACTGTTGAACCTCTCAGCACAGAACTAACGAAAACTAGTGAATTCCTCGTAGGATACTCCTCGAGAGCTAGCAGCTGAGGTGAATCCTCAGGATAGGGAGAAACATCATTAGTGAAGTCCTCGAGGTTATCCTGAATGTCTGAATGAAACAATATGTACTGAGGAGGGTCCACTCCACGTCGCCGCTCGATCATCTTCATGTGGATCATACTCGAGATGCCTTGAAGGAACATCTGACCGGCTAGGCTAAGTGCCGATGACTGCTCCGGTGTATTGAGAAGACCGAATTATCGAGCGAGGCGAGTCACGTAAGGGCCTAGACAGATGGAGCCCCTCATGTGGCGGTCAGCCTAGTGGCGGAAAGATAGAACAATGAAGTATGCCAAGTCGATAATATGGCCATGCGCTATGCTCCATAAGAAGTCAGCGTTGTAGGTGCTAACGACTCCAGTGCTCTTTTTCCATCCTGTCAAGGTGTGAGCGAGGAGTGCGTGAATATATCGTAAGTCTGAAAGAGAGAAGTCGCCTTCGAGCGACTCGCATCATAAGGTGTCTGGCTAGATGTCAGGTCTGTCCAACAACGCAATGGAGAGTGACGTATATGCCGAAGAAGCCGAAGGAAGTTCTCGGCACTCATGAACTCCTCTATGTAGAGTCTCATAGTAGCACCGAACTCTGGACACTCATATGTCGCACCAAACCACCTAGGCAAAAACTGATGGTGCCTGGCTCTTCATGAACTTTCATTACCTGCTGTACCAAAAATGTAGCACAGAACTCCAAGGTAAGCTCCGTGTAAGTGGGCTCGATGATGGTGAAAAACCTATCCCACGGAGCTGTGGCAATAATGGCACCTACATCATCAGCTAATCGGACCTACTCTAATGCGACCCAATTAATGCAGTGTCCTAGGCCGAGCGGTGGTACTCGATGGAGCTGATATAAATCTTCCTAGGGGCCCGCTGAAAATCAAATATAAGGGTGGCGGGCCTCGGCAGATGAGCTCGAGAAGGAGGTCGAGCCGGGGCCCTTCCGCTTTTTCAAAGCGGGGACAACGGTCTTCATCTTGTCTCGTGTGTTTGTCATAATGTATTTGCAAGTAAGAGACTTTAAATAATAAAATAATCACCAAATCTGCAAGCAAACATCTAAGTAGACCTAAATAATAAATTTCTCATGAAACAATATGGACAAAACTCAAGCATGCCAAAACCATATAGTGAAACTAAGTAAGAATCAAAGTGATCAAAGAAAGAATAATAAGATAAAATATAAAAAAAATCAGCACTAAAAAACAAATCAGGACTAAAAGACAAATTAGGGTATACTTAAAATAACAATACTAACAACAGTAACTAAGAATAAAGAGAATAATATAATATATATGAACTGACATAGACTAATCATATTAGACAGAAGAGCAATAAGCAGAAATAAATAGATAAAGAAACAAATCTAATGCCAAGACAAAGGACAAATAGTAATAGAAACAGTGAGAAAGTAATTTAATTAAGAAATATCTATAACTATTTATAATATAACCAGGAAAGAACTAATACTAATTATAAACAGTAACAATGAAGACCAAAAAAGGACTATTTATGAATAATAATACTAATGATAATAATAAAGAAATAATATAACAAAAATGACAATAGAATAATAATAAGGAAATAATAACACTAATACTAATTATAATTAGTAAATAATTAATAAAATAAAGAAAATGAGAGGATAAAAAGGGAAAAGGGATAACCGACATCAGTGGGGCAGTGGTCTGAGTTATAGAGAAGTGACGACGCACGAGGAGTGGTTGCAGCGCGGGGGTTAAAAGTGGTGTGCATGGTAGTCGGTCGGGGTCGAAGGGACAGAGCGAGAAGTGGATGTGGGGGTCGGGTTGGGGCTACTGTGTGATGGGAGAAAGGAAGAGTGGGTGATTGTGTGTGGGTTGGGGAAGAATGGAAGAAGGGAGGGGAAAGCTGGTCGGGGCTGGGATGGGCTTGGGAGGTTGTGCACGCAAGAAGAGAAGAATAGGAACAAGGGAGAAAAAAAAGAGAAAGGGAGAAATGGGGTTGGTGTGGGTATGGGAGTGGACGAAGAAGAGGGAGAAGATAATGGTTGGAGGTTTGGCCGGAAGTGGAATTCGAGGGCGGTGGCTGAGGTATGTGTGGGAAGAAAGAAGAAAAAATTAAAATAGATTAGGGTTTAAATGGGGGACACGGTCGTGTGAGGCCAGTGTTGGGCCACACGGCTGTCACACGCCCGTGTGGTCTATTATTCAGCCCATGTGTGATTAAATTTTTAAGCCCAGTCTTCACATGGTCGTGTCGCACGGTCTTGTGCAATGTCCTTCGCTTCTCCCAGGCCCGTGTGGCATCCCACACGCCCCTGTGACCGTACACATGGCCGTGTATCTTACCCTTGTAACTCTCTGACTCGTTTTAAATTTGAAAAATTAAGCTCCAATTTTCACACGGCCTAGGACAGGCACATGTGGAATATTTTAGCCCGTGTCTCTGTCAATTTTCAGAAAAATAAGTCTCTGGCTTCACACGGCCAAAGACACGCCCGTGTGTCCAGGCGTGTGGGTTACACGGCCATGTCGCAAGGCCGTGTAACTCTCTGTTTATTTATTCATATTTTAAAACTAAGTCAAAGGATCCACGGCCAAGGACACGCCCGTGTGTCTAGGCCGTGTGGGTTTAAAAATCAATTTTTTAAAATTAATTTATTTTTTAAAAAATATCATGACAGAAAATTAGTAAATTAGAAATGTTAATGCTCGGGTTGTCTCTCGAGAAGTGCTTGTTTAGAGTCTAAGCTCAACTTATCTCGTATTCGCTCGGTTACGGTGGTTCGCGGAGCCGAAACTCCTCTTTCTTGCTGTCAATTCTATTTTCAACATAAAGGTTGAGTCGAGTAATATTTAATTTAAAAGTTCTGAATTTAGAATGATTTACCCCGACTGTACTGTATGGGAAAACATTCAATACTGTGAAAGGAGTTGCTCCGTTTGTATAAACCTCTGAATTAGGAATTCGAGGATCCGTTTCATCCAACAGCACCTGGTCCCCAGCTTTAATGTGGTGTGTTCCTTCCTTATGCTTGTCATGGCATCACTTTGGTTCATTGTGTATGCTCGGTTTCCCCTTGACGTGTGTCCGCCATTCATCTAGTTCATCGATCTGTAATCTTCGTTCCTCATGAGTCGTTCTGTGTTTGTCACATGGGATAGAATGTGGCTCCATCACTTTCTTCCTAGGAATTTCCTAAAAAGAAGTTTGAGCCACAATGTTATTCACATCAACAGAGCTTGTATAGCCATCTCGATTACTAGATATTTTAGCAGAATCACAAGCTTGAAGAGTGATCGTGTCATCTCATACACGAAGTATTAGTTCACCTGTACCAAAATCAATGATAGTTCTAGTAGTTGCTAAAAAAGATCGTCCTAAAATTAAAGGTACGTCACTATCTTCATCCATGTCTAGAACAACAAAGTCAACTGGGAATATAAATTTATCGATTTTGACGAGAACATCTTTAATAATACCCCTAGGAAATCTAATAGTTCTATCAGCTAATTGGATACTCATCCTAGTTTGTTTGGGTTTCCCAAGACCTAGTTGCTTAAACATTTTATAGGGTATGACATTAATACTTGCCCCTAAATCAGCCAAAACATTATTAACATTTAAACTACCAATTAAACAAGGAATAGTAAAACTTTCTGGATCTTTCAATTTGTTGGGTAGTTTAGTCTGTAGAATGATTGAGCAAACTGCATTCAGCTCCACATACGACGAATCATCTAATTTCTGCTTGTTTGCTAAAAAACAGTAAGTTAATATGCAACTTTTTCAACAGTTTAAGAAATTTACCAAATTGTTCGTTTTTGTGGTCCTTCCTTGTCGCATTTGGATATGACACACGAGGTTTATATTTCTTACCGACTGAATCTTGCTTATTTTGGCTTACCTCAACCTTACCATTGCTCAC
This sequence comes from Gossypium australe, assembly GCA_005393395.2. Lineage (NCBI taxonomy): Eukaryota > Viridiplantae > Streptophyta > Magnoliopsida > Malvales > Malvaceae > Gossypium > Gossypium australe. The sequence goes on along the minus strand of CM016620.1, from coordinate 108,469,858 downwards.
CACAGTTTCTTGCCTTAGTTCTGGTTTAGGTTCAGCTAACCCTTCTTCATCTCTAACAGTGATCGCATGAAGCTGCTCCCCTGGGTTAGTTTCAATATTACTCGGCAAGCTACCTTGTGGTCGTTCTGAAATCATCTTTTCCAATTCACCGATTTGATTCTCAAGCCCTTGAATTAACGCTTGTTGATTTTTGAGTGCTGTTTCGGTGTTTTGGAAGTGAGTTTCTGACACCAAAATAAACTTCGTCAACATCTCCTCAAGGTTCGGCTTCTTTTCCTGCTGGTAAGGTGGTTGTTGAAAGCCTAAAGGGGGTTGTGGTCTTTGATTTCCTTGACCACCCCAAGAGAAGTTAGGATGATTCCTCCAACCTGCATTATAAGTGTTACTATAGGGATTATTCTGAAGTCTAGAATTATTACCCATATAGTTGACTTGTTCGTCTTCTGTACTAAGGTTGTAGGATCGATTTTCTGGATGGTTCCCTCCTCTATTTGCGTCGCATTGCATCACCAGATGTACCTGCGTAGAACCATATAAACCACCAATCTTTTTATTCAAGAGTTCTACCTAGTTCGATAACATGGTGACTGCATCAACATTAAAAAAACTGGATGCTTTTATCGGCTTTGTCCTTATAACTTGTCACTGATAATTATTCAGTGACATTTCTTCTATAAACTCGTAAACCTCCTCAGGTGTTTTATTATTCAAAGTACCACCGGCAGATGCATCGATCAACTGCCTAGTTGAGGGGTTCAAACTGTTGTAAAAAGTTTGAACCTGTAGCCATAGAGGTAACACATGGTGAGGGCACCTTCTCAATAAGTCTTTATACCTCTCCCATGCATCATATAGGGTTTCCAAATCCATCTGTACGAAGGAAGAGATATCATTCCTCAACTTGGCTGTCTTAGCCGATGGAAAATACTTTAACAAAAATTTCTCAGTTATTTACTCCCATGTAGTGATAGAACCTCGTGGTAGGGAGTTCAACCACTGTTTTAGCCTTATTCCTTAATGAGAATGGAAATAACCGAAGGCGAATGGCATCATCAGAAACGCCATTAATTTTAAAAGTGTCGCAGAATTCCAAGAAATTAGCCAAATGAGTATTTGGGTATTCGCCCTACAAACCATCAAACTGAACAAACTGTTGAATCATTTGAATAGTGTTAGGTTTCAGTTTAAAATTATTTGCAGCAACAGCAGGTCTAACAATACTCGATTCAGCCTCGGTTAAATTGGGCTTGGCATAATCATACATAGTACGATGAGCAAGATTCGGATTTACAGGATTTACAGCAACCACAGGAGGTAGCTGATTATTATGATTTTCTGCCATCTTCTCAGTATTAATAACAACATCCTATTGCTCTTCTATTGTACTCTTTCGACTCTGCCTCACTTCTCTACGGTTTCTGCGAGCTGTACTTTCGATATCATTGTCGAATACTAGAGGTCCTAACGGGTTTCTTCTAGTCATAAACTAAAGGAACCTGCCAGAAGTAAATAAAAGAAAAGTTTAGTAAATAAAAACAAAAATAAATTGCAATAAAAATAAAAAATGGCTAAAGTAATAAAAATTAAGTGTTTCTAATATTTTAATCCCCAGCAACTGCGCCAAAAACTTGATGACATCACGAACTAACTAAAATACGATAAAGGCAAGCGCACCTATCGAATGGTAGTATAGCTATGGTGAGTCGGGAATATTGTATCCACGAGGACTAAAAGTACTAGTAGTTACTATCTTTTTATTATCTAGCCTTTAATTAAATGGATTGTTTTTAAACTGAAACTAAACTAATTAAATGTGAATGCAACAGAGGGTGAAGAAAGTAATCGAATAAACCAATGACAAAGACAATACCCAAGGAAGAATCCACCTAGACTTTACTTATTATTATGACTCTGAATTAAATGATTTATTCACTTGCCTTGATCCGTAGAAATCCCTAATTTATGTTAATATCTCTTTCGAGACTAAGAACAACTGACTCTAGGTTGATTAATTGAAATCTCTTTCTAATTAAAACCCCTATTGTCGCATTAACTCGATCTATGGATTCTCTTATTAGATTTGACTCTAATCTGGCAGATTTATGTCGTCCTATTTCTAGGATTGCAATCAACTCCGCTCAATTATACTAGATCTACTCTTAAACAGAGGCTTTTGCTCTACTGAATAAGCACATCAAACTTGAATTAACATCCTAAAAATATTAAAGCAAGAATTAAGAACACATAATCAAGAACAAGAATAAGTATTTATCATGTAATGCAGAAAATTAAATAATAAGATCCGTCATAGGTTTCGTCTTCCCTAGGTATTTAGGGAGTTTAGTTCATACTCATAGAGGAAAACATATCGAAATTAGGAAAACAATAAAACATAAAAAAACCCAAAAACTTCGAGAGAAGTTGAATGGAGATTTTCAGTCTTGAAGGAGATCCTGCTTTTGAGTTGAATCTGTTGGAGTTCTTCGAGTCTTTTCTTTGTTCATCTATGTATCCCCTTAGGCCCTCTTCTAGTGTGTATTTATAGACTTTAAAATGCTCAGAAACCCTAAAAATTGGCTTTTTCTGCGTGTTTGGGAAACAGGGAGAGATATCGACACATGAAAGCACATGGGCGTGTTGCCAACCCGTGTGGCTCACATGGGCGTGTAGATCCTAGAAACAGCTCTTTTTGCTCGATGTTGGCTCGTTTTTCGCTCCTTTTGCTCCCCTATGCTCACCTAAGTATAGAAACATGAATTTAAAGAATTAGGAGCATCAAATTCACTAGTTCACATAAGAATTCATCCAAAAACGCATCAAGAATGGGATTAAAAACATGATACTTTTATGGCTTATCACCATCACCTCCACGAAGTTGCAAACTCTCCAATCGACTATTTTACATAGTCCCCTCTCATCGTCTCTACAATGCTCTTAGTTAACAATTCACCACTCTACCACCCCATATCTATAGAATATAACACTTAATAGTTAGGAGCCACACCAGGCCAACCTCCCTCAATAAATACTTCCTTTCAACACCAAAACAAAAGAAACAAACACAAGATCAAAAATAGCTTACATTCTTCTCAAACATTCTCTCAACTCAAATAAACAACCACCCTTGGTGGCAGGGACGAATCTAGAGGGGGGCTGACATGGGCCCCGACCCTCCTAAAATGTAAAATTGTTATTTAAGCCTTTAAATTTTTTAAAAAAATTTAAATTAGTAAAGATAAAATTGTATTTTGGCCCTCCTAAAATTAAAAAAAATTGATTTAATCTTTTAAAAATTATAAAGATATAGACTATAAAAAATTAAAATTTCATTCGACCCCCTCTAAAAGATTATTCTGGCTTCGCCCCTAGGTGGCCCTTTATACCCCTAAGGTGTGAACCTCCACTATTTTTAATAGCTCTTCACACTATTTACAATACCAACCATCATCATTATCTACTTTTAACACTTCGTATAAGCTTAATTGTTAATTTAAAGAATTCAGGTCATTAATTATGAACTCGAGAACGAAAGAACAGATACATACAAGCAAGATATCAAGGAAGCTAGGAAAAGGATTGAAGAAAGGAAGAATATTGACTGTTCAAAAAGAAAAACAATGGTGAACAGTATTTTTCCTAAAATTTGTGGGGCAATTTGGGTACATTCAAAAAGCAAAAGAATGAGGGTTCAAATGAAAATCAGACCATGGGGGCAACTCCAAGAAGTTTAAAACCGAAAACTCATGCTCAACACCCTAACAAAAGGAAAGAAAAAGTCAAAGTCAAAGGAAACATAATCTGGCACTCACAGATGCTTCAAAATTACCCAAAGGATCTCTACAATCACCAATCAAAGGGTTCAAAACATTCCAATATTAAAAAAAAAAGGTCCTCATCTAAAACACCAAAATCTGGCCGTATCCTGATATCAGGTACGTTAAAAAAAAGTCTAATCATTTACCTATATTGACGTGTCGATTTCTTATTGGTTCCCTATATATAAATCGAATAAGGAAAACCTCATGCAAAGGAAACATTAACTGCTGTCTCTCTCACTGGTTACTGGTTAGGTTCCAACTGTCAAGTTCGGTTCCCTTGTAACAACACAAAGAAACCAATTCATGCAAGGGTATTTTGGGAATTCCATAGTTGCTGTCTTTATATCAACCGGCAGCTTCCTCTTGCCAACCAAACATAAAGGGATAAGAAAACTTTTTTCTTTCTTTATTTTCTTGTTTTCACTTCAAAAATGGACCCTGAGACTTTTGCTAGTGGGAGCTTCTTCAAGTGGGATCCAAGGGGAATGATGGCACCAACGCCGGCTCGTTTAATGGAAGCAGTTGCCGCCGTACCTCAACCGCAGACGGTGGCTCTGGCTGCTGCTGCTGCTTACATGGGGAGGCCGAGGGAACTTGGGGGTATTGAAGAGTTATTTCAAGCTTATGGAATCAGGTACTATACTGCGGCGAAGATAGCTGAGTTAGGGTTCACTGTGAACACCCTTTTAGGCATGAAAGAAGAAGAGTTAGACGAGATGATGAATAGTGTATCACAAATATTCAGGTGGGAACTCCTCGTCGGTGAAAGGTACGGTGTTAAAGCCGCCGTTAGAGCTGAAAGGAGACGGCTCGAAGAAGAGGATTCACGGCGGCGACACTTGGTTTTAGGTGACACCACCACCACTACCACCGCCGCCAACGCTCTCGATGCTCTCTCACAAGAAGGTTCGTTCGTTATTTTATATATATAAAAAAAACCCCTTTGATTACGTAATTAAAAGAATTTAGACAAGACTTCCCTTTGACAGTTTCATTTTGCTGTTTTTCTTTCTTTGGTAATATACGTATTTGATATTCATTTTTATTACAGATACTATTACACGTAAATGTTTTGTATGAAAGCTTTGAAACAATCTCATTTTCCATGCAATAAGCTCGTCGTCAGTATATATATTATAAGAGCACCTTTGCCATCCCTAGGTGCAATAATATTATATGTATGTATATAGTTAGTTTTGCTGTATTTGTTGGGGGGTGTTGAAAAGAGTGGTTGACAGGGTTATCAGAGGAGCCAGTGCAGCAAGAGAAAGAGGCGGCAGGGAGCGGCGGAGGGGGAACGTGGGAGATGATAATAGGTGGAGGAAGGAGGAAGCAGCAGCGGCGGAGGAAAGGGCAGAAAAAGGTGGTTGAAGTTGACAACGGGGATGAATTCGAGGGTGGTGGTGATGATGATGATGAAAACGTTGATGGTGGTGGCGGTGGCTACGAGCGGCAGCGGGAGCACCCTTTCATCGTAACGGAGCCCGGCGAGGTAGCACGTGGCAAAAAGAACGGCCTTGATTACCTCTTCCATCTCTACGAGCAGTGTCGGGATTTCTTGATTCAAGTCCAAAACATAGCCAAGGATCGTGGCGAAAAATGCCCCACTAAGGTAACATATCAACCTTTTTTTTAATGTTTTTTTTTTAAAGTTAATATGAACCTTAAAACCAATATAAAAATTTTAATTTTAAAAAATTCTTAATCGAAATTATTTTCATATTAACCCTATTTAATTAGTTTTTGTATTATGTGTTGTATTATGATTTGGTTTAAAATATTAGTTATATACATTTTCATATAATAATATGAATTTTTTATATATAAGTAAAATATTAACCATTAGGTTTCACCTTTGTTGTTTTGGATCAATATTTTATGCATAGACATTATAAAATTTTATGTTCCATCCATTATTTAAAATCTTAAAAATTAATTAACTTATTTTCATTATGTGTCATCATGTGTATAAACTTATACATCTTAATTGCATCAAATATAAAATCTATTATTTTTTGTTAATTTTTTCTAAGCATGTTTTTATTTGCTAATTTATGTATATATTTTATCAAGTTCAACATGAATGCTTTTAACATAATTAGAAATTTGGTTAAATTGATATCATTAATTAATTGAATTTTAATTTAATTAAAAATTTATTAAAAAATTGTGTTTTTCGTTTTACAAATCGGAATTACTATAATAAGAATTTATTAAAATGCCATTTCAACTAAGGTTCTTTTAATTTTTACATAAATTTTTTAAAAATAAATTTTTATATAATATTTTTCATACACGTTATGAATATATCATAATTTAGTATCAATAAAATACATAGCCAGTTGAATTCTATCTTTGAAGATTAAAGCATAATTAGGATCTTTTTCTGTAAACAAAATTTTAAAACTCTTAAACTTTAATTAATTTAAACTCAAATGAAGTTTTAGTTTTTCAATTTGCCTTTAAATTTATATCTAAATAAACTATTAAAAAAAGTTAAAATGTGTTGTTAATTAGTCTTTAAATTTTTAACTAAATACCCTACTAAATAAATTTAGTCCCTTTAATTAAAAATTTAAAAATTAAGTCCTCACACTTTTTCATATTTAATATTTTCAGTACAAGTATTAAAATCGTAATTTTTTATCAAAATTTGTTAGCTTGGAATTTTGATTAGGTTGACAAAAGATAAACATGATAAGTTCTCAAATTTTAAACAGAAATTACCAACAAAGATAATGGTTAAACTAGAATTCTATACAAGGATTAACAACATATTTTAAAGAACAAAAACAATTAGATTGAAATAAGGGTTAAGAGAGTTCATTTAACAAAACTAAATTTAGTTGAAGGACTTGAATTGTTATTTAGCCAATTTAAAAATATAAGCAAAATTTGTCCTATCTAAAAGCAAAGAAAATAGCCATATAGGTTCCCAATAAAGCAAGGGGGATTGAAAGCCAGCTGTTACAATGAAAATATGACAGATCTGGTACGGGCAGGAGTAGGGTCTGGGAAATATGGGTTCGAAAGAAAATATTTGCAGGTGGGGGCAGGGTAGGGTCCCTAACTGTACTTTGTCTGAAATCATTTCCTGTCTTTTTTACCCTTGAGCTGGCATGCCCCCCATGTGACATCTACTCTCCTTTTTTTTTTTTTTCTTACATAACCATGTTTTGTCGTTTTCTCAACCTTTTACTGTTTTATTAAAAAACAAATTTTAACTTAATATTAATCAACTGTTTTATTAGTTTTATTATATGATAAATGAATTTTTTTATATAATTAATCTCTCTTCAACTTTAAATAGGGATATAGTATGTTCGAACTCGCATCCTCCTTTATATAATAATAATAAATCGATCAAAATATTATTTTGATCGATTATCAATTTGAAACGGGCCAAAATAACAAACCAAATTAGATCCATAACCGGAAAAAACCACCCCAATTGAAGGTGACTAAACCGAATTGGTCTCCTCTATTTATACACCCTATTAATTTTAAATCTAACTTTTTTTGCTAAAAAAATTAATTTCATAGTACATTCTCAAACTATAACTCTCGTTTTAAATTAGTCTAAACATTAAAATATTTTAATTATATTCTTAAGTTATCAAGGTTAAATCAATAAGACTCTACCATTACTAAAATCATTAATTTAACCATCAAATAAGATGTCAAATCTTATATGGCATAATTTAAAATGTAAAATTTAAGTAGAAATGAATATTATCAAAATAATATTGTAAAAAATCTTAATTTTGAAGTTTTCAAAACTTTTACAACAGCTTTTATTGTTCACTCTCTCTTTTTTTCCGAATTTATTTTATTTTTAATTTTAACTTTTAAAGGTTATGCTATAATTTTTTACAATTCTTTTTAAAATTTCATTTTAAATTATGTTATATAATATTTGATGTGTTTTTTAACGATTAAATTAATGGTTTTAATAGTATAATGATTTAATCGATATAGCATAAATAATTTTAGAATGTACTTAGAATATGTGAAGTTTAGTATCAATTTATAACGAAAATATCATAGTTTGATAACGTGTAGTGCATTCAACTCTGAAAAAACAAAATCAAAGTTGATATAAAGTTTGATTTTATTGGTTTTTAATTGATTTTTTTTGTAGGTGACAAATCAAGTATTTAGGTACGCTAAGAAAGCGGGGGCAAGCTACATCAACAAGCCTAAAATGCGACACTACGTGCATTGCTACGCCCTGCATTGCCTCGATGAGGAAGCGTCGAATGCGCTGCGGAGAGCTTTCAAGGAGCGAGGCGAGAACGTCGGGGCATGGAGACAAGCCTGCTACAAACCACTAGTTTCGATTGCGGCTCGCCAAGGTTGGGACATCGATGCCATCTTCAACGCCCATCCTCGTCTTGCTATTTGGTACGTCCCGACTAAGCTTCGACAGCTTTGTCATGCCGAACGTAATGGTGCTGCCGCCGTTGCCGCTGCTTCGAGCTCGGTTTCTGGTGGACATGATCATATTGGGTTCTAAAAAGCTTTTGATTTTATATTAATCAGTTGAGGAATTTAGATTATATGTATGGTTTAAGTTGGAACTGAATTAGAAACTTTGAGAATTAATGTAGTTTAGTTTAGTTTAGTTTAGTTTAGTTTAGTGTCTCTAGATTTTAGGTTTATCAGATTGTATAATGTATACTGTACATTATTTCGAACTGATCTTAATTTAAGCAAGAAATTGTGTGCCTTTGTTTTCAAGTCTCTCGCTGTATAATAATCGATTGGTTAAATTTTTCTATCAGTCCTTGTACTTTACAGAAGTTGTGAATTTAATATTTATACTTTTCAAATTTTTAAATTGCAATATTCATCAAATATAATTATTAAATTTATTAAGTTAAATTCTATTGCTTCCAAAATCTGATGCAACAAATATATTACCATATATGTAATGATATATCAGTTTGTTATTTTCACATAATACTCGCTAAAAATCTAATTAATGGATTAATGATTTGTGTTTGTGCCAAGATTGAAATTTTAAAAATTGAAAAGTATAGAAACTTAGAATGATCTAATTTGATAATATAAACTAAATATACAAATATACGTATAATATAGGACTAGTGATTGAATTTTAAGAAATAGATTTAACTGTAATTATTTAGATTAGGATTAAAATTTCAAAATTCAAAAATTATTATAACTAAAATTAATTAAGTTGAATAATATAAAGACTAAAATTGATCAAATAAAAGTAGATACACTAAACCCACAACTTCCATAATATAGTAATAGATATAATGAAAACTTGATTAGGTTTCTAAGATGCTCAAATTAGATATTAAAATGCATCAGTTCAACTCCCTCGATAATTTGAGTGGTTCAAATTCAATCACGATTCGATAATTACTGAAATAATTTTTTTTTGTTAAAGTGAAGGGTTTTTTTGGTCATTTATTTATCTTTTGTTATTATTGGAGAATTCTTAATATAAAACTCGTTGGTATCCAAAATTTTTAAACCTGTAGAACTGTTACTGTTAAGATCAAAAGGTTTTGAAATACCGTTTAGAAAATTTTCCCGCCAAAAAATGGAGAATCGACGGAGATTGCAGGATTCGGCATCTGAATCAACTTCTTCGATCAGCGCAAAGCTTTCGAGACTAGCTTCGCGGCAGGAGGAAGTGAAGATTGCTTATCACCAACTCAAATCGCAGATCAAAATCGGTTTGACCGAAGTATTTGCTTCTGATTTTCGTGATTTTCCTCTCGTTTGATTTCGTGTTTTTTTGAAGAAATTAAAACGATAAATCGCCGTTGATTTTGTTTTTTTTCCAGGCAGAGGATGTCTTCTCTTCCTTGGCGATTCCTTTGATGAAGTTGGTTGGTTTGAAAACAGAGGAAATGGCTGAAGAAGGACGGTTCACTGCGATCATCGTCGATGCTGATTTCTCTCCTGTAATCTAGAAATTTTGAAAAACTAAATCAGTAAACAAATAACAATTCTAAGATTAGGTTTTAAATTTGAATTTTGGTTTCATGGCAGGGCCAGGAATTCCATAGGAATGGTCTGAGTCTTACACCTGAATCACCAACTGCAGCTGGAGGAGAATGGAACGATCAGATTTACAGAAAGGTAGTTTAATACATAAATTTTCATTCTGCAAGAACATTTTAAGTACATTTATCAAGTTCAAAATCTCTAATCTTTCTTTTAGCTTATTATCAAATCAGTTAGGGAAAGTATAGTCAAGTATCTCCTGGCATCCATTTTTTGTACCTTAAACTCCTCTCACCTCTAATCATTCATTAGCTAAAATTTTACATTAGAAAAGTTAGGAATGAGGATCTAAATTCACGAGAAAAGCTTAGCCAAGAATATTGGGTTTTATGGTGAGGTTTTAATACATAACTACCCTACATTCAAATGTTATCAATGTATATAATCCGATGAAGATTATCTTACTCCTACTTTGAAATTGATTTGGATTTGAGCTTCTGCCATGGTGTTGTATAGCCAAAGAGAATATTTGATGTCATTTCTCTTGGTTCAAATTATGTTTTTCATCCATGTATTATACTCACTTTTGGGAATTTAATTCTCATATTTTAATTTGAAATAATTGGATTCGCATGTTATTGTTCATATTTTATTTTAGATCACTAATATCTTTAGAAAGATTTCGTTGGTTGAATGATGTGGAATTTTTAAATTTTTTTGAAGAACTCAAACTTAAAACTTGATTTTTTTTTATATCGGTGAAAGTATGATAATTAAAATAGTTGTTTTTCACTATTTTGTCATTCAAGAACAATTTCAGGTTAGCCTCTTGTTTTTATTTTTGATAAATTCTATATTAGCCTACTATTGGATATTTTAATGATGTCAGTGATGATATTACAATAGTAGGAGAAAAATTACAAGTTGAGTATATACACCTTTATATTACACATTCAATAACCCAGTTTTTTATCCTTGCAGGAAGAAAACTGTGCTGCTAAGGCAATAATAGCAGGCAAAGAATTTTATGAGAAGCAAGAAACACAGTTACTGCAGCTTGTCCACCTGCTTAGACAAGTGGAAAACCGAGTCAATTCTCACCAGGATGACGTTCTTCAAAGCCTTGCCACTCAACGGGGCTCCCTTCAAAACCTTTTCCGCAAAGCAGTTTATTATTTATCTGCTTTTCATAGTCAAAACCATGACATCTTTCTAATCACGCAGAAGCTTCTTCAACTCATATTTTATAAAACAGACGCAGTACTTAGCTCAGTTGAGGATAACGTGCAGGGACTAATGGAAGACTTAGCTGAACGAATGTGTAACCCAATGGTAGAGTATGTCAAAGGCCTGAGAGCTGATTTGAAGATTGGAACATGTGCACGTTTGCTGGACACTGTGGATGAGATGGAAAGATGTATGAGAAATGGTAGGATTGAGTTAGAGGAAGCAAGGAAGAAGGTCAGAGTAGCAGAGGAGGGGAGGATCAAGGCATTGTGCAAGTTAAAGGAGACCGAAGAAAAAGTTAGGAAAATGAAGCAATACCATGAGTTCATTGCTGCAATACAAAACCAGCATATTGAACAACTTGCCTCAAGCAAGGTTTAACTTTCCTGCCTTTTTGTGCTTTGTAATTGTGGTTCATTGCTTTCCAGACTAGAGAGATGCATGGGTACAGCTTAAGGGCTGCCACTCATAATTGCTGCCCCTAATAACTTGGTTTGAGTAAATTAGTCAGATTTAGGTAAAAACATCATGGAGACCACTGTATTAGGAGTCAGATTACATTTTGATCCCTGTACTTAAAAAATGGGTAAATTAATTCCTATATATTAGAACTAAGAGCAAACTAATCTTTTCTATTAAAATTTTCATCCACTTCTTTTGTTAAAAACTAGCATGGTTGATGAAATAAACAGATAGTTATACATGGGTGTCATGTGTCCCTTATGTTAATGTATAAGAACTAGCTTCTAACAATAAAAATGATGGAATTTTTAATAAAGGACAAATGGATTAATTTGATATTTTTTTAGTAAAATGGACAAAATGCAATCTGACTTAGGGCCTCCATGTTACTTTTTTCCGTCAGATTTAATGATTAGAAGGCAATTGAAGTCATTGTTTCACTTTCTCCTCATGTTCTTTTGAATATGTCAGGGTATCACTTGGTCCACTAGTAAGGTAGAAACAAAGGCAAATGTGCTCGGTATAGTAATTGATTGATATGATCTCTTTTCTTACTGTTTTATTTGTATAAAGTTGTTAGGCGTGGAGGAAGCTAATACAAACAATTACAATCTAGTATGGGAACTAGAGAGGAAGATGAGGAAATTTCGAACACCTGGGAGTCCAATGGGGCTTAAAGAACTTGTCTACTATGAGAGAAAAAAGAAGCACCATCAATCTACAAGAGCAAGGTCTTCATTACATCCCAGGCCAGTGATTCAGAATAATGTGCAAGCTCTGGGTCCAGAAACCCCATGCGTCGACGCTCGGATCCCCTTGGGTTTATCACCTTCATCGGCAGTGCAGCAAGTGGTTTCACGCAAGCGAATCAACCCCTACCCCTTCAATCCTTGATGTCTTGTAAGTGGTTTGATGATTTTTCACTATTTCGAATTTAAATGATCGAATGGACCCCGGTTCTATTATCCTACTGTTGTGTGTGAACGCTTTTGAGAAAGATTAGGAAACTTTTAAACCAAGCAGTTGATGAAACATGCTGTTAATTTTCATGTTTTAATGTGCATCAAATATTATTTCAAGACCATTCGTATATATCTGTCATATTATTTCGTACATTCACATCGGGTTTAAATGACAAGTTGGAGTGATACCCGAATGAACCAACTAGATTCAGCAATATTTCAGATCTATCAATTATTAAAAGCTGTCCCACTAGAGGTGTTCATGGGTCGGGTGGTCTGGCCCGGCCGAAATTTGGGAGGGTTTGGGCAAAAATATAAGCCCGAAAAATGGGCTTGGACAAAAAATAGGGCCCGTTTAAAAAATGGGCCGGGTCTCGGGTAAGGTATTTTTGGCCCGGGTCTGGCCTGGCCCGGCCCGAATTCACTAAATGACAAAAAAAAAACTGCTATTTTTTTTTTATTTTTGAATGTTATTTTCTTGTTGTTTTCTCCCTATTTTGCTATCATATTACTATTATGTTACTACTATTTTGTTGTTATTGATTGAATATTGTATAAAACTTATTTTATTGTTAATTTTGTTATTATTTTAAAGGCATTTGTTAATTTTATTATTATTTTAGAGGTATTTGCTTGTTAAGTTACATCTATCTTAGTGTTATTTAAGTTTACATATTTTTTTAAAATTTATTTTCAATTTGTTGGGAAATATTTATTTTGATTTTTTTAGTATTTTTGATGTATTATATATTTAAAAATTATATAAAATAATATAAAAAATTAATACGGGCGAGCCGGGTCGGGCCCGGGTTTTAGCATTTTTATATGGGCCGGGCTTGGAAAAATTTTAGGCCCATTTTTTGGGCCCGGCCAGACCTGAGCCCGATGAATGGACCTAAATTTTTAGTTGAGCTCGACCTGAATCCGGCCCGGCTCATGAACACCTCTATGTCCCACTGTCATGGCTTAATTTGAGATCTAGAGTGTATGATTAGTTGGACAGCTAAATTTGGTCATAAGGTGAGAGGGTTAGTTTGGGTGAAGTGTATTTTTTTTTATCCTTTATGCTTTTTTATTGTTCATATTTAGAGTTTGTGTTGTCTCTAGTCCCAATAGTGTTATTTTTTAGGTTTAACATGCATTCTCTAGTCCCAATAGTGTTATTTTTTAGGTTTAACATGCATTCTCTACTTGAGAATCTAATATATCTTATCATTGCATATAACACTTTTGGTGTTTGGTAAAGTATATGATTATGTTAAAATTTATTTTAGTTTATTTGTAAAATGTTCATAAATACATACTGTGTTGATGTTAGTTTTTGTATTATGATGAATTTTACATAGTTTATAATAATTCAATTTAGATAATAATTTATACATTTATTTCGAGTTCGTGATTTGTGTCAAAGTATATAAGTTGTGCACACAATTATTCATTTATTAGTATTTAGATAAATGAATTAATTTATAAATGGATCTAAGATTAAGTAATTTTGGATCCTATCTGAAACATTGTTAGTCTAAATAATTACATCTCTATTTTTAGGAGTCAATCTAGTTCTAATAGCCAAGACAAATATAATAGTTTTAACATGAGTCATTTGCTCATTATGACCTTATAGAGTTAAGACCGTTTAGATTATCTATTAATTATCTTCTCCATTATACATAATTCTTATGATACAACTTAAAATTAATTAAGTGAATTAATATTTACTTAATTATTTTATTTTTCATGCAAAAAAAAAGAACATTTAGGACATTCATATAAAAAATATTAAATAATCATATAAAAATTTTATTAATTCAAATAGTTTGAAATATTATAAGTAATATATGACGGAATAATTACATTAAGGGCACAAATTCTATCAAACAAATTCACCCTCAAGTCAATTATGAAGATAAACAACAGATTGATACTTGAGTTAAACATGAGTTAGTTCTTGAGTTAAACATGAGTTGTGACACATAAGTCAGATTGAAGATACAAAGATTGTCATTTACAAGTTACAACTCTTGTTGATGAGATAGCACACTGCCACATTCCCTTTAACAAACCTGATAGAAGTTGACCACGAGAGAATGGAGTAAGGGAAGAAATAATGAAGTCTTCATGTTTATTTGTGGTGTTAATGATTTCTCATGTTTCGATTACGGTTCTATTTTTCTTGCTTTTTGGTTTATTCTACTTGTTTTACAGCTTGTTGTCACAAGAATCACCATAATTTGCCTGGCCCAAAAAGGAGTATGGTTAGCTCTATGTTGTTATTTGTGCTACTTTTGATTGTGGTTTTTGAGTTGCTATTACAAAGGAGAGACATGCTTAGGGGAGTGTATTGCACAATGGTTATGACTTTTTCTTTTCATTTTTTACTGTTCTTTTTGATAGACTACTTATATGCATTAGTATTCTGGTGCTGTTATTTTGACGTTTGTGATAAAAAGGGGGAGAAGTGATGATAGGGGGAGAGAAGAATGTGGATTCTAATTTTCTGATTTTTCTTTTTTTTTTTTGTTGGGGGGGGGGGGTTGAGGGAGGGATGAATCTGTGGATCTTTTTTCATGTTTCATGTTTTTCTGAAGGTTTTTCTTTTACTACAAGTTTTTTTTTTTTTAAAATGTCAAATCGAAAAATTGTTAATGTACAAAAAGTTGTGGTTCACATTATGGTTCAACATGTAGACACATCACAACTCATTTGTTGCACGCAGCATCATTTGGATAAATTAACAGTTTTGACTTAGAAGCTTATCATTTATCCCTTAAGCTATTGTTTTAAGCAGCAAAAACTCAATTATTTTATTTGTTGTTAAAGAAGTAAATTACTAATCACGAAATATGGTGTTGTAGTTGTTTATCTCACTTCTTAATCGTGAGATTTGAGATTCGGTCTGGATATGGGAATGAAGTACATTTCATGATTAATTATTACTTCTTTGAATAGCACTCACAGTAAAAAGATTAGTTATTGTTATCGACGATGGACACTTTTGTTATATTTATATGCAAATTAATAAATTAGTTTATTATAAATTAAATTTATAATTACCGTTAAAATTAAAAAATTTAAGTGTGAACTTGAGATGGATATCATTATTATATGTTAACTTTGAACCAATGTGCACTGCATGAATTTTAATCTTGTGCGATTTAAAACTAAAAATTCTAAGTGTGAACTTGAGATAAATATCATAGCTATATATTAGCTTTGGACCAATGTGCACTGCATGAGTTTTTATCTTGTGGGATTAAATTAGAGGTGATCATGGGACGGGTTGAACCGTAACAAAATTTTAAGCCCGTTTGATATGCCTCAGGCTCAGTCTAAAAATGGGTATAAAAAGTTTACCCCCAAATCTAGCCCGGATAAAAAAACTAAAACCCGAGCCCGACCCAACCATATTAAATTTTTTATATAAAAAAATTTTAAAAATATAATACATCAAATATACTAAAAACATTAAAATAAAGGTTTCCTAACAAATTGAAAATAAATTTAAAAAAGTCTTCATAACACTAAAATAGGCGCAACTTAACAAGCAAATACCTCTAAAATAATAGCAAAATTAATAATAGAACAAAAGTTATATAATATCCAAATAATAACAACAACATAATAGTGAAATGATAGCAAAATAGTGGAAAAAAATATAGCAGTTTTTTTTTTTGCAAATTCAGGTTGGGTTGGGCCCAAGCCAAAAAAAGCTTGCCCGAGGTCCAACTCATTTTCTAAACGGGTCTTATTTTTTGTACAAACTCATTTTTTGAGCCTATATTTTTTCTCAAACCCTCCCACTTTTCGGGTGGACTTTCGGGTCGGGTCGAGCAGCCCGACTCATAATCAGATCTAGATTACATATATGAATTTTAATTTGATTCAATTTTCACAAATCACAATGAAGCACCATTTTATATTTACATATTTCATAACAAAAATATTATATTTATTCAATTTGAAAAATAAATGTATTAATTTATGAGATGTGTATAAAAGAATCAAAATCAAAGTTCCATAATACAGTTAAATCATAATCAAAGTTTCATGTTTATAATTACACCAAATCATAGATCATTTATCACATCGCGTATTTTGTCAAAGTATATATATGAATTTGATCCTTTGTGAACTTGAAACTAAAAACCAATTATGTAAATATTTTTTAAAATTTTAAACTAATGAAGTTATCATATTTAAATGTGTACTTTTATTTAGAATTCACATTATATTATTCTAATTAAATATATATGTTTATTAACTAATTTAAAATTAAAAGTAATTAAAATTTTTATATCTATGTAACCTTTAGTAATTTATTTTAATTTTAAATGAACTAAATATATAAAATTATAGTCAATGGGTTTAATTAAAGAATAGTTGTTTAACTTACAATTAAATCATTAATTTTTTTTCTTTTCTCGGGAATGTTTATGCATGAAGGGGAGAAACTGAGGTCTAATATAGGTTGGAAATCTTGTAAGCTGGTAAGCTTTCTAATATCATTGTATTATTGGAATTAAATAAAAGCATGTAGTTAAAAATTTCAGTTGATTATTGATTTTGTTCTATTTTGAGTAAAGTAGCGGATAACTATTTATATCGCCTTTGCATGCAAAGAGATTATGATTTTTATGATAACGAATGGTCTTAGTTGGATTCTGAAATGATTGTTATGTTGTATTAACTAAGGAGACTCGTGTTACAAGAGAAAAAGGCTTAGTAGATGGATGTGGCATACTTTGTGAGTTCCGAAACTTAGCTTTTAAATGGATGTTTCTATTGTAGTTAGTATTCTAAAATTGATGAATAACTCAAGGCTGAAGCGAAGGTAACGTGTTATGTGCTGTATGGTTAAAGATATACAACCGTTGAGTGTGTTATGTTGAAAAATTGATGTATTGTGGCTGCGTATGATAAGATAGATAAATACTCATTTGGTAGTAAGTTATCCAGGATGAATGAATGAAATGTTGGCATAATGCATGTTGTGAAAGGATATGGGGTAGTATGGCTGAGAGTAATTATGACTATGTTGCTTGAATGGTATGATTGGCGCATTAAATGTCACATGATAGACAATATTCGTTGGCTGAGTGTTTGAGTATGTTATGGCTTTCAGGAAGTTTGGATGGTCATCCATAAGATTGCATATGCATTATATTTATGTGACTTTGAGGAAGTTTGGATGGTCATGTATGAGATTGCATATGCATTATATTTATGTGGCTTTGAGGGAGGTTCAGTTGGATTGAGCCAAGAATGGAGATTCAAAATGGTACAAAAAACGGTGCGCACCAATATATAAGAGCCCCTTGTGTGGGACTTATAAAAGTCCTTAGTGGGACGAATGGAAATCCATGGACATGGCAATGCCGTATATGTAGAAGTCAGTGATGATTATCTAAAATGTGGGAAGTCTGTCAAGACTATCTTTTGTGAAAGTCCATCAGGACTATCTAATATAGGAAAAGTTCGCCAGGATTAATGTTGTGAGGAAAGTTCACCAGAACTATATTGTAAACATGATTTCACCTTATGTTTGTTTGTATGAGTTCGCAAAAAAGTGATTTATTATTTTGGGTAGGCCATTGTGCCTGTGCTAGCAAATAAATTGAGGCGGATATAAATTATGACGATCCGTCGGCTTATTCTTACAGTTTTGCAGCTACCGTAGTTGTGGAATTCAAATCTAAATTATTAAGTTATTTAGTGATTTATTTTGGTGAAAGTTGCAAGTTCGGTTAGAGATTCAAATCTAAATTTATAAGTCCGCATGCTAGTAGCACATCCTATGATTGATCCCACTGTACAGGTAAATTGTATGGAAGTCACATTATATATGACAGTTTGCTAGGTTCTTTTGGGGACGATGCAAGGGTATTCTCCTATACTTCTGAGATGAAAGAACTGTTTATTTAATAAAGTATTGCATCTGACTATGCGGTTGAAAGTAAGGATTCACGTACTGGAGCCTGTTAAATCAAGCACTAATAATGGTTCATGGTGGAGCGTATTCTCTATGATCTACCCTTCACCATAGGTATGACACAAGATAAATGCACGAGTATCTTTCTTAAGTACGCAAGTGAGAATTCGCAAAAAGTATTTTGTAAAGAACAGCGAAAGGGTCCGCAAGGAAATTACCCGCCAACATACTAACGTCTCTACCTTGGCATTCTTGATTATGCCTTAACGAAATATCACTAATGGAACCTATTCAGTTAAGGCTACGCAAGCAAGATTTTACGGATATGCTCTTACACCGGCAAAGCCATGTGGTTTTCGAATAACAAACTGCTAATTCAATAAATGTTATGTCAACGTCAGGTATGAATTACTTACTAGGTTCAATCCAACATACCATTATGTTGCTAAGAATTGCAAGTAAAAAGAGGAATTTGAGAGTTTAAGAAGGTATCAAGCCAAAATCCGCCGAGCTATGACAGATTGTCTCTTAATCGTAGTGTGCATACAATCGTGTTCTATTATAGATTGCATTAAGTTCAAATGGCGGAAGAAAAATACATATAAACATGTTACTAATCAAGAATGTGTTAGAAATTTCAGATCTTGAGCATAGCACCTCATAGTTCGGATCCGGCGATTGGGTTAGATATAGGATGTTACAAATTATAACAGTAGATATATATAACAGTAGAGCTTCAACCAATACTTGCGACGTCCAAAAAATGGGAAAACATTAAAAATTTTGAGCATTCTTGAGCTATATGTTCTCCCCTGATTCAATAAAATCCAGGTTCCGTACTGGTTTGTCATGGTTTGTCGATACTGTATAAGTTTAGCTTCAGAATCAAAAACATATTCATTGACCAACTCCTCTTCTCGGATGAGTTGCAAGACTTCAGTTCAAAAGCAAAAACAAGGATCAAGCAGCAACAGAGCAAAACGTGCAGAAGTTGCTCTCTCATGGGAACGAACATGCTGTCAGCCACAGAAAGGTATTTCTACATTTTGTGCAGTCCGATTTGAAGATCAGAAGATATGGAAATGAGAAGCGGTAAAGAGTGATGCCATACAGCTTTGAAGACTCGTCTGTGATGAGCTCGGATTGATTGGGATGGCTTGCAAGCATTGTACCTAATATCGAAAATGTGAATATCAGGGTCAGCTGAACCCGACGAGAGGTATAAACCATCAGGAGACCAAGCTTGATTGATAAGAGCCGAATGAGATTCACTGCTTTCTTGTTTCCACCCAAAAGAATGCAGTTCAGCATACATCACTCTAATATCATAAAGCCGGAGCTGCCTTTCATGGACCCTGCAGAAAGATACATCACATCGTTTAAAACTTTGGAAGGTAAAGTTATAGAACTCTTTTAACAATATATGCCTCGCAATATGTATTCGGAGGGTCATATTACTATACCTATATCCGAATATGCATTGGATACAAGCACTTCCATGAGCAACAAAGGGCCAAAGATATCCAAGATTTAGATGGGTATAAATACTATGAAAGTTCTTGTACTAGAAGTCAAATTGCATTTTGCCCCCTTTACTCAAAAAAATGAGCAAATTAGTCCGTATACGTTAGTATTATAGAGTAAATCAGTCCTTCTGTTAAAAATTTCATACATTTTTACATTTAAAAACTAGAATGGTTAACGGAATAACCAGCTTGTTACACATGGTGTGCCGTGCATACCACATTCTAACGTACAAGGACCAATTTTTAACAATAGAAATAGATGAATTTTTTAATAAAAAAATCAGTTTGCTCTTCGATCTAACATATAGGGACAATTTTACTCATTTTTTGAGTAAAGAGAGCAAAACACAATCTAACTTCTAGTACAAGGGCTTCCATAGTACTTTTAACAATTTAGATATTTTAAAATTATGAACTGCAAAACTGATTACAATACCACAATTATGCATAACAGCCCTAGTGCCTAACTCAATGTATCCAAAATGAAGGTTCTAGGAATATGGTTTGAAGTGTTACGGGTTTATTTCATTACCAATATTCAAAAAGCACGAAAGGTTAATGGTCAACAAACATAAAGAAGCTTTTCTGGTCACAGAATAGATGTTTCTTACCCAGTTTGAATCATGAATAGATTGAAGTCACAAGGATTTGGTAGAACACTCATGCATTTACTTTCTATTAGATGCTTGAAGTCTACATGTCCAGCAAGCACATCGAACCCGACAATTCTTTTATCAGCCCCGGCAGACAGTACAATCTGCTTTTGCTGCATCCCTGCAACTCCCATGACAGCAGAAGAATGTAGAGTTCTATGTAAGGTCTTTGGCTTCCATACGTTCTCATCTTGCTCGCCCCAAAGCACCACCGCATGATCACTGCCACCAGTGACAAAATAAGTATCTTCCCAGGGCATGAACGTTATGCTGTTGATGATGCCTTTAACATGAGGCTTATCCTCTAAGTACGTTACATTGGATCTCTGTCATTATACATGCAAGAAAAACAATAGTTGACTTAAAATAAAGGTAGGCCCCTACTAAAATGGAAAACAACTGTTTTTACTAAAAGAATTACAGGTTATATTGTTCTTAGGTAAAAATACCATGAAGGCTCTTGTATTCTGCATTTTGCTTTCTTTACTCAAAAACTCTTGTATTCTGCATTTTGCTTTCTTTACTCAAAAATTGAGTAAATTAGTCCCTGTCCATTAGATAAAGAGCAACCTGGTCCTTTCTGTTAAGAATTCCATCCATTTCTATTGTTAAAAACTAGCATGGATGACAGAATAACCAAACAGAGAAATGTGATCTGCCACATGTACCTCATGCTAACGTACAAGGGTAGTTTCTAACAATAGAAATGGATAAAATTTTTAACACGAGGACCAATTTGCTTTTTGTATCTAATTTACAGGGACTAATTTGCCAAATTTTTAGTAGAAGGGGCAAAATGCAATCCAGCTTCTAGTACAAGGGCCTTCATGATACTTTTACCATCTTCCATAGTCTCAATACATCCAAGAATATATTAATTCTAAATAAATTCATATATATAACACTTACCCCTTCTGTTTTCTTAAGATTTAGTACCGATATCTGAGAATCACCTGCATCTGCAGTGTATACAGAAAAGAGGCTGTTTCGATGTGGATGCCACGCTATATCTTCTGGCCATCTTCTCTCTCCCGATGATACACAACTTGTGGTACTAAGCAAAGAAGCTGATGATCTGAAGCTCAACGCAAATAAACAAAAAAAGAACAAGAAAACCTTAGGTCTCAATTGATACAATTGATAAGCATATTTGCAATAAGCAACAAATCACAGCCTGATCTAAACATGTCAGTTCTGCAATGTACTCATAAATGCCATCAAAGCAAAAAGTATGGAAATTAATGAACATGCCACTCATGATGATGCCTAAATCAATAAAAGTACCATAGAAGCCCTTGTCTTGAGAGTCAGATTGCCTTCTGCCCCCCCCCCTTACTCAAAAAAATGGACAAATTAGTCCCTATACATTAAATCAAAGAGTAAACTGGTCTCTTCTAATAAAAATTCCATCCATTCCAACTGTTAAAAACCAGTATGGCTGATGAAATAACAAAACAATTACAGGTGGTGTGTCACAAGTACCTAATGCTAACATAGACCAGTTTTTAACAATAAAAAAGAATAGAATTATTAACAATATGACAAATTTGCTATTTGATCTAACGTACAGGGACTAATTTGCCCATTTTTTGAGTAAAGGGGGCAAAATGTGATCCGACTCCTAGTACAAGGGCCTCCATGGTACTTTTACCTGCCTAAATCATAACATGAAGGGGAGGAAAAAGGATAAATGAACCGTACGGATAAACTTCAGAAGAGCTCAGCCTAAAATAACCTGATATTGTATTTTACCATAGAGAGTCAGAAGATAAACCACTCATTTCAAAAATGGTGCACACGATTTAGGCCTTAACCACAATTATCCTTTTCCTCCATTTCACATGCTCTAACCACACTAACTTTATCATGCTAGCTAAGGTACATAAAAGACAACCCTCCCCTTATACCCAAGGGCAGAAGAAATGTCACAGTTAACACCTTTCGGCAAAATGAATGCTTCACTACATCTATCGAATGTATCATATTCATAGTCCACCATGGATATAAAGATAAACATATGTATCAAATACATAACACGATATAATTTGAAGATCAATTATATGAAAATTTTGCCTTAACTCACCCTCTACCTTGAATTTGCCACAAGTTGACTAATCCATCCAAAGCACTGCACATGATCCAAGACACTAGAAAAAATAAGATCCATAGAATATAAAGAAACTATAGAATTTTGCATGCTTAATGGTTCAAACAATGAAGTGCATGGGGCCTTCGATCATGCTCCTAAAAAAAAAGTTTTCTCATAATGAAAGGCATACCTTCCGTCTCAATTATTAAAAAAACATACCTGGTTACAAAAAGCTGATCATTCACCGGACATACAGCTAGACTTCTCAACTTTCTTTTGTGCTGACTTGGGATCAAATTGCTTGAATAGGATCTGATTAATGTTGGTGAAGAGCTACTTTCAACCAAGGGAATCAAGTCCTTGTGTTTCTTTTTTTCTATAGAGAAGAAAGTTTGTAATGTTCAAGAAAAATCCAACATCGAAATAAGTAATCAAAATCTAGTTCAAGGTGATTGCCTTACCAAACTTCCTTTCAGTTCCTCCATCTTTAATTTCAACAACTTCCACATCTGTAGTAGAACTTGTATTAGACTTCTTAGCTCTTTTTCTTACAGCCCTATTAGAGGCAGCAGTTTCTTCGAGATCAATGATAGTTTTCGCAACTAACCCTTCCGGTTTTATAGGTTGTGAAATCTTGGGACTTACATTAGGTATTATGAGTTCCGTTTTTGGTAGCAATAGGTTTTCAGAACCTATATTTATATGTTCAGGACTGACTATTCTCTGCTCTACCCTCACCCTTTTAGTAGCCAACAACGAAGCATTAGATGATGCCAAGAAACGTCGACCTCGAAGGCGAGCCAATTTAGATTGTGAATCTTGAAACCTCTCCTCAGCTTCAACAAGCTATGTTTCAAACAAGCAAGAAGAATAAAACAATAAAACAAAGCAATCTGATATAAATGCACAGTAAAAGTACTATGGAGGTCTCTTTACTAGGAGTCAGATTGCATTTTGGCCCCTTTACTCAAAAAATAGGCAAATTAATCCTTGTAAGTTAGATCAAAGAGCAAATTAGTCCTTTTTGTTAAAGATTTCATCCATTTCTAGTGTTAAAAGTTGGCATGGCTAACAGAATACCCAAAAAGTTACAAACCAATTTTTAACAGAAAAAATAGATGAATTTTTTATTAGAAGGACCAATTTACTCCATGATCTAAGTACAGGGACTAATTTGCCCTTCTGAGGCAAAATACAATCCGAGGGCCTCCATAGTACTTTTATCTCATTACAACACACTTGCCAACAAGATAAAAGAAACAACTTTATTAGCGAGCAATTTGGTTCACTAACAGTATGCCTCTAAACAACATGATAATCTCATAAACCCCATAATAAAATATTTAACAAACAATGAAAAGATAGTTTCTTTGTATTCTACTACTGATAACAGCTTATGAAAAGTGGTAAATTTTATCAGATTGGTCCTTTCACTTCAATGTCACTTATTTAAACTTTTGTTTCTCAAAAGAGAAGGCATTAAAGCGTACATAGTAAAATGGAAAAAAAAATTAAAAATATGAAAATTCGAAAGAGAAAAAACCACTTTTTTTCATCTATTGTTTAGTAAAATTGAAAAATGAGAAGGGAAAAAAATTAAAATATTTAACTTACATCTGTCATTTTTCTCCTTTTATTATTCCAATTTAAGATTTATTTATTTTTACACAAAAAAAATTATTTTTCCACAGAATACACTCAAAAATTATTTTCCACCAAAAAAAAAAAGAAAAAAATTAAGGAAGAACCTGAGATTTGTAATAGGAGACACGTTGGCGAAGAAGTTCAACTTCTTTGGCGCGATGTTCCACTAAAGCCACTAATGCTTCTTCTTGCTCTACTAAGTCGTTTTTGTCTTCTTCTTGCTTAACTCTCTTTGAAATCATTGAACCGTCGCTCATTTCTTTTCACTTCTTCTTCACCTCACAGTGCCCCAACTTCTCGGCTTCCTCAACCCCAAAACCCCTTTGGTGTTCCTTTACTTTCAAGTTCACACATTAGGGCGCGTTCTTGGCGTTAAAAGGGTCTAATTTTTAAATGTGTAATCTTTTATTTATTTTTTATTTGATAATTGATGTTTAATTGATAATATTTTTAAATAAAAAAAATTAATTAAGTGGTTAAATTAGATCGATAGGGAATCGACTAAGCTATTGGTTTCTTCCGATGGTTGAATTAACAAATTAAAAAAATATTAGAATTTAATTGGTTTGTATCAATACTCGTTTTAATACCCAATTTATTTTTACCAATTCTCGTTTTTATTTGTTTAAGTAACACAATTAATTTTTTATTTGTTTAAATAACACAATGTTATTTGAAGCAACTTTAAGCAATTTTTTTAGTTTTTTCTATATTACTTTTTAACATTTTTTAATTCTAATTATCTCATTTTATTCTTTTATAAATATATAAAAAATTAACCAATCATTAACTTCACTCAAGGAGTAGGTGATCGAAAGACTAATTTAAAATAATAATAATAATAATAATAATTTGATATATTAATGATGGAATTTTCTAACTCTATATAAATTCCTCATAATTATGAGAAACCAATTTAACACTAGATTTATCAATTCTGACTTGAACTCAAAGTATTTGATCCAATTAATTTAAATCCGAACCCGTTCAAACCAATTTGATCAAATGATGCAAAATAACTGAATTGAACTGAGATGACCCGACTCGAAAACTCAACTAACACAAAATAATTCAAAACTGAAATAACCCACAAATTTCAAAACCTTTGAAAAAACAACCCAATTTGTCTAATTGACAGATCTAGCAAGAACTCAACTAATTTCCATGGCTAATGAAAGTATGAAACATCTGCAATTATCAGCTTCACCTTTGCCTCATTTTCAGACAAAAACCTCCTTAAAATTCCTGTTGCTGTTACTAACATAATCTAATGCTTCTCTTATATAACATTTTTCAAACCAAGTTGTTATTTTTGGGTCTTAGTTCGAGGAAGGAAAGCAGTTCACCATAAAGTAGTCATCCAAGTTGTATGTTTCAGAACATAGAAATAAGAGAGGACATACAAGAGACCAAAAAAAGAACAAGAATATATTTCCATTAAAGGTAAACAAATAGCTTCAAAATTCCACAACTAGAAAACTTAGATATGCTGTTTCTTGCTCTCTGTATCTCCCTCTCTCTCTCTCTCTCTTTCTCTGTAAGCAATTACACCCCAAATAGACCAAAAGCAGGGATTATACGGATTTGAGAACCCCGGGGGTTAAAAAAATGAGATTCACATAATTCAGGTACAAAACTGAAACAACAAAGGATTCCCTAAAGTCGGTGCATAAGCCCAGGTACTTCTATACAACATGATACCCTTCGGTCATAAGACTATCCAAAATTTGAAGCCCCCATTACGCCAGTCTTTATACTCATAATGGCCTATGGGCTTTGATAAAAAAACAAAAATTTTCAAGTTTAGTTTTGGTTATGCATCTTGCTTTCTGAAACTGATTCTCTATAGCCAAAAAAGAGTCATCAGTCCACCATCAAATACAGAGTATTGTCTACAAAAGTTCTAGTACTCTGCACTCTGCAGTTAGAGATGGATAAGTGGAGTGCTCAATCAGAATCTTTGGAAGAAACCAACAATGAGTCGACCCCATTGGGAAATTCCTCTGTGTTAGCTAAAGTTGAAGAACTACCTTGGTGGTGGCTCTCGTCATTGCTAGTTGTTCGAGGTCTCCTTGGTCTTGGTCGAATATTGGTACCCATAGGAAATGGCTCCTACAAAAGCAAAGAAGTAGGAATTAAATACTCAAAACATCCATCTCCATTACAGATATGAGCTTGTTTAGGTAAAAATACCATGGAAACCCTCATACTAGGAGTCAAATTGAATTTTGCCCACTTTACTCAAAGAAAGGGTAAATTAGTCCCTATACATTAAATCAAAGAGTAAACTAGTCCTTCTGTTTACAAAAATGGATGAAATTTTTAACAGAAAGAACCAATTAACTCTTTGATCTAACATACAAGGATTAATTTTGCCCATTTTTTGAGAAAATGGGGCAAAATGCAAATTGACTCCTAGTACGAGGGCTTCCACGGTAGTTTTACCGCTTGTTTATGGTGTCAAGCTAGCTTACCTGATCACCAGCATTTGGGCCATTAGTGTGAAAAAGAATAGGGCGACATCGTTTATCTTCATTCATCAAGCTCGAATTCTGGAAATGAGTAATAAGAGCAGCCTTTCCCTGGATCCTAGCAAATGCAATAGTCGCAACCTTTTCACTGTTGAACTTCTCCCATTTCTTGCCATTGAATGCCTGAAAAGATGTATTGGTTTAACCCGAAGGTTTGATTTATCAAAATATAACCACACAACACACATGCAAATGACAATATTTTACAGAGCTAAGAGATAGTAGTGTGAGATATCATCCATTTATCAAACCTTATAGAAGGGAACGATATGTTGCGGGTCAATCATGTTGATGAAAGCATAGCCTACATTGCATTTATTCTGACAAAAAATAATTATTTGTAAAAGTTTAGGTTAGTAACATTGAACTACAAGTAAATGTAGCACAACCAAGCATGTATCAGAATGTTGAGGATGGAAACTGCTTAAAGGACCAATTGAGTTACTTGCCTTGAAGTCAATTGGCAAATAAATAAAATCATAAGTTCCTCGACAGTGCTCATCAATGGCTGCCAGAAGCATCTTTGAGGTATACCTGCGAAAATCAACATTTAACTTTTTCTTAAGTTGATAATCATTTTGAAAAAAGAAACATAGGGAAAGGACAAGCAATAAAAAATCCAAAGGATGAACATTAGCATAACATCACGTCAAATTCATTAGGCATTCACCACCTTCACTAACTCACTTCATTTACAATTTTGATAAATGGTGAATTTGAATGAATCAGAACCAATATGTCAAGTAGTCAAATAGAAACTACATTGCAAAATTAGTGATGCATCAACAATTAGTCCATTTTGTAGCAACAATGAGATATAAAGGCAAAGTGCTGCTAATCATCACAGGCTATCTGCAACTTTAAGATAATTCATCGCACAGTTTTCTTCAAGCATGAGAAAGTTCAAACAGACAAAATATTCTAAGAAATAAATTATTTGAATAGTAAAGAATAATAAAAATTCAAGACATTATACATAAAGAGTAAAATGACTGAGGAGCAGTTCACATACTTGTTGGGTATATTTTTAATCATAAGAGTTGTTCTGCTGTCTTCCCCGCGTATGATTCGGTCAATATCAAGTTCATATTGTTTTTTATCAGCATTACTAGAATTTGATTCATTTCTGCGGTATGAAAAGTTTCTGACACGATCATTAGGAGAATCAAGAGATGCAGGCATCATAGGGTTCCTGCGAGGGAAAAGGTGGCACATCTGCTGAGGAGAGTGTACCCCACCAGTTTTTGTCAAATCCATGCAATTTCCACCAACATGAGAAAAAATGTTGTGGGAAGCATATTCCACCGGATGTGATAGCGAGCTACTAGGAAAGCCCACGCTTCCAAGAGATCCAAGGGGAAAACCTGAAGTTTCAGGAGACTCCCCGATATAAGGATGCCGCTTGTCCCAGAATGCAGAATTAACTGGTGGTGCTGAGCCAATGTGGTGGTGTACAGGCGATCCTACATTCAACATTACAGAAGGAGCCCTAGGAAATGCAGGGATATGTGGAAGGCGATTAGCATGAATGCCATTAACAAACGATGGTGAATTTGGCCAAACCATGGCAGTTGACAGATCTTGCTGGTGCGAGTTGGAGTTGTTCCACATGTAATGGTTTCCATTACGTGACAAGCTTCCATTTCCAGATGACCCAAACACTAGAGAATTTATTAGTAACACAAAGTTAGTTTTAGGAAAGTAAAATCCAAAGCATAAGTGTCATAATTGAATTCAAGAATAAAGAAGAATTACATTAGTCAGAACTTTTAATATAATAAATTGTGAGCTTTATAAAAAATATTAACATACTGAATTATGAAATTCCTATAAATTCACGAAGGGGTGCAACAAAGATGCTGGAAAACAATTTTAATTAATATTGGATACCATAATCAGCTGAGCTTACCCCCTGCATTAGGTTGCATTAGGTGCCCATTTGACCTTGCTCCTCGAATATGCCTATTATCAAGTCCTTCAGCCATCATGGGACTGCTGCTGCTAGCCATGTCTATTATGATACTAGAGGAGTTGAATGGAATACCATTGGCTAAGCTATCATGATACTCAGGTAAAGAATGGGGATGGAAACTTGGTACACCTTGGTTAGCAAACTTCATTTCATCTAGAGAGTGGTCGGGCTCCCGAGAGCTTAAGGGTTTTCCTATTGGTGACACTCTGGCTGGAGAGGCTAAGTTAATCGGAACACTAGAACTTTGATGAGTTTCAGCAAATGTACTCACAGGTGCAACAACCTTAGTAGACCCATTATCCATGCAGCCAGATGCAGTCAATCCTGGAGAAACTGTCAGAATGAGTATATGAAGCAACAGA
The DNA here is from genome assembly GCA_005393395.2 of Gossypium australe. Classification (NCBI taxonomy): domain Eukaryota; kingdom Viridiplantae; phylum Streptophyta; class Magnoliopsida; order Malvales; family Malvaceae; genus Gossypium; species Gossypium australe. The sequence goes on along the minus strand of CM016620.1, from coordinate 108,440,698 downwards.
AACATTTGCTCTGAAACAACATTTTATAATGAATTGATCAGATGGCAGAAATTTAAAGGGAAATCGTACCACAGTTTCCCGATGATAACTCATCAAAAGGGCTTTTGCATAGGTTAGGTTCATCTTGCTCTGACTCAGGCTGTTGCGTAAAGCTGCAAAAGGAATTCTGATGTACTATTACTTGTAGAGGCCACAGAAAACAAGAACTTTTTTTTTACTAAAAGAAAAAAGAATAAGGAACAGAATACAACTTAGATGCACAAAATGCAAATAAGCTATCCCAAAAGTTAATAACATGATTTACCAACTCCATATTCATATTGAAGTAGACAAGTAGCACAGAATCATCATGTTAAAAATAAAAACAAATTCCCACTTTCAGGAGCCAAGATCATGGAAAAGGAGAGAACAAGTTTATGATATTACCGTCCAATGCCCCATAGATGGCTTGGTTCAATTTTGATATGCTTCCCAGCAATGTCACTGCTATTCAGTGCTTGAAAAGCAGCTTCTGCAGCTCTAACATCATAAAACTCAATGAATTTGGGATTATGCTTCTGCGGAGTTTCATGGATCTGCCACAAAATTTAACTACATGAGATACATTAGCATCCCAAACATAAGGGAATTGGGAAGCTGAAGGGAATTGAGTGAACCCTTTACTTCTTTAATTTCTCCAAAAGCACCAAATATTTGTTGAAGTTTATCGGATGAAACAGAAGAATCAAGGTTGAAAACCACCAGCGTCCCATGGTTCACATCTTTTTCAGATTGGTTTTCCTGAGGTCGCAAGGTTTTGAAAAATAAATTAATAAAGCAGCAACATGTCACATGAAGATGAAACAAATTGGACAAAACAAGGTTGTTAGTTGAAACAACAGAGAGTAACAACAATAAAAGAAGACATAACCATCCAGAACAAATTGGTTGAAGCCAAACCTTTGGAATTGAATAATGTATATCAAGTTTCCTACGCCTCAATGATTTATTCTGCAGGGCCCTCATTGCATTTTGGGCTGCTCTTATATCATAATAAGAAATCATAACAAACCCACGATGCTTGCAGGCAGTATAGAGAGTTCGAATATCTCCATATTGCTGACAGAAGAAAACAGGTTGGTCAATTAACTTACTAGAACATGTACCTTTAAAACGAGATTTGATGGATTTGCTTGCAGAAAGTCTCAATAAACAATGTATCAGATTCAAAGGAACACGAACCTCAAAGAGAGTCTTTAACTCTGAGTCTTCGACATTGCTATTAATGTTCCTAACAAAAAGTGTCCTAGAAGGATGTTCACCATATGGATGTTCACCAACAATTAAGCCATTTGAACCCCCTTGAATGTTGAATACTCTAACAAGATCAGAATTCCTCAGAACCATGGATACGCGATCATCCCCTTCTAGTTCCATTCCTCCACCACTGCTGAATAGGTCAAAGTCTTCTAATTCATCTCCTTTACTGTCAAGAGTATTAAGTCCCAAGTCATCAATCACCCCAGAGAATAGATCATCTTCATCAGGAAGGAGATTTCCAATAGTCTGTGCCTCAACTTCTTCCATAGATTTGAAAGGTTCTTCCTCAACGTGTGGAGCAGCTGAACTGGCATGTTGACAAGATAGATCATTCCCTAATAATCTCACTGCATAAAGACAAAAGTAAAGCAAATCACAGATAAAAAATTTATTAATTGTATGCTAATGAAAAGAAGAAGACAGTGAGTAACCAGAAAAAATTGGGGGAAAAGGAATCATTGCAGTGAAGAACGATATCAGCCATGGTTTTCAGTCAGATGGGAAAATGTCCTACTGGGATGAACCTCTAGTAGAGAAAAAGGCAAATAGAGAAATACGTGTGTGTGTGTGTGTGTGTGTCTGAACAGATTAATAAAATAGACAAACCAAGAAGTGATTAGTTAACAATTTCATATTTTCTTTTAGAAATTTTAGCATGATATGGTAGGAAATTAATAGTCATCAATCAAAAGATTCAACACATAAAAAGCTATATAAGCATCTGATATCAGAAAATCAAGAGAGAAACAGTGCAAACATGGAATGCAAAAGTATCTTGACGCATGAGTCCAGACACCCATAGATATGCACAGAAGCTTGATGCATGTGATAAAAACACTTACACTTTCTATTAAATACTTCAGAGAATGAACTTGAAAACAGGCTACTTTCATGCTGGATCACATTGCCATAGGTCCTGTTTCTATTCAAGTTCTCTGCTGGTTTTGTATACAGATTTGACATTGATTTAGGATGGTGATTCACAGAATTCCATGAATGCTCAGACAAATTGGTAATTCCCTTCCAACCAATGCTTAACTTTGCTTCTTGATCTCTGGCCAAATTTGATGGGGGTTGTTCCATATAGTCAGTAGACAGTTTTTCCATCAGAGATGAACCAACAATCTTGCCTGCAAAGACCAGAATTTTTTTTAACAAACAGGAAACAAACCATGCAAAAGGTTTTTTGCAGAGAAAAGTACATTAAGTTTTCATTTTAAAATATCCGAGATTTAGGAATGATTTCCAAAGTTTTACATGTGACACCAGCAAAAATTCCATAAAACAAGAAACATATTGCTAACAAGAATAAGAAAAATACGTGAACTTACTAAACCAATCAAGGTTAATATGCATGTATGCTATCTCAAGGGATAAACCTCATGTTCCCAGAGAGATCTCACAAGGGATGAATTCTGACAATAAATACAGCATTTGCAAAAGGGGAAAAAAAACTAAGACCAACACCAATTGTTGGCTCTCAATTACACCAAGTATATCATACACTTTTGGAATTAATATATTTGCAGTATTCACTCAACCATAAAGGTTAATGGCGATTCTTAAATACACCCCATATGTCATCCCTAAGTCAAGGATGCATATGTCATCGTAGTAACCAAGAGACTGAACTGATCATGTATTAAGTTTAACAATGACAAAAGCTACAAGTTAAGTTTTTCTAATCTAAGCCTACAGGCAAGAAATTGACAACCAGTTTAAACAGTCAATGCATTTAAAATAAACCAATTAGAAGCAGAGAGAACAAGCAATTCATTTGTCCATATCTTTGTTCTCACCTTGATTATCAGACATTGTATTTGGCTTCCAAAATCCAACTTGTCTCTGCCCAACAGAAGTAAATTTTAAACAACATGAAATGAATTACTGTTTTTTGATACAGTGACTTGAAAGCTTCAACGAGAAGAAAATGTTCACAATTCAAAAAGAAGCACATACAGGAACCTTACAATATGTCTAAAACAAGACACCAAGACCCACTAATAAACTCAAAATATAAAGAAAAATAAAAAATTGGGTGCATCATTTTTCCCTACAATACCTCAACTGGGAAAAAAATGTCTTCTAAAAAGCAGGCCGATGCCGATGCCGATGCCGAAGCCGATGCATTACTTTGATCCATGACCTCGAATGGCATTTTTCGGTTTTAGCACCAGACAATCTGAAAAACTGAAAGCTAAAAGCCCAACATTTGCCGGTTGCAACTCCGCCTGACTTGATGGCCCTATATCAAAAAACAATCAACAACCAGCAATTCAATAAACTTGTAAGTTTTCATAAAATAAAGATAACATAACATTGCAAGAAGTTCAACTTTTGAAAGAAACATGAATTTACTAATTTAAATTCTAAACTCTTTCGTTTCAATATATCAAAAATCTTAGAAAGAACAGAAGATAGACACAAAAGCTACCTACTTTCTTAAAAATTTGGCAACTTAAAAGCATTTTTAAAGGAAGAATAGGAGGCAGTGTTTTTTTTTTTTTTTTTTTTTTTTTACTTTGTGGTAATTCAAAAAAAAAAATTGAAACATGTAACATTAGAAGGACAGCCACTTACCTACCAACGACCAAATGAAATTACCCCCGTTGGGTTTCCAAGAAAAGGTACATGTTGATTTTGGGGAACTTAATTTAAAAGTGATAAAAGAAACATACATGATGCTGATTAAGGTGAATTTTCCATTTGCGAACCAAAAAAAAATTACAAATTATTTATAAAAAATCATTAAATTCCCAATATTTATATTCTAGTTTCCTTTTCTTTCCCCTTTTTCCCACGACCTTTTTGTAGGCAGCTAAAACAAAACAAATGATTTATGCAACTTCAACCCTGTAAAGAATTTTGTTAGCTACAGCACCAGTTTAAACTTTAAACCCAATCTTGCATTTCTTAAATTTGATCAGATCGAGGAATTTAGTCATGAAAAATGCCTAAATTCTGAAATTAACATTAAAAAAACCCAAAAGTGTCAAAGTTTGACTTCAATAAAACAGAAACCAAACCTTACCTTTTGAAGCCAAAACAAAATTTGTTCAAATTTCTGCAAGCCGTTTCATGAATTGATACCCAGGTCGAAAGTAACACTCATTCAAATATTTGTTTTAAAAAAAAAAAAAAGAGCAATTCCGAGAGAGATAAAAGGGTAAAAAAATCAAGGCATAGAGGAAGAAGACAAAGCAAGGGATCTCATCATCTTTTTCCCTGCATTGCAAGCCATTACTCACCACAAGAGAGAGAGAATACTTTTCCCTTTTTTTTTTAGGTTGGTTTTTTGTTTTCTTCTACAAAACCATAATTACATAACCATTTAACATCAATTTGAAAAAAAAAATGAAATTCAATTCTCTCGGCAGCTTTAAAAAAAATGGAAGAAATACAAAATTCTGACGATCAGAAACAGCGAAATTCCGGCGAGATTTGGATTCTCGCCGGTCGCTGAGTTTTCCTTTTAAAAAGAGAAAACAGGGAGAGAAACAATTTTAGATTTTTGGATTTTAGAAAGAAATATATATAATTAATTAATTAAACGGATAAAAAAAAGTGTTTTGCTTTGTTAGTTGGCTTTGAAGGGAAAAAGAACATAAAAAATAAATAGGCGCGCTGGCGCGACGGCTTTTTATATTTTGTTTTTATTTATTTATTTACATTTCTGAATTAAAAATAAGGTTAAAATGTGCCATAAATCCCTGTACTTCTCATGAATCTGAAATTAGTTCCTATACTTTTATTTCTAAAAATTTAGTCTTTCTATTTTTTTATTTCAAAATTCAGGTGTAACGGTTAACATTATTAAAATTATTTTGTTAAATTTAGATTTATTCTAACGTCGTTTTTTTAGTTACATTATTATTAAGTGAGTTTTTTTATTTCAAAATATCGTACAAACAAATTTAACAAAAAAAATAGCAATGTTAACAATTAAATTAGAAAAATAAAGGGACTAATTTTCTAGAAACAAAAGTATATGAATTAAATTCTAATTTTGTGAAGAGTACAGGGACCTATTGCACATTTTAACCAAATAAATAAATAAGTTCCGTCCCTTAAAACACAACCGCAGATTTTGGTGGTTAGTAGTAACGGCGTTATGGCTCTGTTCTTTGTTGAAAAATATTACGGATATAATAAATTGAGTTGCTTTTTTTAAAGATATTTTTAGAAATAAATAATATGGTTAATTTCACTAAATGAGGTCTCAAACTTTAAAATATTGTAATTGAATTTTTATATATCAACCTAGGTACCAAGTACCAACCTAAGGGACATAAGTCACACACTTGCAAGTATGGTTCCACTTAAGTTATATTAGGTTGGTGGTTTGAATCCCCGCGCCAAAAGATTGTAGAATCAAATTAGTAGACAAATCGATCAAACTATTAATTCTCGATTCAATTAGTGCAACTGATTTTATCTAATTCAATTGAATAATTTATTATATATACTAGAGAAAATTAGTTCACCTATCTATTTAACTAGTCCAACCCTTTATTCTGGACTAGTACCTCGACTGGTTCCTAGTCTGATTTTGAAAATAGTGCCTTGAGCGCAGGTGATTTACATAATTAACGTTACGTGCTACACCTTACAAGTTGTATCTCCACTAATCAAGATGCTCCCCATTTCATGAACCCTTTAAGGTTTTTAATAGAAGAGGGAGACAAAACCTCAACACCAGGACAATACATGTTATTAGGATTCGGTTGGCTATCCAGTGGATGACACTTCAAGGGCTTCTCTCGAAAGAGTCAACCCTCCTTAACGATACTAATACTTTAAGGACGCGCTTAGATTGTTTTGTTGTACATATAGTAATTTAGAATTTGGATCATAATTCAAGGATGAGAAATGGAATTATCCCGAAAACAAAAATAATTTGTTTTAATTATGAAGAGAATTTTTGTAGGTAATTATGAGCTGCTTCGTTTACATTAGAATTGATAACTAATCTTTCTCATATTTAACTCTGTTTTCTAATAAATTTTTATAAAAATAAAAATAACAGATTTACGAAATCAAGCAAAGGCGGGCATAAGTATTTGAAGGCGCCAGCCAGCTAGTTTCAATCTGGCGCCATCTAGTTTTGTAAAGCGCCGCGTATAAGATTTACGTCCTTGTCTTAATTTTCGACGTGCCATTCATCTATTAGTACTTCAAATACGCCTAACATGATTTTTTGATAAGAGCAAATTTTACAATAAAAATAATAATAAAACTATTGAATTTTATTTTTTATTTTTATAAATTGAATAAATGTTTTAAATGAAATATTGATGCATAGTAAATATTGGGGAGTGTTTAGGGATGCCCACGTAAAGTCGTTAGGTGATTTTTCGGAAAATATTCAATTTTTAAGATTGAGGTAAGAGCTTTACTTGAGGGTCTACTTCTATTACGGAGAAAGAGTTATCGACAGTTGGAAGTGAATCTTAGTTGGCGGAGCCGTGGATAGTTACTTGGTTGAATTGCATCTTGTTCATCATTTATTGAGTCAAAATTGGAAGGTCATTGTTCGTCATATTTCAAGATTCCAAAATACTGTTGTTGATTATATGGCCAACTGTATGGCGACAAATTTCACATCAATTCATTGGTTTGAAAATCCTCCACAATCAGCTAGAAGCTTAATTGAGACGAATTATGTTACTTCTTTAAAAAATTAGTATATTATTTAGTTTCTACTTTAGACGGTCTTTATCTAAATAATAATAATAATAATGAGTTTAGATGCAAAATCTTTTTTAAATAATGAAGAGATTCTATTACAATTGATGCATCTAAATAATCACAAATCAAAATTAATATTATCAATCATAATATATTTAAAATTAAATTAAAATAAATTTAATTCTCTCTTAAATGAATAATAAAATTGCACGTTAACTTCCAAAATCAAAACATATATATTTAGTCTCTTTAAAAATGATGAAATTATAAATTAATACATAACTTAAAAAATTATAACTCGATCTCTATCACCTAAAAGAAATTTTGGATTTATCCCAGAATAAATTTGGACTAAACTTACATATGATCCATATAAATTGAAACTTAAATATAAGATTTTAATTTCACCATTTAACCAATATATTTAAATGTTAATTTAATATTTGGTGGGGGTTATCTCTTGGTTGGCTTTATTTTTTTTTTTTTAATTTTAATTTATGTAGTGGAAAGTGATGTGTATATAGATCATCCTACAAACATTCATTTCAAGGATGTAATGGAAATGTTTGAACAAAAAAAAAAAAAAACAGAAATGGAGGAAATGGGAATTTTATAAATTATTTTATAGAAAAAGGAAAAGGAAGAAAAGGAGTCAAAGAAATTATAGAATCTTTGAAAAATATGAGGAGGGGAGACTTCAGCATAATAATCTTTTAATCCTAAAGCAATATAAGAATATAGACAACTCCATGAAACCATGGATATGATGTCTTAAAACACTAAATAAAATTAGGATCATATTTGCTACACTTTTATTTAACCATCAAATGGGTCATATAAAATTATTTAAATCTGTTTCTGAATTTTAAAATTTTCACCTTCATAAATTTATTAGTAAATAATATAATGTTGATTGAGGTGATAGAAATTAATACTTAGTCCGATTCAACTACTTTAATTAATTCACGAATCAACCAATCAACATCTTATTTCGGATCAAAAATTTAAATCAATTCTCAATCTAACTATCTAATCTAATCCTACAAATAGTTATTTAAACTAAAAAATTCCAAACTTTAACCAGACCTAAAATTTAAAAGCATATTAAATTAATTTCATGTTCCATAAAAATCCAAAATTAAACCCTGAGAAACCTAAGAGAATTTAAATTCAAAAATTTTCTTTATTTGTGTCTAACATGTCTGATCCCAGTTCAATTACCACCACAAAATCAATAAGATGTCTAAAATTCCAAACTTTAATTAGACCTAAAATTTAAAAGCATATTAAATTAATTTCATTTTCCATAAAATCCAAAATTAATTTAATCATCCTAAACCCAAAGAAACCTAAAGGAATTTAAATTCAAAAAAACTTCCAACTTTAATTTGTATCTAAAATGTATCATCCCAATTCAATTACCACCACAAAATTAATATAATTTATTGAATTTTCACCTTCTTCAAAAATAATCTAAATTTCAATCGTAATTGAACAAAATAATATATCTTTATGAAATTATTAGTAAAAAAAAAACCTATAACAAAGAATATAATTTTGAATAAGGTGATTATCAATTTCAATTTAATTTTTTATTTAAATCTCATTTATAATAAAACTAAAATTTCAATTCAAATCAAGGTTTTTATAATTAAATTGGTGTCATTATTTTTCGATTCGACTGGTTCGATTGATCTAACCGATTTATCCGGTTCAATTGAATAAAGTATTAAAATTTAAAATTTAAAAATATATTATTTAAAAAATAGAGAAAGTTAATTAAACCGCCTATTCAACTGATTTTTTAACCCAATTCAATCAAATCCCTAATTAATCAATTCGACATATTATTTCGAACCAAAACCATGACGGATTAGTGATTAAAAAAAATACCAGACCTAAAAAAAAGCATATTAATGAAGTTCATTTTCCATAAAATAAAATAAAATAAAACAAAATTAATTACCCTAAACCTAAAAAGAAAAAGAAAAAAAATCCAACCTTAATTTGAATCTAATGTGCGTAATGCCCCAGTTGAATCAGCACCACAAAATGAATGGAAAACCTAAATTAGGCAGACTTAAATGGACCCCACACTTTAAAGCATGAAATAGTATAAAGATCCATGTGATGGATCAAATTTATGTCCATCATTATTAACCTAATCCATTGTCTATTATCCAAACAAAAAATGCTTAGAAAAATACAGCATGGCATGTTCACTTTTTAAGTACCTCTAATTATGGATTCTAATATCTTTTCCAACATGCTTTTGTCGGTCCTTTTACTCCTTTTGATTTCCATTTTATATATTCCTTTCCTCTTCCATATTCATTAATATTTTATCTTATCACAACATGGTGGAATATTTTATATATTTCACAGTTTTTATTGGTTTTATAAACAAATATTTAAAAGTTTCAAAAATTTTGAAACACTATTTTTAAAAATAATTTTATAACTTTTTACACTTCAAAACAATTAAATGAAAATAATTTACAAGAGTTTAAAACATTTTTTTATGATTGTGATTATTAAATATTTTTAATTTTTATTTAAATAACAATATTTTTATAAAACATATTAATAACTGATGTACCGCCTGAGATAGTTTTTATTCTGTATAATCATCAATTATGAGGCAAATTTATTGGTTTTATAAATAAATAATAAAAATATAATTAATTCATTTTCGAATGTTTTGCATTTAATATTATTTAATAAAATCTCAATGATTTATATTGTGATTCTTTTTTATTCTTAAAAACTAAACATAACTCGTTAAGAATAGGAATCTCTTCATATTTCAAAACATTGATGGGACGCCCCTCGAACTCGTTAAAGCATCACTCAGTTGGGCACAAACTATAGAGGCCGTTATTACAAAACCCAATGTTGTCGAGATTTCCTTGGGAAACCAACAACAGTGCTCTGACAAATGGGTTCATCTTTCCTCCAATGGAGCAGTGGCTAGAATCTCTGGAAATGCTGCAGCAGGTGGAGTGGCACGTGATTGGAATGGTAACTGGATCCTAGGATACACACACTACTTGGACAGCTGCTCACCACTAGAAGCAGAACTCTGGGGTCTACTCGATGGAGTACACATTCTACTGAATAAAGGATACAAGAAGGTCAGGATCCAGACTGATAACCTTGAAGTGATTAGGGCTTTGACTATGGAAGATATGGTAGACTCGGGGAACACACTCCTCAGAAGGATCAAAAGACTCATGAATTCTGAAGGTCAATGGGAAATCAAGTATGTTCCCAGGGAAGGCAATTTAACTGCAGATAAACTTACAAAGATAGGACTCTCTTGGCAGGCTTCTCTTCGAATTTTTGAAGCGCCACCTGATTTGGTAATTACGGCTCTCCTCCAGGACAAAGAGTATAATGTATATTAGAAGCTTTTAAGCTAGTTTATTAGTCTTTCACCAAAAAAAAAAAAAAAAAACACTAAACATAACTATCCGTTCACAAAAACAACCTTACACATATACATGCTTTGAACATTAGGATTAATACAACTAATACTTAATTAACTAATTTTCAGTTCCGGATCAGTTATGGCTATTTCCGTCTATGCGTATTATTTTAGTAATAAATTGATGATTTTTTTTTTTTTTTTGCACTGCTTACATTTTCAACCTGTACCATCGCACCAACTTATTCCACTCAATTTTGGTTGCACCAATCAAAATATTTTGCACAAACCAGTGCAAAAATAAAATAAATTTCTAACTCTTGTCCAAAATGATAATAAATAATAAATGAATATTTATATTTAAAAATTATTTAATACCATTCATTAGTTATTTCTAAATATTTTTATATACATATATTAATTTTTTTTTAAATATGACTAAATTTAAAATGATACACCGAAACTGACTAATACCAATACACATCAGTTTCAGTAGAAAAATGATGCATCCACCGGTACAATATTAATTACCTTGAGTAAAATTCTGAACGACATCAACCTTGAACATTAAAAAATATTGACTTGTAATGTTTTAAAGTGACTTGGAAAAGAAAACCAAACCAAAATTCAACATATTTCAAAACGCAAACAATAACTAAATTACTCAATTTTTTTTCTAAGTCACTTTGAAATACGACAAATCATCATTTTTTTTTTCAACGTTCCATTGGATACAATTTTACCTATTTGCTTCAAAATTAAATGTAAAAAAAAAAAAACCAAATTAAATGTACAAAGAAAAAAACAAACTAAATTATTCGATTTTATAGTAGAGAGATACAAAGACTCTCAAAGTAGTTTAACATATACAAATTTGACACTAGCATGCAACTAGTAAATAGGTTGTATTACAACTTGAATTACCATTAAACATAAGTTTTTACAAGCTTTTAGTGTGTAATGACATATAAGTATAGTTCAGTACTTTCAGGTAAGAGTTGGTTATGCATAAAATCTCCTATTAAGAGAAACCTAGAATCAAAGATCGGGGATATTCACCATACTGTCGATACCCTTGTCCTCTTTTCTAGGTGCTTTCTTCCTCTTCCTTTCGGATTGGGGTTCTTTTGCTTTAAGCTCATCGCTGTAGGACCTCAATGAGGCAGCTAAATGTTCATTTCTGTGAGCTGAAAATTGAAACAAATATGAGTTGGCTACTTCTAACCTACTGATACGAAATGGACCTCAATGAGACAGCTAAATGTTCATTTCTATGAGCTGAAAATAGAAACAAATATGAGTTGGCTACTTCTAACCTACCGCTACGAAATGTATCTCAATGAGGCAGCTAAATGTTCATTTCTTTGAGCTGAAAGACAAAGCAAATATGAGTCGGCTACTTCTAAGCTACCAATATGAAATGGATCTCAACGAAGCAGCTAAATGTTCATTTCTTTGAGCTGAAAATCGAAGCAAATATGAGTCGGCTACTTCTAAGCTACCAATACAAAATGGACCTCAATGAGGCAGCTAAATGTTCATTTCCGTGAGCTGAAAATTGAAACAAATATGAGTTGACTACTTTTAACCTACTGTTACGAAACTGACTTCAATGAGGCAGCTAAATGTTCATTTCTTTGAGATGAAAATCGAGAGTGAATAGGTTTTTATGTTTCTGTAGCTCTGAACAAATATGAATTGGCTAGTTCTAACCTACCAATACGAACAGAGGCAGCTAAATGTTCGTTTCTGTGAGCTGAAAACCAAAGTGAATAGGTTTTATGTTTCTGTAGCTCTGAACAGATATGAATTGCCTACTTCTAACCTACTGATACAAAATGGACCTCAATGAGGCAGCTAAATGTTCATTTCCATGAGCTGAAAATCAAAGTGAATAGATTTTATGTTTCCGTAACCCTGAACAAATATGAATTGGCTACTTCTGACCTATCGATATGAAATGGACCTCAATGAGGCAGCTAAATGTTCATTTCTGTGAGCTGAAAATCAAAGTGAATAGGTTATTATGTTTCTGTAGCTCTGAACAAATATGAATTGCCTACTTCTAACCTACCGATACAAAATGGACCTCAATGAGGCAGCTAAATGTTCATTTCCATGAGCTGAAAACCAAAATAGATTTTATGTTTCAGTAACCCTGAACAAATATGAATTGGCTACTTCTGACCTACCGATACGAAATGTACCTCAATGAAGCGGCTAAATGTTCATTTCTCTGAGCTGAAAATCAAAAGTGAATAGGTTTTTATGTTTTCTGTAGCTCTGAACTAATAATGAATTGGCTACTTCTAACCAACCGATATGAAATAGACCTAAATGAGGCAGCAAAATGTTCATTTCTGTGAGCTGAAAATCGAAGTGAATAGGTTTTATGTTTCTGTAGCTCTCAACAAATATGAATTTCCTACTTCTAACCTACCAATACAAAACGGCCCTCCATGAGCCAGCTAAATGTTCATTCCTGTGAGCTGAAAATCGAAATGAATAGATTTCATGTTTCTGTAGCTGTGAACAAATATGAATTGGCTACTTCTAACCTACTGATACGAAATGGACCTCAATGAGGCAGCTAAATGTTCATTTCTGTGAGCTAAAAATCAAAGTGAATAGGTTTTATGTTTCTGTAGCTCTGAACTAATATGAATTGGCTACCTCTAACCTACCCATACGAAATGGACCTCAATGAGGCAGCTAAATGTTCATTTCTGTGAGCTGAAAATCAAAGTGAATAGGTTTTATGTTTCTGTAGCTCTGAACTAATATGAATTGGCTACCTCTAACCTACCCATACAAAATGGAACTCAATGAGGCAGCTAAATGTTAATTTCTATGAGCTGAAATCGAAGTAAATAGGTCTTATGTTTCTATAATCCAAACAAATATGAATCTGTTACTTCTAACCTATCGATACAGAATAGGCATGCTCTTTCTCTCAAAATAAGTCACTACTTAGAAGATGAACAAGATTGTCACTAACTATAATACCACAAAAGAATAAATACTTCCAAAAGCATTGTTTGACATTATGCACTCACCAGAAACTATGACATCTGTCATGGTCACAGATTTACGACCGGCATGGTGTGCAAATAGTTCAAGGTCCTTTGCCAACTGACCTGCAACTCAAACAGCCCAAACATTTCATTAAATCAAGCAATCGTTTTCAGAATAATATCAAACAACACAAAGGGTTCTATAAGCAAATGCAAATTTCTCACCTTCTGCAATTGATAATGGTTACTGATTGTAGTTATAATACCACGGGTATAGTGAGAATATAAATATACAATCACATTCAATAAAACTTGAAATTATATGATAAATATACCAAATGCCTTAGTGCTCAAGCACCAACGAACGCCAAGTCTCAGCGTTGTTGTCCGATGGTACCCAATTTCATAGGCCATCAGGTGCAAATGGTGCTCGAACACCAAGTATTACTAAGGCATTCAGAATTTTGCAGAAATAACTCCTAAATTGTTAATAACTAGTTCATAAATGTTCTTAATATAATAGCAATAAATATCCTCTATGGTTGCCTACACTGTAAATTGACACAAAATCTTAATAATTGCTTCTTTCAGCTTCACCGTAAAACCCAATAAAATAATGAATTGGAATATTAAGATGTTTCATATTCAAAGAAGGAAGTAGAAACAACATAAAAGAAAATCGATTCACGAAAATAGAGAATTTAAATAGTAACGAAAAGTGAGGTATTTTACCGATGTATTTGAAGGCCAAATCGGCGATACAAGCTACTATCGGCGGAGAAATTTCCATACCGCTTCTCTTCGCTGCGACAATTAGTTGAAGATTTGAATTCAATTTAGTCAATTATGAAAATTCTTTAACTAGAAAAAAAAATGCTAAGAAGCCAAAAATAAGAATAGAAATTGGGTGGAAAAAAATGGACCTTCGGATTCGGCGATGGAAATAGCGGAGAGACGAAAGCGATCTCTCAAGAGATCGGAAACTGAATCGTCTTCTTCCTCTTCTTCTTTCTCGAAATCGCTCCTATTATCTTCGTCGACTTCCATACTTCTTTCAAATCTAGGGTTCAAATTTCCCGGTCTTCTTCAGCTCACCATCTGATTAGAAGATGGAGAAATGCGCGGGAATTTGATCCAGGCGTACGGTATTGGGCCTTTGAAGACTCCTATATCTTGGGCTCCATAATGGGCTGCTTTTATATTATGGTTTTAAAAACCGAATAGTTTGTCAAACCGGTCAGACTATCAATTTCTGGTTCGATTTTTTACCTAATTTTAATTAAATAAATTATTAAAATTTTATAAAATATATATTCAAAATTATAAATTTGATTCAACTGGTTATTGTCTCGATCCAATTGATTCCAAATGATTCACTCAAAAATCGGTTCAACCGCTTTATTTGTATCAATATATCAACTAATTCTCGAGCCCCAGTCCAACTAGTCCGATTTGGTTACAACAGCCTTGTTTTATAGAGCTCTCAGTGAAAATTCATAATGATTATTAAAATATTGTAAAATATTAGCTTATTTTCGTTTATATATTACAAATTAGGAAAGGAGTACATGGATTGAAATTTGAAAACTAAAGGCATCAACACATTGCATCAATTATTATCGCTGATGATGTTTGAGGTTAGCCTCAAATCCATCTCAATATAGTTTTATTTGATATATATATTTGTGTTTTACATTTGTATTTGATTTTCAACATTTATAGACATGGTATAATCTTTTGACCGTTTGATTTTTTTTTTTCAATTAAGTATATTCATGAAATGGTACATTTGGATTGGATCCTACCACAGCATCCATTCAAAGCTTATTTTCACCCACAAAATAGCTGCTATTTTCAACTCTTGAAAACCCACCTCTAATGCCAATGAGCACTAAATTAGAGTGATATTGGATTGGTTGGATTGAAATTGTTTTTAAAACTTTTTAATAGTTTATCATAATTTTTTATTTTGAATTTTCAGACTTATTTTGATAAAATATGTTTTGATAAAATATGCTTTGCTTTATGGCTTTTGAATATTATTTTATAAAATTTCAAAATCTTTTTCGTAAATATTTTTAAAAAGAAAAATAATTTGTCAAGAATTTTAAAATATTTTCACCATTTTAAATATAAAATATTCATTTTAAAATTAATTATATACAAGTAAAAAAATAGAACACGATTTAGTTTTGAATAATCACGATTCTTAAACTTGCATTTCGTATTAGTTCGAGTCGGTTTTCAATTTTTCGGTTTTTCTTTCTCAACCGTAACCTGAATCAATTAACATCCATGAGAATGCAAAGTTGTTTACTCGGTGAAACAACGGAACAAACATTTCATGCCACTAAAACCAAATTGAATACCAAAAATGCTTGCAGTAAAGAATAGAGTACGAGCAGGGAGTGAACCATCGTCAATCTCGGCATCAGACCAAGACAAACTTCAGTAGGATTCAGTTTCTTCATACTATAACCAACACAGTGTCGGCCATGTCAGATTCGATTCAATACCAGAAAAGATGGGGTAATCTTCCTACTGATTTCATGAAAATACTAGATGCAGTGTAACTAATTTCATAAACCAAAGTTTCAGTAGTTAAATTTATAATGTTGTAGATTAGGTCTGATTTGTATTTAAATGTCCTAACATTCCTTTAAGGGTAACTTTAACATAAACCAACTTCATAACTTTCATTCTTGGGAAGAGCTTGGAACAAACAAAGAATGAACTACTGTCTCTCTTCGACCAGACAGGTGAAGCTAAGGACGGACCGAAGCTGAGGCGGCTGTCAATTGATGCAAGTGAGGACATTAACTAGAAAAAGGGTATCGAAACAAAGAGTAACATTCCAAGTTCTCAGCTTGAAGCTCAAAACATAAACTACCAACTAGATAGGGACCTAAGGAAGGAGCAAGCAGATAACTTGGTCGCTGCCCTCAAAAAGTGAAAACTAAGATAAGAGATTTAGCTTCACACAACACAGTGAAGCAAAGGGGAAAGAGTATTAGGGAAGGCAAGAACAGGGGAACATAAAAAAGCCCATGGTTCAATCGTGCTGACCTACATTCATGAGAGACAAGTCTAAACTCTAAACCCTAAAATACTACATTGTTGATATCCTAACTTGTATGAAAAAAATACATAGAATACTATTTATAAAGTGGTGTAGACAATGCAATGAAAACGATAATTAGAGAAATGTTCAGGATTACAACCGATTAAAATCGCCTATATACATTTTCTTAAGCTTTATGATAATCAAAACCATCCCTAGTATTGTAAAGAGACCAAGAGGAAAGTAAAAAGCTTTCGAACAGAACAGACAGCCACATAACCTGGAAACCTGTTAAGACTTTCTCACATATCTTCTTCAATTTGACAATGAAAAAATTAGAAAAGTTTAACATCTTGTTCTCGCAGAACTGTACATCGAGCTTGAGAAAAAGGGCACAAATAAGGAAAACGTTTTACCATGACATTCAGAAAATTATGCAATATTCTGACACGATATATGCAGACAACATCAAATGAACAAAGATTAGTCACTAAATCTGATAAAAAATAATTGTTAACAAGTATTGGAATTTAGATACAAGGACATCTAATATACAATTAAGCACATAAGCAGATATATATAATAATGAGCATACAAGAAAATTCAGTGCTTAGAAACATTCCGGACATTTCTATGCGGAATAGGTAAAAGAAAATGGAAATAAAATCTAACCTCTCCTCCCGGTCTAACTATGCAGGGACAGCCTCGACAAGTCTTGCAAAGTAGAACTGTGTAGTGATTAGCCCTCTCTTTCTTATTTTCCATCCAACCTTATTTAGTGCCCTTTCTACATCTGCCTCGGCATGAAGATATGCCCTCGTTGCTTTAGACGGCCCTGGAAACAATTCACCGATCCTCTTCAACAGATCGTAATAAAATGTCTTCGGTGCAAAGCTCAAAATTAATCGGTTTTCAGCTAGTGAAGCAAGGTGTGCGATCATTCCGTCAGCTTTATTCTGCGGATAATGTATTAAAACATCTAAACACACCACAGTATCATATTTCCCATCTAAACTCTCCAAATCCTTCACTTCGAATTTCGGCATAACTGGTGCAATATCACCATTCCCAGCTGTTAACTGCTCTTTCGCCTGAAATCATAATATCACATAATTCAAGCTTCTAATTCCCAATCAACAAAGCACAGTTCATTGCAATTGAATCTGAGAAATGGATAAAATTTCATTCATTTGTTGAAATAAACACTTAAATTGGATCATTCAATAAGCATTCATTACTTAAGATTCAATTATCCAAACAACAAAGCACAGTTCATTACAATTGGATCTAAGAAATGTATAAAATTTTCATTCATTTGTTGAAATAAACACTTAAATCGGATCATTCACTAAGCATTCATTACTTAAAAGTCAATTATCCCAACAATAATGGTAGAGAGGAATAACTAACTAACCTGCTTCTCAGCCTCGGCCACCATGGCGGCGGAAATATCACTGGCGGAAACAACGGCACCTTCTTTAGCTAAAGGAATGGAGAGACAACCGGTGCCACAACCAGCATCGCAAACAGTGACGCCATTCAGTGAACCATCATCGGTCAACATTTTCATCACATTTTCAACGGTTTTGGAATGCCCTAACCTAATATCAAGCTGGACTTTATTCACATCATCGGTCTCTCCATAAATCTTCTTCCACCTTTGGAAACCTGAATTATTGAAGTAATTCCTAACGACTTCTTTATCGCCCCCACCGACTTCTTCCGCCTGAAGACGACGTCGGCGTTCCGGGTCAGTGAAGGAGAGAACCGCTGCTAAGGCAGCGACTGAACCTCCACCTATGAGAGCAACAGTGGTGCTATCCAAAACGGAGAGGTCGGTAACCGATGTAGCGGTGGATAAGGGTGGAATGGCCGCGGCTGTGGTGGTTGTTACGGTTGTTTTCAGTTCGTTAGGAAGTTTTGGAGGGAATGTAGAGAAGAATCTAGAGTTAGTGTGGAAATGAATGGGAGAAGATAGCGAGACTGAGTACGACATTTTGTTTGAACTGAATTACTTCGATGGATTCCTTCAATTTCTCCGATGAATTCCTTCGCCAGCCGGTGGCGGAGGGGTGGCTACGTGTCTACTGTGAAGGTGGTTTGCTGTAAGTTGTGATTTTATTTTGGTTATATGTTCTATCTTGTGGATAGCATGAAAGGATAGCGTTAATCTCCGATTCCATTTTGTAGGGTCCACTCTCTGTTATGCCGTGTTTGGTTTCGCACACTTTTTTTTTTTTAAGGATAAACTAAATCATTAGTCACTAAATTATAAATAAATTTTCGTTTGACCACTCAACTAAAAAAATTATAATTTGATTATTAAATAATTCAAAAGTTTTTCATTTAAGTCATTGGCCTATTAAAATTGATGTTATATAGTTTTCTCAGTTCACACTGCTCGTACCAATCAAAAGTTTCCTTTTTCATCTTCTACAATTAATTTTTTTTTTATGAAATAACTTTTGTCGTCACGAATCTACAAATAAAAATTCAAATAGGGGAGAGCCAATTGGGGAATATTCGGTGCAAAGCGGACATAAAGCCCTTACACATGATGGATAGACTCAAGCACATGACAGATTTAAACATTTTTACAAGCGACTTTGGAATTTAGATCTACCCTCAAAAATCAAAATTATAATCTGGCGAAGCTCGCGCAATTATTTGCCTAACTACAGCAATTTACATTACAGAAGAATAATGGGATCTGCTAATTGTCGGAGATGCCAAACAGAAGCTGAGACAAGGGAGCGCTTATTTAGAGACTGCCCTGTTGCAAAGGAAACACGGGAGAGATTAGATGTTGCCTGGCCTGCTTTAGAAGAAAACATGGAGTTCATCGAAGTCTTAAAAAAAAAATTGCAGCTAATTCCCTGGGAATGTGTAGGAAATTTGCAGCCCATTTAGGGATGCAATTGAAGATAAATTTTGATGCGGCTTTCAATAGACAAAGAAAAGAATCATGCACGAGATTAATAGTCAGAAATGGAAAAGCAGAAGTAATATACTCGAAATCTATCATTAATAAGAATATACCGTCCGCTTTTGCAGCCGAGGCGTTGGCGTGTTATCAAGCACTCGATCTGGGTTTTCAACTTGGCCTTCGGGATGTGGAAGTAGAAGGCGGCGCTAGGACGGTGATTCAAAAACTGCAAGAGAAGAAAGAGGATCGATCTGAAATCGCGGCGTATATTGCAGATTCAAAGAAAATGACTTTGCATTTTAGATACTGTGTTTTTCTTTTTCTAAACAGGGAAACAAATAAGGTTGCGCACAAAATAGCTACTGAAGGCATTAAAAAGGGAGAAAACACTTATCTATCACAGTGGGTTCCGAATGTCGTTGCAGCAGCGGTGATGGGCGAACGTAGATGGACAGAAAATGCGCAGGAGACAAGGGTTTGATGCTGCTAAAGAGGAAGAAGGAAGACGAAGAGTTTTCTTTTGTTGATGGGTCTTTGAACAAGAAGGGGAGTCTTCAAGATGATCTGAGGGGTTTCAGAAATGATCTTTTGGAAATGATGGAAGGCATTTAATGAGAATTGATAATTTGCCTCTGATTTTGTTCTTTCCGATATGGGGATTTAATTGTCGATATAGCTGGAATGCAATTTCCTAGAGCATACCCGTCGATTCTGATGCTGGTTTAGTCTGTTCTAGGGCCGGGTTTTTCGTTTTTTCTTTCTGTTTGTTCTATTCTTTCATTGCTTTTGGACATTATGTTTTGGGCTTCAGTTTCTTTCTGTTTTGGACTATGCTTCGGTTTGAGATTAATAATATTCCAGCTTTATATCAAAAAAAAAATTCAAATAAATTTTTTCTCCGATCTCTAACTTAAATTAAAATTTTTGAATAGTTCAATTACCATAATTTAATAACTAATGACCATAATTTAATAACTAATGGTGTAGTTTAATAATTTATCCATAATTTAGTAATCAGGGGTTAATTTTTTGCTGACGTGATGGTGTTGGCCAATCTCGTACCAACACACGTCCTTTTATACCTCATTTTTCTTTTTCTTTTCTTAATTTTCTTTCTTTTGTCAAAAACCCAATTGCTTCTTAAAATGCCCATTTGCTTCTTCTTTTGCCTCTCTTTAGTCTTCATCACTGAAGAAGATGAAGCAACCTCAATTTCTCTAATCCATTTCATTGTTTCATTCCTCCTTAATCCCAAACCTACAAAACCCCATCACAACAAAACCCCCAAAACACAAGCTTTAAAACCCATTCTCCACACCTTAATCAGTGCAAACACAAAAAAGATGATCCCTAACATCCCAAAAAGCAAATCACTACTTATCTCTTTCCTAAACAAGCAAAGAATACAATACCTTAAAATTACTAAGAACCCTAAAATTTTCTTGTCGTTTCTTCTTCGAGTTGTTGGTTTTTTCCATCATTTAAATCTTACTTCGTTGAAATCGTTCAAAAACTTAAGCCCTCATTCATATGCAACAACTAAAATTTGAATGATCAGATCCAACGGTTGAAGTAAGATCTTGAGATTCGAAGCCAAATTTGAGATCAACTCAAGTGCGAGCTTAGTTGATCCGTGAGACCCATTTCTTCTTTTGCTTATTTTTTGCGCAAATAATTGGTTTTTGGATCTGGGTTTTGGGTGAAAGAACAGAAGAAATAGTGAAAATGGGAGATTTCCATGAACAATTGAAAGTTTGAAGAGAAATGGTGGATTCGAGAAATGGGTTTAAGAAAATATTGGTGTTGTGGTGAAGGATTTGGGATTTGAATTGAATGCTCTTCTCTATCGTTCTTGAAAATGGATCGGTAAAACAAGAAAAAACAAAAAAAAAAAAAATTGAAAAATAAAATGGAACTTATAAAGCTAATATTTTATATTGATTTTCGATTTTTTTTTTTGAGATAAAAAGGAGGAAAAATTTATGGCGGATGAGCGATTGAGCTCCATCATGAATTTTTTTCAAACTTTATGTGGCTTATTAAAGCCCTGTTATTTGTCTGATAATTCAAAAGCTTGAACCATATAAAAATTAGAAAAAGAAATGAAAATGGAAATTTGGGTGTCGGAAAAGTCGGTCTTTGTAAGGGGAAAATTTTGGTGGCAAGAGTTTTTACAGAAGAAAGAAGGGATGAAGGAGTGTAGAAGCAAAAAGGGAAGAAAATGAGGGAAAATAAAAAGAAATTTAGGTACAATAGGACACCATCGTGGTGGCACGCCAGCAAAAAGTTAATGGTATTAGTGTTAAGTATCAATATAGTGGACTGAAAAAAAATTCAAATTTTAGTACTAATTTTATATTTAACTATTAATTTTTTTATAATTGAATGACTATCCATATAATTTACTCAAAAATCGATCGGTTAAATGTTTTTAAGTTTTTAGTGTTTTGTTTTAGTTGATTAAAAAATTCTAGCACCTTTCCAAAGAGCTTTGAGTTTTGCACCAGTCTTCTCATGCCTTGAAACATATGTTTTTATTTGATTAAATTTATTACTTTAGATATAATGACAACTGTCCATTTTAGAAAAAGAAAAATGAAATTCTTTTGTGCTTGATATATTTTCTAAATGATTTTCTGATATGTAAAACATTCTGATATGATATAATGATGGCAGAAACTTCTTTTTTAAGTTTGAGCACACCTCAATTATACATTCTTTTGAGGAAGGAAATAAACGTGCGGATAGTCTTGCTCGTCTTGGAAGTAATCTCAGAAATCCTTTTGAATTGAACATCTTATTTTCTTCCTCAAACAATAGTGCAAATGTTTTTGTGTTTAATTATTTTGAAAATCTATACATATTTTTTATTCTATCTGATTACATTAAGTCCTTCTTGTCGGCTGAGGTCAAGGCTTTTCTATTTTTCTATAAACATATCTTATTTTAAGTTTAATGGATGTTCCTTTTCTGTATAACATTGTGAATATTTGTAAAAACATTTTGTTTTTAAGCTTTCAAACATTTTATAAAAGCTTCATCATTCCCTCATTCTCTCTTTTCTAGTTTTATTTTGTTTTTATTTTTAAAAGTTATGCAATAACGTTTTGCTTTTTATTTAGTTTTTCTTTTTAAATTATGATACATAGGATCTACTGTGTCATTTAACAATTTAGTAATTAAAGAGCCCAATTGATATAACCTCAATAAATTGAGGATGCAATTGAAATGTTCTAAAGTATTGGAGATTAATTTAAAATGAGGGTCATAGTTCGAAGACTTTTGATGGATTTAACCCACGTCATATTTATCTGCCATACGCGCACTATCCTATCTGTGCAAAGTAACCAAAACCGAAGCAAATGGTTCGAATCAGGCCCAATCTCAACAAAGATTACCCGACCCAATCAAATCCCCTGCAAAGAGGCCCAGCATAGGCCTATGAAATCGAGATTGGTGGTGCTTCAAAGCTCAGACGGCTGTCTACGGTAGCACGCCATTCTTCATTACCATTAGATTAATCCAAGGTAACGCCGTCGGTACTGTCAAAATTTTTAGATCTCCACACTTGGTTTGCTCGCCGGTAAAATGCCTAATATTATTTGGTTGAATTTTTTCTGTCACAAATCTGCCAAAAACCTCTTGTCATTTTCGTTATCACATGCAATCTTATTGTTTTCTTTTTTTCTTTTTTTTTTTTATCGAAGGTGTTATGGCGAAGGTTAACGAAGCAACGGCGATGGAAATTGATGATCCAAATTCAAACATTTCTGACCAGATCAGCCCTAAATTCTCAATCAATGGTTTGTTTTCTGATGTTTCTTTATCGAATTTTTAACTTCAACAGTTGCATCAACTGGACTAATTTGTTAGCGAGATTGTATGTTCTGTTTGATATGTTTCTTGTTAATTTGAAATTATATATAAAAAAATTGGCTTCCTTTTCAGTTTTGCAACTTCTTAAGTCTGCTCAGATGCAACATGGATTACGACATGGAGATTACACTCGTTACCGGTAAATTCACTTTGAAAATGATTACAAAATTATTGAAATGTTTTATGTTTGGACATTGTTAATATTTAAACGAATAATGTTGGGACTGCAGGAGGTATTGCACTGCTCGTTTGAGGAGGCTGTATAAATCATTGAAGTTCACACATGGCCGTGGTAAATACACCCGAAAAGCCATTTCAGAGTCCACAGTCACTGAAGTGAGGTCGGCCTTGTTAATTTGCTGTAATTTGACAATTTTTTACAATTTGAAAGTTCCTTATTTTTTCGCTTTTATAAGTGCTTATTTCTTTGTGTTTGTGCAGACATGGGTAGAGGGTAATTATTGGTGTTGTGTTGCTTGTGAAGTAATAGTTAGAACATGTTTTAGAGTTTCTTGCAGTTAACATGTCTGGTTTTAAATTGTTTGCTTTAGAAGCTTCTTGTATTGCAACGGATTGGTTGGTCTATGCTTGTATGTACTCAAGTTACGATATCTTTTTGAAGCTTACAGTGTTACTTTGATTTGATGTGAAATAGGTTTCTTCATATGGTTCTGTACATGGCAGAGAGAGCTTGGAGCCATGCCATGGAGAAACGACAGCTTCCAGATGGTCCAAATGCACGCCAGCGTATCTATTTGATTGGTAGATTACGCAAGGCAGTCAAATGGGCTGATCTCTTTTCACATTTGTGTTCTGTCAAAGGAGATTCTAGAACATCTTTAGAAGCTGAGGTTGGTTTGCAATTTTATTGTTATTTGTACATCTACAATCTTCAACCCACTTTTTTGGGTCTTAAGGAAGAAATGAAAAAGCATAAAATAGTTATGTGCGTACATTATTTCTTTTAAATCTCTTGCTTTTTTCTTTTGTTATCTTTGGTTAAATGGTGTGTATTTTGAGTTGTGTGAAGGTGTAAATGCTTTTAATTAGTATGTAAATTATTGCTTATGCCTTACAATAGCATTGCAGTGAGCTTAATGAGTTTTTGCTTTCTGATTGAGTTTGCTATATCTGGATGTTAACTATGCTCGGAGCATAGACTGTGTACTTGTTGTGGACAAGTGAAGCTAGGGATGTCTGTAAATCTATGTTTATCTTAATCAAATTTACAATTTTGTTTCCATGAACCTTAAATTATTCCAGTGTTTGTCGTTATTTTGTATTGTTTTCTTTAGGAAGCGTGATTGTAATTCTTTGCAGTTCATCTTTTTTTGATTTTTTCTTTCTAGGCCTATGCGTCCTATATGAAAGGGAATTTATTGTTTGAACAAGACCGGAATTGGGACACTGCATTGAGGAATTTCAAAAGTGCCAGGTTTGTGCTCGTCTCCAATAGTGTCCTGACATAGAAATAATAAAGTAACATGTTCAAATAGATGGCTAATATTTTTGCTTGATCTCATGCTCCTATCCCGTGTCAAAAGGAAAAAAAATCAATATCCTTTGTAATACTTTACCCTATAGTTGTTTTGTCAGTTATAGCACAAAAGGCTAACATCTTTGATTATGTTGCAGGTCGGTTTATGAAGAACTAGGGAAATATGGAGATGTAGAGAATCAAGTCTTGTGTCGTGAACGGGTTGAAGAACTCGAACCTAGTATTCGCTACTGCCTTCACAAAATTGGAGGTTCAAATTTGCAAGCATCTGAACTTTTACAGATTGGTGAAATGGAAGGTCCTGCATCGGACCTTTTCAAATCAAAGCTAGAGGTAAGTTCTTTTCTGTGAATAGGAATTAATGAGGCATTGGTAATTTCATTTTCTTTACCATGAATAATGCTGCCTGTATTAAGTTTTAGTGAGTCACTGCTTATTTTTCACCTTACTTGCTACCGGCTGCTTGGCTAAGGAATTAATCTGATATAGTGTAAAATGAATCAATTCTTCTAAAAATTTGCTTTCCAAGTCAACAAGAACTTGTTCCAACCGTTCACCACCTTACCAAAGGTGAAGTGGTGAGAATAGAGAGTTGCTTTCTGATTATAACACATCATTTCTTTTGATATTAGTTCGATTGGAACAAACGAATCATTTGTTCAGAAATTTTGATAAGATGTTTGAACTATCCTTTTCAACCTTCAAGCTGATCTTTTGTCTGCAAATGTTTTCATCTATGGTCGAAAACCTTTGACTGCTTTTTACGACAAATTAGTTATGCACACCTCAAAGTTTGTATAAATGATAATTTCTTTTCTTAGAAGAATGCCCATTTGTATTATAGCTGTTGGAATTGGTTGTGCTCGTCCTAAGAGCTCATCAGATAACCGTGCAGGGAAGGGAGAGGGAGGGGGATAATAACTTTTGTCCTTTCTCTTTATTCTGCAGATGGTTTTGTAGGTTACATTGATGTCTTATACTATCCTGATTTGCAGGCCGTTATGGCGGAGGCAAGATCACAACAGGCTGCATCTCTGACGGAGTTTCATTGGCTTGGCAATAGATTCCCAATTACTAATGCAAAAACTCGGGTTGCTATTTTGAAAGGTTTGCCATTAGCTTTTCCTGTGAATGTCAGTAATGAGGTTAGCGTGTTTATGGCTCATATTAAGAATCAAGACTGAAAACCACTTGGAAGTTGTTATGGTAATCTATGATTGACCTATATATTTTCTTAAACTATGCATATACTACTGACAACTGAAGAATTTTGGGTGTGATTTTGATTGTCAATTATCTTCTGTTGCAGATGAAAACAAAAATATTCACCTTCCTTAGTCTTCTCTTCTTCACCCTAGATCCATTAAATGCCAAATTTGAACATAGTCAATATATTAAACTTTCATTTTATTGGCACTTAGAGTCAGTATTTGCTATTAATTTTTTTTGCATTTTTTTTTTCAATTTTTTAGCTCATTGCTTTCATGACTCATCCTAGCACCTAAACCAGACATAAATTGCAGTTTTTCTGTGCTGCATTCCTTTCTGCTTCTCCCTTCTTTCTCTGCTAGATTTAAGATGCAGCCAGTTCTAGCAGTAAAAATTTCTAGCTTCAGTTTAATTCAGTGTCACAAATCATGTTTTTCTCATTAATTGTAGATGTGAAAAAAGCACCTGTATGCTTGAAAACTTTTTTATTCTTGTTTTCTGGTTATCCTTGTGACCCTTCAAGTTGGTTAAGAGTCCAAATATGGCCTAAATTTATACTTTTCCTGTGTGCAAAATTTGCAGCCCAAGAACTGGAAAAAGATTTACATGGCCCTTCAGCCGATTCACTCTCAGCTGAGAAAAGACTAGTAACTTTTGATAAAGTTTTTACTGCATATCATGAAGCTAGGAGTTGTATCCGGAGTGACTTGGTATGAAGTGTTAATTTGTAGTGTTGCTTTCTTTCCGTAGAAATTGTGTACTCCTCATTTCCTTTTTCCTTAGTACTATTCCTTAGTAGAATTTAACAGTTGCAATTTTTTTCAAACTATTGATTTCCAAATCACTTCTTTGAGGCTGATGTTGATGATTTAGCATACACTCTAGGCCAGTGCAGGTAGTGCTGAAAATGTGAAAGATGACTTAAATGGTCTGGATAAGGCTGTTAGTGCTGTTCTAGGTCAACGAACAATTGAGCGCAATCAGTTGTTGGTTAGCATTGCAAAGAGCAAACTTACAAGACGTCGTGATGACAAAAACGAGAAAGTCACCAAGCCTGAGGAGTTGGTCCGCTTATATGATCTTTTATTACAGGTGAGGAAGGGGATATCTGTTTTTGGCAAGCGTTCCTTTCCAGGAAAAGAAGCTTGTACTGATTCTTAGTTTGCTTAATTGATGCTATATTTGGCAGAATACAGCTGATCTATCTGATTTAGTTAGTTCTGGAAGAGATAGAAAACCTGAAGAAGTGACCTTTGCTGAAGAGTGTGAACTTAAAAGTTTGGCCTTCCGAGCTGAAAGGTTAATTTCTCTTACATAACTCTATAAAGTCTTCCTTTTTATTGGGTAGCATATTTATGCTTAAATATCTGCATCAACCAATTCTAAAATAATATCCTTGTTCTCCTTTTCCAAGAAAATAAAATATTCTTTTTGACCTCTGGATGATGACATTCTGCAGTTTTCTCAAGTTTCTTCATTTGAAGGATTTTTCTCCTTCCTGGTGGTGTTAGGAGTAATGAAATAGAATCATTAATTTCCTGCATTTCGAATGATGAAATTAAGTCAACTTAGAAGTGATTCATTGTTTTTTAACATTAATTTCGGGTGCATTACTACAAGAGGTTGCCTTGTGAAACTGATGCATGGACCTCTGGATTTCTTTGCAGGTGCTTCTACTTGGCAAGATCATATAGTTTAGCTGGAAAGAGATCTGAAGCATATGCGCTATACTGCCGTGCTCGCTCTCTCGCCGAGAATGCCCTACAGAAGTTTCAAGCTCATAGTAAAACCAATCAGGTGTCTATATTTAATAGGGGTTCGCCTTCCCCACTATGTTTGGTATATTTTCTGTGTTAAACTGCTGAATGCATGTATATATGCAAATGACGTGCTTGACACTTGCAACGTTTTCTTTAGCACTGTCTCTTAACTTTGGGTTTAGACATCTGATCTGTATTTAGTTGGTACCTTTATATTATTTACAGGTGATGATCAAAGAGTTGAAGACTTTATATGATGAATGCCGATCTTACAGTTGCATAGAGCATGCAACTGGAATTATCGAGGAGGTGAAAGCTCCTGAGAATCTTTCAAAGAAAATATCTACTATATCATTAACTGGAGCTGACAAGAAGGTATAATTTATATTTAAAAAGTTTCCTATTTACATGATGAGTTCTCAACTAGTTAATCAGTTAGGGATGGCAGTGGAAATTGCAGAGTCAGATATTTGTGGATATTTGACTTACTTTTTTGCATATTCAAATATTGTGGATTCGGATTTGAATAATTTAGTTACCATCCATAGTTCCAAATATGCTTTACTTTCGGAGATAACGAATTCAGATATCTGTTATCTGAATCTGCTTTACTTTTGTGGGTTGCGGAGTCAGATTCAGATATCCAAATCCATTATCCACTTTATTTTTTAAAAACTTTTGGACTTGCTAAACTCAAATATGTAGTGGATTTTTATATCCTACAGATAATTGAATTAATTCCGAGTTGGATTCCAAATAATAATACTCATAGATTTAATGCAAATATTAAGCAGATTCATGTTTTAAAGCAGATTTGCATATTGTAGAAATTGCATAATCCGACCCACTGGCATCCTTAACTAATTTTGAATCCTATAGAAATTATCACGATAACATTTATTTCCATTGTTGCATAAACTCCTTCGTTCATTATCATTTGTTTTGCCTATGATCCCGATTTTGCTACATTGTTGTAATGATGCTGCTTTGGAGTGGTTCAGGTGGAAAAATACCTACTCGAGAAACTCGATCTCTACGAGCCCGCAATTAGCGAGTCAAATGTGAAAGCTGTTCCGCGTATAGAACCCTTCCCACCGGCCTTCCAGTCAATAGCCCGTAATCCAATCGTTTTAGACTTGGCTTATAATGCCATTGATTTCCCATCTATAGAAAACAGGATGAAGAAAGACAAGAAGGGTTTCATAAGTAGGCTTTGGGGTTGAGTTACAGTTCAAGGTAAGATTTGATTTGAAAGGAATAGAACCAAAAATTAAAAACTGCTTTCTTTTCACTTGCTTTTAACTTTTGACTTCATGATTTGGTTAACTGCAAAATTTTGGTATTTATACTGAGATGATGTGAAATATTCGAGAGATGGTATTTTGGACAGTAAGAAATCGTTCTCTTTTTTTATTTGGATGATTTTCAGATTCTGATATTAGTTTTATTGTATCTGATCGGAATTTCCTTAAATTTGAGATCTGAATTTGTTTTGCTTGTATGGATAATAGATTTGGACTGATCTTACATATTTAATTTTTGTTTAATTTTGAATTATTATTTTGTTAAGCCAATACTTTTTATCTTCAATTGCAGTTTTGGATGGAAATATTTAAATAGATGTTTTACCATGTAAAGTTAAAAGGGATAAATATCACAATTATACATGAACTTTCATCCAACGTATAATGATATATATGAATTTTGATTTTATAAAATTTGTATTTGATTCAATTTTTATAAGTAATTAACAACATTATCGATATATTATGTACATAAATAATTATATTAATTTAAATGTATATAGTTAAATTAAAATTAATTTTTTTGTAATTTTATATAAATTTGGTTTTTATCCTTGAATTAAGATTTTATAAAATACATTAGTGGATCATGTTTTTAATTCTTATTTATCATCTAACATTAAAACTCACACCCAATAAACGGTAAAGTTTCTTAAATATTTATATTGAATATTCTAACTATTTTCCTTTTTGAACTTTATTTCAACTATATATTATTATATATTTAAATTTGGAATGATTTTTTTAATTTTATTTTAATATTTAAAATATGATTTATATGTTCAAATTAAATTTTATGAATAATTTATATTAATTACTAAAAAAATATTTAAATCTCATATTTAATAAATCAAAACATGAATAATGAGTTACAATCATTTATAATTTATAATTCAAGTTGATAGATTTCATATTAGTGAATTTAAATATTATTTAAATGTATATTATATATTTTTATCTGTTTTTACACATTTTATATGATTAATATTTTTATAGAAGGTCTTCCCTTAGGCGATGGGCAATTGGGCCTCTAAACTAACATGCCTGAAATGGGCTTATGGATCTTGTACCACTCTAATCAAAATCATTATAAGCTTTTAATGGTGGTGGAGAATAATAGGATTCATGCAAATTATAAACTCAATTTTTCTCTTCATTTCTTTCTCATTTTGTTCCATCTTCTTGATTTAAGAAAAAAAAAACCTTAAATCAAACTCTAAATCCGTTAAGGTTAAAAACTCTACAAACACTAAAACATGTTTTTAGATAATATTAAAAAATAATAATCAAAACAGATACATGTCCTTCATTTAATTTTTCTTGTGAAGTTAAAAAAAAAAATTCACTAGGGACTTTGGTAAGTAAAATTGTGAAGTTGGGTAAGGGAAGAAAAATGTCTCCAATTGAGGCAAAGTAAGTGAATTTGGGTGTATGTATGAGATTGGATTCTTAAAGGCGTGATTAAGAGAAAGGAAAATGTGGAGGACCATTTGGTCTATTGTTTCAATAATACAATTACCATTGCCTAACCTTTTTTTTCTCCTCCTTTAAAAAGGAGAGAGATAATGGTCCAATATTCTCTACCAAACATTTGCCTTTCCTTTTATTGATAACATGAAGCTTGCATTGCATGCTTCATCAACTATTTCTTTTAGTAAAAAACTAAGTGGCATCAATGCATTCAAAATCACCCAATTTTTTCTTCTCCAATACACTTACCAGCCTTTTTCATCGAGTATAAGATTATTGGATAATACTTGGTATACTGGCAATGGAGTCTTTAATCTCCATAATTAGGGTTGGGATGATGAAAGTACCCTATAGGCAAAAACCAAACCAAAACTTTATTTTTGGAGAAAGTTAAATTATAAAATTTTAAAAGGATCAAAGTATAATTTTATTTTTGTATGAACTTATTATTCTAGAATTTTAAAGAGATTAAACTAAAAAATTTCATCTTTTAAGGGATCAAAGTGTATTTTTACCATTATACTAGTTTTAAAAATTTCAAGAGATTAAAATAATAATTTTCTATTGGGGGCCAGGACTTTGTCTGTCCATTTTGACGTCGTCCTTAACTAATGGTGCAGTAATATGTTAAAAATAAATAAAAATATAAAAGAATTGTTATTTAACTTTGTTTCTGGAATTAAAAAAATATATTGTCAGTATATCAAATATTAACTCAAAAATTATTATTACTGTTAAAATTTGAAGAGATAAAAATAAATCTAATTATTATATTTAAGCTGAATAACTATAGCGTCAAAATCTAAGTGAAATTAGCATGAATTTAAGGGGGAGTAATTGGTCGGTTTGATTAAAGCAAATCGAAAATTTTATACTTAATGATTAACTGAATTGCTTAGGTCCTAACGAGCATATTTAAGATCGGTGGTTGAACCAATTTCTTTTTGGCATAATGACTTTTTTGACCCTCTAACTTTACAAAAATATTATTTTAGCCCTTTATTTAAATTTTCACCTCTTTTAGCTCTTCAATTTGTATTTTTTGTCAAATCACCTCAAAGTGGATGAAAAAGTTAACTTTGTTGACATAGCACATACATGTGGATTGCCACATGGGTGACATGTCAACATTTAATTATTTTTTAATTTTTTTATATTTTTAATAATTTCAATGATTTCTAATTTTAAAAAGTAATTTTATAACTTTTTTGAATTTTTTAAAAGTTAAAAAATTAATTTAATATTGACATACCATCCACATAGCAATCCATGTGTATGCCACATCGTTAAAGTTAAAAAACGTTTATTTTTTCATCCATTTTGAGGTGATTTGAAAAAAAAAACACACAAGTTCAAGAACTAAAAAAGTTAAAAAAATAAATAAATAGAGAGCTAAAATAAGTTATTTGTAAAGTTAAAAGATCAAATAAATCATTATAAATTTTGGTTTTGGTTATGTATATTTATAAATAAAATTTTAACACTAAACCTTTTTTTTTAAAAAAACAATAAATATTAAAATTTGATTAGCACATAAATTTGATTATGAAAAATTATAAAGCTATTTGTTAACCAAAATTAAATTAATCATCATAATACTGAATTAACTTAAACTAAAAACTACGAGCCCTACATAAAGTAGGTTACCATTTCTTGCATACGATTTTGATAAGAAATTAATGAGAATCTTTTAGGGAAGGTTGATCACATTTAACAAATGGTGGGGATTACACGACACATGTATTTTATTTATTTATTTTTGCATAATCTAGTTCTAATCATATATGTTCCTTTTTTATACAATGTTTAGAATTATTTAAATCCCCTCCTCAGCCAATAAATAAGAGGATACACTCGAATCCACGTCCTCATACATTGACAATAATACTCATATCAATCGAAGTAAGACTCAAT
This sequence comes from Gossypium australe, assembly GCA_005393395.2. Taxonomy (NCBI): domain Eukaryota; kingdom Viridiplantae; phylum Streptophyta; class Magnoliopsida; order Malvales; family Malvaceae; genus Gossypium; species Gossypium australe. Next base: position 108,408,252 of record CM016620.1, on the reverse strand, counting down.
GACACATGTATTATATTTATTTATATATATTACTTAATAGTATTAATATTTTATTAAATCCAACATTTTCATTTTAAAAAATAATTTAAACATCAACTTCTAACAAAGAGTATAGTGTTATATGATACGAGAGTTTAGATGCAATTTCCAATGGCTCCATTCTTACACTCAATTATATACGATAAATTTTGTTATTAGTCTTTATATTTTGTGAAAGTTGTGGGTTTAGTCCATCTATTTTAATTTGATCAATTGTAGTCCTTGCACTTTATAAATTGGTCAATTTTAGTCTTTGTACTTTTTAAATTTTAAATTTTTAGTCTTAACCTAAATAGTATCGGTTAAACTTGTTTGTTTAAATTAAATTACTAGTCCTATACTATGCGTGTAGTTGTAGGTTTAGCCATATTCTCTATTTGGAACATTCTAAATCCCTATACTTTTTAAATTTTAAAATTTCAACATGGACGCAAATGGAAATTGTTAATCTATTAATTGGATTTTTAGTGAGTAATATGTGGAAATAACAAGTTGACATGACATTACATACATGATAATATGTTTGTTATGACAGATTTTAGAAATATCAAGACTTAATGAATTTAATAGTTATCGTTTGGTGAGAACTATAATTTAAAATTTTAAAAAGTATAGGGACTAGAAATTACTAAATTAAAGTACATGAATTAAACCCATAACTTTCATAAAGTATAGGGACTAAATAGAAAATTTTAACCATGTATGAACAAGATTATTTATTACTAACTGATAATATGTTTTTTTTTTTTTTGATTCAATAAAAAAAAATCATTTCCCAAAGAAGTTTTAGTATTGTTGGTTAAGACAAAAACTTATGGATTCTTGAGTATTCAGATTAGACTCAAGAACAAGTCTCACCATTTGTAATTGTAACGTGTGGATTTTCAATTTCAATATGTGCATATATCATGGATAGATTTTGTTTTATTTTTCCGTTTCTTTTGTTTTATATGGATTGATTCTACATCATAATTGCTCAAACATCTATTTATATTATAATTTTTTTTTAAAAAAAAATCCTAAAACATAATGAAAGTTCTAATGCCAAACATGAAGATTTTGTTTATGTATCCAACTATAAATCATTTTTTTTATAAAAACATTATTTCTAAATTTGAAGTATATAAGATATTGTTGTTAAGCTAACGTCAATAATGACAATATAGAACAATTGTAAAGTAAAAAGAAAAGAAAAATAAAACACACAGTTTTTATGTGGAAACCCTTTCGAGAAAAACCACTGGTAGAGGAAGAAAAGTTCATTAATGTTGAAAACTGGATGATATAAAAGGAGTTTCAACTATATCTATTTAAAGGTTAAAAAATCTTATTATAATTAATGTCAAATAGAAGAAGTGTAGTTCTATATCCTTAAACTCTACACAGATCCCATTATTTTATCATTGTATTTTCTTTAACAAAAATTCGGGTCACACAACTTTAAAAATTATATTTACACATTATATATGAAAAATATTGTCTAAGTATAAATTTGGGTCAAGTAACTTCATGAAGCCTATCTCATGGAAAGATCTAGCAATGAAAAGAAATCATAATTTTAACTCTTTTTTTTTTACAATAAGAAAAGGAAAAGGACAAAATAAATTAGAGAAATGGCATTAATGAATTACCATTGTGGAGGAAACTATTTGGATATCACACCATTCACCATTGTCAACATTATGCCAACTTCATTAGTGGTGCCGTTGGTGGGGGTGGGGGCTTCACTTTTTATTTTTCTACCTTTTTTTTTTAATGTCGTGTTGGATTAAAATTCTTTTGATATAAATTAACCTAATATATTATTATATACAAATAAATATATATTAAATTGTAGTAGGATTAAAAAAACAAAATTATGTAATAAATTTATAAGAGTGAATATAGAAATTTTTTTGGACTGAATTGAATTATGATTTTTTGTGAAATTAAAGTGTAATTTTATCTTTTATTAACTTAGATTATATCGCTTTTGAGATAATTAAAAAAATTCTTTTCATTTTTGCATGACAAAATACAATTTTATCACATAATAATTTTCCATTTGGATGGGGGAAGCCCCTTGTCTCCCCTCTACTTTTCGCCCCTGCAAATATGTTTATGAAAAATTGATAATAAATATTAAATGAGTTTTTAGTTGAATAATAAAGTATGAATATTAAAAATTATCAAGTTTTGGGTTTAAATTCTATTTTATATATTTATATTTCAAAAAAAAATTATAAAATGAGAAGGAAAAAAAAACACCTTCAACATAATATAGTTTACTTTGTAAAGGGTATTTTCGTCATTATTTAAATAAATTAGTATATAGTTGACTTGTAGCACCAAATTCACTAAAAGATTTAATATTAGTGGAGATGACAAAAATACCCTAAACATAGTATAGTTTACTTTGTAAAATAAGAGTATTTTCGTCATTACTTGGCTAAATTAATGCACAGTTGGCTTGTGATACTAAACTCAGTGAAAAAATAGGCATAATGACTTATTTAACCCTTCAACTTTAAAAAAAAAAATTATTTTAGCTCACCATTTAATTTTTCGCCTCTTTAAGCCATTAAACTTGCATTGTTTGTCAAATCACCCCATAATGGGTTGAAAAATTAATGTTTGCTACCTCTGATGATGCAGTATCTATGTGGCAGTTCATGTGTATGCCACGTTAGCTATTAATTAACTTTTTTTTAAATAAAATATTAAAAAGATATATTTTTTATAATTTTATACTTTTTAATAAATTTAAAAAATTAATTAATTATTGATGTGACGATCCACGTGTATGCCACATCAACCAAGTTAACAAACGTTACCTTTTCTATCTATTTTTTAGTGATTTGATAAACAACACAAGTTTAAAGGTTAAAAAGGACCCAAAAAAATGAATGGCTAAAATATTTTTTAAATAAATTTGGAGGGAAAAGTAAGTGATTATACCAAAATTAATATGAGTAGAGATAAATAAATGCGTGAACAGTTCAAGCCTAGTCAAGAGATTGATGAGTGTATGTAATTATTGGCTGATTCATTCCCCTAGCAAATAAATAAATTACTAAAATTGTTGTTTTCCCAAGCAAGATATCCTAAAATAGTTGTATATTTGACCGAAAACTGGCCATGGAATATCTCCAAAAGTTTGATTCCATGAGATTTTGTCCCCTTCATATCGGAGGTGACCCCTTCTTATTTATTTAAACAATTGGGGATAACTTCAAAACCAAGAAAATTATACTCTCTTCTTACTCTTACAAATTTATTATGTAATACTTCAAACATTATTGGAATCACAATAGTGGGGTTAAAATTAAATTATATATTTTTTAAGGGATTAAAAGATATATATTTTAAAAGGTAAATTATATAATTTTCTAATTTTTCTGCTTGCCCACCATCTCAATAAATCCCTAAAGGAAGATGTGTTATCTTTGAAACCCTATTATTGCCTATTGGCACACTAAAAAGGTATGAGAAAAATATCCTTGATTAAAAGTAATTAGAAAGTGTCTATTGAATAACATGAAAAGCTAAAAAGTAGAGAGGAGATTAGATTAGAGGCTACTATCGAGAATTAATAATCCTATATAGCTTGTGTAGGGTAACTTGTCTCTACTCATTTATTTTTATCTTTTCGGAGAAACCCATGAGAGAAAAATGTTGTTAATTAGGGCTAAGTATCATTTATTTTATTTTCCCATTTTTAATTGCTTAACTCTTGGGCAGGGCAGCTATTAATTAACTTTGATTGTAACATATTTGGAATAAATAAAATTATACATCAATTTTGATTTAATGTGTAATTATACGAATAAAATTTTAATTGTGGTTCAAATGTATACATTTAAAAAATAAATACATCAATTTATTTTTATATTAAATAAATATAATTATTTCAGTATGCAATATATAAAATAAAATGATGCTATACGAATAATTATGTTAATAATTTGTGAGAATCAGATTAAATCAAAATTTCACGTAAAAGATTATAAAAAATTAAAATTCATATATACAATTATACATTAAATCAAAGTCCATATATAAGATTGAGATTTATCCCTAACAATTTATATTATTTTATTTATATATATTTAAAAAATATGTGGAGATTTAAGGTAAAACAATTATTCCTAAAAAGGGGTAAAAAAATTATTTCAAAAATATTTATAGAATAAATTTCAATTAATTTTAATTATAAAATATTTTTTATATATTAAAATATTTTATCATCCTAACTTGACTTAATTAACAATAAATAACTTATTGCATAAGTAAAATTTTAATTTTAGTTAATTGTTTTAATGTTAAAATTTTATTCTAATTAAAATATATAAAACTAATTTTTTTTCAAGAGTGGTATAAAATTATCTCATATTATCAAAATATATATATATATATATATATATACATTAACAAAAGTAAGATGCAAAGTTTTGTTAGATATTATAATGAATTTTCTTTTATGAATAATTAATTTAAAGGCAAAAGATATATTAAGTTAATAAAATGCATGAGATCTAAATTTAAAATATTTCTAAATTTATCACATCAAATGATACAACACACAAAATAAATAAATAAAATTAAAGCGCCAAAACATAATTTTATCATAAATTAAAATAATAATATGCATATGTATTGATAGATTAATAAAAAAATTAAAATGATTTGAGGTTGGCTTGCCCCCTGCAAGCCCCTTATCTTTGTGCTATATTTTTTAATAGATAATTATTTGATATGTTTATGATGGTCGAAGGTATTCACCGTTTTAAGTGTGACTTGGGTTCAAATCATATTAGTCGTGTTAGTTATTTGGGTTTTATCCTATTATTGTAATTTATCAAAAAAAAAAAAAAGAAGAGACATATATCAATTTTTAATCTCGCTTGTAAAGTAAAAAAAAAAATTCAACACCAATACATCGGATAATAATGATATTTTAATTATTTTTCTTATATTATATCTGTCTAAGAAGCCTAACATATAAACCCCACCAACCAATTAAGTATATTTAATCCAAAATTAAAATGTAATTGGGCTGTGATTTTTAACTATTTAAAGCTTTAAATTTTGAATTTAAATATCAAAATAAATCAATAAGATTTAAGAGTTACTTTTATTTTATTTTATTCCATTATATAACACAAAACCGTAAAAGTATTGTGGAGGGATTGGTATTAGGAGTTAAATTGCATTTTATCTTCTCTATTCAAAAAAATAGTAAATTAGTCATTGTATATTAGATCAAATAGTAAACTAGTTATTTTGTTAAAAATTTCGTCCATTTATGCTCTTAAAATTTTGACAATGTACATCGACATAAAGTATATATGACGCATCATATGTCATTGTCTGGTTATTCTGTCAACCACGGCACAATGGATAAAGTTTTTAACAAAGATGATCAATTTGCTCTTTAATCTAACGTAAACAGACTAGTTTGCCCATTTTTAATAGAAAAGGCAAAATGCAATATGACTATTAGTACAGGGGCCTCTATTATACTTTTACCCAAAAAAACCTTTCTATATTTATATACTAGCTTTCTTTCCATGCAATGCACATGTTTAATGTGTGTATAAAATGATTTGTAATATATTTAATATTTTGAATATATTACATGCATAAAAATTTTAAAAGACATCGAGCAAATAAATATGCAAAGACGAAATTATAAACTTAAAATTGAATTATAAACATACTTTTTTTTATGTCTAAACCTTACTTTAGTGTGTATATATATATATGCATTTGTATACTCTTTGATATTATTTAATAATAAAAATATATTAAAATTTATAATACGATAAAGGAATATAATTTAAAAAATAATAAACTTTTAAATAACGTGGATCAATCACAATTATGACATAATTATAGAATTAAAAGCATAAGTTTTTATATCATTTTTATCCAGCAAAAAGTTGAGGTTAAATTTTAGGAAAAAAATTTTATTATATCTTATAATTAATTGTTATCATTGGTTCATATTGATATAAATTATTAAAAATATATAAAGTTTATTATATTTTTGTGGGAACGATAATTTATTGTTATAATTTATTCATATTGATATGAATTATTGAAATATATATACTTGACTTGGTGGTTAAAAATTAACTTTTATCAAATTTATTTATTTTAGCATAATGATAGTTAAACTTAGTATAAAATAGTTCAAATAATGCATGAACTGAAATAATTGAAAAGTGAACAAATTAAACATGCATTTATAGCCACACACCTCTGTGGAAATGATTCCATCCATCGACTAAACTACATGGTCAAAAAGGCTCTATTGCATAAGTTTGTGCAAATATGAAAATGTATTATGATTGAAATGAATAATTTGTATTGACATGAAATATGTATATGATTAATTTGTTTTTTAATCAAACTATTTGATTTGTTAAATAAATGAAGTATATAATATATTTGTTGAAGATCGATAACCTATGTGACAAATAAAAAATTACTAAAATGAAATTATCTAAATAAATAAGGACTTGAACATAACTTTGTAAAATATAACATGACCTACAACGAAATTAACCCCAAAACAAACTTTGAATATTAACTCTATACGTTTCATTTTTTACTGACATTTTAATGCCCTTTCTTCTTTTCTTTTTTCCTTTGTAACACTTCCTCTTTCTCAATGAAATTGTCTATTAATAAATGTATATCATTCATCCTTTAATGAATCTTACCCTCTCAACGAGATAATCTATTGATCCGAACCAGGCTCCCTCCTTGATGTCCACCATGATATGGTCGCCCTTAAAAACTTCAATAGCACTTACAAATGAAACCTCTTTGGCTCTTTTGTGTTGAAAAAATCATAGAACTGTTCGGTTTCAATGTTTTATTAAAAAAGAATGTGTCTTATCATAAATAAACAACGACATCATCATCTCTACTTTTGTAGAAAACTCTAACCTCTTCTAGACTAAAAGGTACAACAAAGTTTTTCTAAAAATGAACAATTTATGGGTGAAACATTGTGGGATCAAACCTATCATCAAAGGTAACTACGCTCCAATAGGGGATACGTTAATTACACTATTTACTTATTGTATTTATAACTTATGTTTTAAGTTGCTTAAATTGTATTTAAAATTCAAAATTAATGAAAAAATATATTTTATAAGTTTATATTGTATTTTATTCAAAAGTAAAAAAGTAAAAGAATGTATCCCCAGCCTCATAAATTTAAATTTAAGATTATGTATTATAATTTAATTGTTTTATATTTATCTCAAAGAATGTATTTATAATATTAAAATTATCTTCTATTTTTTGAATTTATATGCGTCATACCAACCTGATAATTTTAACTTTAACATAATGAATTATAATTTGAATATTTTATATTTATCAAGGAATGTATTTATAATTTTAAAATTATCTATTTTTTTTAAAGACAAAAATGTAGGCCTCCATGGAATTATATTTTATTTCAACAAAAGACATAATTATATCCCAATTACCATGAAATGATCTTTAATATATAATTTAGCCTTAAATTAGACCTGCATTATAAAGAATATATTTTATTTTTTAAAAGACCAAAAAGAATTAGTTGTCCACAAAAGGCTTAGTTATATTCCAATTATCACAGAATATATGATATTCAAAATAATTTTATACACACATGTAATATAGTATATAATTTAATAAAATAAAAAATATATTTAATTTAAATAAAATGGAAAATTAACTTCTTTAAAATTTCTATTTGTCTAATTAAAAAATAATCAAAATTTTTAAATTTTATATCTATCTATTTAAACTTAAAATTAATTATAGATAATATACAATTAAATAAAATTTATTTAAATTAAATCAAATGAATAATTTATTATATCTAATTAACTATTTGTTTTAAATATAAACCTTTGGAATTTAATGGGTAATAAAAATTATTAAAAAATACCTTTAAAAAATATATAAATTACATATAAAAATATAATTGCTCCACTTGTCATAATTTTAGAGTAGGTACCTTATTATAGAATATATATATATGATATGTGTGCATTTTAAACCTATAAGTATTAGGCAAACCTAATGTATTTAAACCCTACAACAAATATCAATATCGAATAGCAATATCTAAAATTTGTACTTTCTTCTTACGGCTATTAAAAAAATCCTATAGGCTTTTTTCTGCATTAAGTTAGGCATATACTTATAGGCTTATTCGGCTCTATTTATCATACCTAGTAACTTACTTTGGGTGCTTGCCAATATTATGAAAATAAATAAATTTGTTAATCTAGAAATTTAATTTTTAACTTATTCATCATTAATTAAATAATAAAATGTTAGAGCTTGTGTGACTCAAATCCCGTCATTTATTAAATAAGTAAATACAACGAAAAAATATGGGGATCTGTGGGGGAGAGAGACTAAGGGTTATAGAGAACTATACTTCTACTATTTGACTTTGATTAGAACAGTGTATTTCAACCCTTAAATAGATGTAGTCGAAACTCCTCTTATATCATTCGTTTTTCAACATTAGTGAATTTTTATTTCTCTACCCGTAGTTTTTTTTCTTGAAAATGTTTCCACGTAAAATCTGTGTATTCTTAATTTTCTTTTTCTTTTTACTTTGTGACCATTTTATTGTCATTATCGACATTTATTATAACAGAAAATAATGAGTTGGGAAAGCTTCTAAGTAGATCTAAGTATTCTATAAAAAAATCATGAATTTATTTCAAGAAACTTTAAAGTCTTGTAGTTAATGTTAGAGTTCTTTTACTTTGTAACTAAAATCGATTATACCTTAATACTACTTTGTCCCGAACAAGACTAAGATCATATTGTAAATGGACGAGGACATTAGTGGTTATTTTCAAAAAAAAAAAAAGATTAAAGTAATGCATACCCTTAAGATATGTTAAATAAAATAATGGGATAAATACCAAAATTATATATGAAGTTTTATACAATTTGAAAGGTTATACATCAGTTTTAATTTGATGCATTGGTACGTATCAAACTTTAATTTTAGTTCAATTTTCACATTTCACTACCCCCTATCTTTCTGGCACAATTTTCTGTTAATTCATTTGTAAATTGCTGATATTGTATTTGATTAGGTTAACAATCAAACAAACAATTTTAAATTATTTCCACCTAGATTAAAAATAATACCTACACTTGGGGAAATGGTTTCTTATTTCTCTTAGGTAATTTGTTTTCTTTAATCTAGGTGAAAATGATTTAAATTTGTTTGTTTGTTTTCTAACTTAATAAAATATTGTGCCAACCATTTACACATAACTTAATGGAAAATTGTGCCACATAGATAACGAGATTAGTGAAATGTAAGAAATAAACCAAAATTAAAGTTAGATGTATACAAATATACCAAATTAAAGTTGATGTATAACATTACAAATTGTATCAAAATTCATGTATAATTTGGTATTTATCTCTAAAATAATATTAAGTAACTATTGAAAATTTTCATTTTTAATGAAATGAAAATTTTTAACATATAATTTTTTAATTGTGTTTGACAACCATAATAACTTTTTACTTAATATAAAATTTCCAATAAAAATGTTGAATATGATAAGTAGATAGTCATTTATCACTTAATGTGAAAAATATTAAGTTGGTTTTGTTAACACCTAAGGTTATTAATTACTGAATTCAACAACAGTGAGTGGAAGTGCTTGACTGCAATAGCCACTACGGCTTGACTCTGCGAAAACTGAGCAAACAAAATAACAAAGAACACCAAAATTTGTTTACGCAGTTCGATTTCCTTACATTTGCGGAGCCTAGCTCAACGAGTAATTATACTATCTTTAATCACCAATATAACAAGTGAATCACTCTATCACTTCCTAAGTATAAAGGTTTAACATTTATACCTAAAGACTATAACACTGTCCTCTAAATTCTCCCACTAAGAATTTAGACAGCAAACTCTAACGGTTTATAATTTAATTGCACTCTGTCAAACAGTTCCTCGATAAACAAAACAAAAAGGGCTCTCGATAAGCTCTTATGCTAAGCCTAGACAAGCCTCACAAGCATGCATACATACATACATACATACATACATACATACATACATACATCAGTTTCGATTTGCTAACATACTAAGTGAATGAATACAAAGCAACTTCTTGAAAATAGTAATTACAAAATATACCAACAAAAACATAATCTGATGAATATATGATTTTCTAGTAAACAACATCTTAATCTCGACCAATTATCCACAATACAAAGGTTGTCTTGATTCAATCGAATCCAATCCACGCTTCAAGGGCCACAAATTGGTTTCTATAGATGGACTAGAATATCTTCAAAATATCAACACAACAAAATTAGTCTAAATATTTTGCTTCATTAAATTGCCAATTCAAATATGACAAGTTGCTACATTATCTCAGTGGTAGATTGTAGTGGACACTACCGAGTGTCACTCAGGTCATTGCAGCACACCTTACCCCAACAAGTTTTATTTTTCCAAATCCTATTTTTGAAATTAATCATATCCTCACTTTATTAAAAAATAAAAAATTCTAATTTTATCTTTAACTTTTTATACAAATCTATTCAAAATAAAATAAATAATAACACTTTAATAAGATTAAAATTATAAAATAATTATTTATTAAAAATCGATTTTACTATTATCAAACAAAACAATTATATTTTGTACTTAATTTATACTAATATTTCAAATAATTTTACAATCTAAATTGAGTGCTTATAAAATTTAATACAATTACAATTAACATAGCTAAATAACCACCATAATAATTAACAACACAAAGTACAATCATATTGATAATTAGAATATATTTAAACATAGACCAAATAAACGTGGATAAAGTCCACACATAATACTACTTAAACCAAAATAAATCCAAATTGAGAATCGAACATAACTTATATAGAGTAAAATTCGAACATATAATCACAAAATTCCCAAAACATCAACTTTAGCATTAAGCCAAACCTCGATAGCAATTTTCTAAAACATTTATACAAAACATAAAATTTTAGGATTTCATTTACTAATTCTTTCAGAGTTTATGGTTGTTTGTAATATTAAGATGATTAAGTACATAGTATAAAATTTTTAAATAAAAAATTGTTTATAATTTAGATAATTAAGTGTCACATCTATTACGTAAATGGATTTTTCACAATATTAAAAAATAAATAGTATAATCATTATTATTTTTTAAAATAATGACAGTAATTTTTCTATAAAATATGCATCTAAATAAATATATTAAATATCATAATTATTTTTTTGAAAAAATTTAGAAAGCATAGAAAACTTTGTTCAAAAGATATATATATATATATATATATTTTTTTTTTCTTTCATACCTTTTTTAAAATTGGAGTTCTAATTTTTTTCAGAGATTAAATTTTAAATTTGGGAATAATATAGTGACCTATGGCATATTTAAGAAAAAGGGTGTTCTTTTATCCTTTTATTGATAAATTAGAGTTTTAGAAATTTAGGATGAATAATATTTGAGGATGAAATTTTTAATTATAAAATTTAGAAGGATAAATTACACCATTAGCCATTAAACTATGAGAAAGTTTTTGTTTTTGTTACTTAACTAAAAAAAAGTTACAATTTGGTTATTGAACTATTCAAAAAATTTCATTCAAGTTACTAGATTGTTAAAGTCGATATTATATGGCTTTCTCTATTCGCACTGTCTACACCAATCAAAAGCTCTCTTTCTCCTTTTCTTTTGTAATTTAATTTTTTTCATGAAATAACTTTGGATGTCATGAATCTGCGAGCAAAAATTCAAAAAACTTTTTTTTTCTGATCTTTATCATTAATCGTTAGATCAACTTGGATCCAAGATATGTTCTTCTACTCGTTGAAAGGTACTAATCCACCGTATGATCGTCAAATCGTCACTTCAAGCTCACTGGCAAAATTAAAAAAAGAAACTTAACAGCACAATGACTTAAATAAAAAATTTCGAATAATTCAATGGTTTCAATAAAAACTTTTGAACAATTCAGTGACCAAATTATAATTTTTTTAGTCAATTGATCAAAACAAAAATTTATCCCTAATTTAGTGACTAATGGTGTAATTTATCCAATTTAAAATTAGTGGACATGGTCTTAGCCTTTAGGTTGGATTTTTCTATTAAAAAATATATATGTTTGTTTTATTTGTTTATTTATTTGAAGAAGAGAGGAGGTTTTAAACTTATCTTCTAATAACTAAATAAATAATGGTGTGTATTGGGCATAATTGGTAAAAGTTGTGGTCCTATATATTGTGTACAATACATGGGATGATGGAAGCATGGCCAATTATTTTATGTGGTGTTCTTTATTTTCTTGACATCTTTTTTTCGTTTTGAAATATCATAAATTTTACAAGTTTATTTCAATTTTCATGGGTGAAATATCCCTAACAAACTTGACATAAAGCCATTAACACGTGCAAAATGTGAGATTTTTTAATTTATGATTGGGTTAAATTGTGATTTTGGAATTTGTGTTTAATTTGAAGATTTAGTTTCTACCCTTCATAATTTTGATATATTATTATTTTGGGGATGGTCACCTCACCTTACTACTATTAATGTTATCTTTAGTCTAAAATATGGGTAACGGAATTTCAATAATCGGGATGACGTGGTATTTAAAAAAAAATCCTCAAAAACTAAATTTATTTATGTCATTAAAAAGGTTAAATTATGATTATTAATTTGTTTTTACATTCTACGAAAAATCTTTAACAATGTAAATAATTTGGATTAAAATACAATATTAATGATTAGGGTGAATCTATAATTTATTTTAGTTGGGGGCTGAAGTGAATTATAATTTTTTAGAGCTTAAAGTATAATTTTATCAATCTTTTAAAAAGGTTAAAATACAATTTTGCTGTATATTAACTCATAAATTCATTATTCATGAAGGGAGTAAATTACAAATTTTCTATTTTGGGCTACCCACTTAAGTTGGCCTCTATTAATAATAGTTGAAATATATACAAGATGGCAATTTAAATTGTAAAAGGCTAAATCCTCAAGTTGAGTATAAAACAGGGACGGAAATCATAATTTGACCATCCTTTAATTATATAAGTTATCTTAATTGGTTAGGAAATAATAATAACAAAGCATATAGGAAGTCCAAGAATATGCCGTTTCACCTTTAATATTAGAAGTCCATGTAAATGGGGCTTTGTCGTTTTGACTCCAGATATTAAACTATATATTAATATTAAAGTGAAGTGTTAATAATAAATAAAATGCATGCTTTTACCGACCAACGCTTTATGTCAATCCACCTTTGTTAAAATAAAATTCAAATAAAATACAAACAAAATAGAAAATCCTCTTTCCTAGTTCATACTACTCCTAGTTTTGGCTTATGCCCCACACCTCATGAAGAAAATTAAATATTTCTTTTTTCTTTTTTCTTTTTTAAATAGTTGAGTCAATAATTGATCAGGATAGAACAAGAGACCAGACTAGTTGGCTTGCGAATCAGTGCGGACAAGTTGAATCTAATTTTAATGCTTTTTAATCGAACCGATAGTTTAATTAATTCATTGGTTTAATTCTAAAAATATTGGTTATATTCTAGTATACCTAAGAAAAAATATGGTACATCTTGGCCAAAAAATTATTGACATTTGAATTGTAAATACATATTATGAAAATTGAAAAATAAAAGTGATAATACAAAGAATCGATGTGGTGTTGATGAGATGGTGGTAGAGATTGGCGGACAATTCACCCTTAAAGCCAAAGAGTGTACAATGATGGTAGTGAGATGGCAAGGGCAAGGTGAGAGTTAGAAGGGATATTGCTTGTGTCTCTTTCAAGGACGAGAAAGGATTTATATATGAGTAGATTATACGAGACACATGTCAACTATTGATTAATCAATTCATTTCCTTAAGAGTTTTAATTAAGTGGTTAACGTAACATTACTCAAATCATAAGGTGTGTATGACAAATGACATGGACTCATGTATTCTTCAAATTCGAATGAATAGTATTTGTGGTAGACATAGTCAAGTGGGGGAGATATACTATGCAACAAGAAATAAAAATACCAAGTGATAGAGGCAAAATATGCTTAATTCAATCATTCTTTTTTATATTTCTATCATCACAATTTAAATTCTATCAAATTTAAACAAATATACATAAAAATTATCTCATACATCAATTATCTATGATTTCGGGAAAAAATATTAATAAATAATTATTTATCAATTAATAAATGGTTAATATTTAAAATTATTAGTGTAGATTTATTATTGGACAGACCCACGTGACCACAAATACTGACATGACTACTACGTGGCATAATTCGATTGCTGACTGTCAATTTCTTATAAAGTTTAAACTGTATACAGTTCTCATCTCAAATCCGGCACCACCCATGAAAAAATATGCAATTTTTTTAATTAAAAAAAAAGACTGCTGATAAATAAATAAATATAAAAAAATAAAAACCGAAACTGAAATGTAATATCGTTTCAAGTCCATAACGGTTCAACGGGAGCTGAATCCCACGGTTTAGGGCAAAGTTGTAGGTACAAATACAGTTAAGCCCCCTAAAAAGAGAAAAATATCATTTTGGCCTCTTTTATATTTTATAAAATTTGTGAATTACTAAATGGTCAAATTGCATATTGACATTGACTTGATCACGAGCATAACAAACCATACATAACTCATAAAAATTAATAAAAATATTTAAAAAATTAACAAAATTTAAAAAAATTCGTAAAAACTTTTAAAATTTTTATCCATATTAACAATGAAGTATACATAAAATGTCACGTCAATGCTATTAAAAGTTTAACAGCTCAGCCAATTTTTTCGTCAAAAAGTAAACTATTTGACTAAAATTTAAAGAGTGAGAGCCAAAATAATCCCAAAAATAAAGACCAAAAATAATAAAATGAATAAATATTAGGGGCTAATTTTATCTTTATGCCTAAATAAAATTATTGCACATTCATATATTTTTAGATACTCTAATTACTTTTTTTCAAATTTAAATATTGATGTAACGCATCACATTTCAACTTCTCAATACTTCTATTAACAATTAAATTAACTGATGATGGTTCCTTTAATAGAAAGGTTTGATTTTTTTTTTTTTGTCATTTATGGCTTAATCAGGTAGACTTTTTTCTTCTAAAAATTCAATTAATTTTTTTTGGTGCGTATAAATTTTAAACAAAGTACATAAAAGTATTAGTTTTTTGAATATATACATTTTTAGTTTTTAAAATATAATTTGAGGACTTTTAACATTTTAAATAAATTTTAATTATTTTTAATAATGTGAGATATTATCCACGTCACTCATTAATTCCATATTATTTCCATGTGAATGATACGTGTCAAGCTTCTATTTTTCACTTGCATAATTTAAATTTATTTTACTTTTGTAGATAATGATTTGAATGTTTATTTTATTATTATTTTTTAATTTTTTTACATACTAAATTTAAATACTTAACATATTCAGATATCTAAAAATAATTAATATTTAAAATAATACATTTAATATGTAATAAAAATTCATATTTTAAAATAAATATATAAATTTAGTATTATTTTGTAACAAAAGGATATTATGAAAGATGCTAGGAGAGGGGAGGCAGAATAAGCATGGCCCCACCTTATGGGATTACTGCAACCTTATTTGGAGACATCACGCGGTCAGTTGAATGCCTCCTTTTTAATTATATTTTATTTATTATTTTATTAATAAATACTATTAAATTATGTGATACTCATTAGGTAAAATATCATGAAGGTCTTTATATTAGAAGTCAGATTGTATTTTATACTCTTTATTAAAAATAAATAAATTAATCTTTATATGTTAAATTATAGAGTAAATTGATATTTTTGTTAAAAATTTTATTCATTTATATTATTTAAAAACTGACTTATGTACATTAAAATTAGGTACATGTACTGTTTGGTTATTCTGTCAACCATACTAATTTTTAAACAGTAAAAAATGATGAAAATTTTCAACATATACAATGATTAATTTACTCATTATTTGAGTAAGAAAGACAAAATATAATTTAACTCATTAGAATGTAAATGAAGGAAACAATACGAAAATAATGATTTGCTTATTTTTATAATTAGCTTTATTGTTGCTTTAAACTTCAAATTTTGATATCATATTTTTAAATAATTTTAAAATTATTTATATAAATTATTAAAATATAAAAAATTCTTTGAAAAATACGAATTTTAATTTTTTTCCATTCAACTAATATAGAATTGATTTGGGATACCAATTCAGATTTTTAATATTAATATAAAATTTTTAATAATATTATAGTAATTAAATTAATTATTTTATTTTATTTTATTTTATTTTGGTTGGCTGCGAGTGCCTGGCTTTGTTACTGCTGACCCCAGTACACGTCGCTTTACCGACGCTGATGTTTCACCCTCTTCCACTTTACTACTATCTTTTTTATATTTTACTTTTACTGTTCATTACAGCTTTTTCTTTCCTTTTTTACTGTTTACTCTGCTGTCATGTTTTACCTACCCTGTTTCTGTATTTTACCTCTGAATTTTGTCCTTTTTATTTACTTTTTTTTCCCTACTTTAAACGTTTGAATCATCTAAAAGGAAATGCCTTTTTTTTCAATATAAATATATACATTTAATTTTTTAAAGTAAAAAAAATTATTATGTTAAATTCTATAATCAATTTCATATTATAAGAATGTTGTATATTTAGTTTGTATTATTCAATTTGATTTTTTTATATTTTTAAATTTTAAATTTTGATTTAAAATAGTGATCACTAAATTTATTAATTAAATAATGAAACTTTTTTATGAGTATATTATAAAAATTACAAATTAATATGGAATTGTATGTTCATCACATAAGATTTTGAAAATAAAATAATTTAACTTAATGAATTTAATATCTTTAAAAAATAATGTATGCAACTAGCTTGTATATGATGATTAGGGTTAATGTAATTTTTTAACTTAAACTTAGTAATTAGGTCTATTTTAGTATTTGTATTTGTTTTTATTTTGGTATTTGAATTTGACAATTAAGTCTATTTTGGTTCCTGAACTAGGATAAAATGAATTATTTATCAAGTTCAAGTATCAAAATAGACAATAAATGACTTTTGTGTTTGGCCTGATAGCCAAGGGCTATTCACTCGTAGAACCCACCCGAGTTCAAGCCTTTATTTGGGTAGCTCCCTTTCACCTTAGGGCATGCATGTGTGGTGTCACTATGCCCCTATTGCGTGTGCGAGTACTAACCATTTAATTGTACAATATTGAAAAACAAGTGAAAAAAACAAATGTATTAAATTAACCTAATTGCTAAATTCAAGGGCCAATTTTTATATTAACCCTTTTCTATTATTTATGATTTGAATGGTTATCTGCAAATGGAAGGGCTAGTTTTCAAAGGACGAAGGCATAATTGGATGAAATGGGATAATGGAGCACATTGTTGTTGCTTGTATTTGCCTCAATCGACTTGTCACCATTTTGTAACAATTTGAAAGATGGGTCTTTTTTTCCCAATGCACATGCACGTTCATGCCTATATATTCCAAGCTTTGTCACATGTTAATCCATAATGCTACTAACTCGTAGCTCTCCAACTATAAATATATACATACATACACTCTTTTTTTTATATATATATATTTCCTTTCCAATATTTAAATAATATTAATTAGTGTTGGTTGAGTCTTAACTCAGTGGCGAAGCTAGGGGGCTAGCATGGGTCCCGGCTCCCCTAAAAGGTAAAATTTTTATTTAGGCCCTTAATTTTTTTTAAAAATGTTAAATTAGTAAAAGTAAAATTACACTTTGCGCCCCTAAAATTATAAAAATTCAATTTAATCATTTATAAATTAGAAAGATATAAACTATAAAAAATTAAAATTTCATCCGGCCCCCCCTAAAAAGTTGTCCTGGCTTCGCCCCTTTCTTAACTCAATTGGCATATGCATTATTGTCAATATAGTAAGATGTGGGTTCGAGTACGCTAATGCGTACTGTTAAAAAAGACAGATATGATCAAAACCTATAATAAAATTAATATATGACAAAATTATATTTTGACCACTCAACAATTTATAATTAAATTCCAACTCTCCTAAAAGTTTTCTAAATTCGTCCCCGAGTCTCATATTATCCAAATATAATATGACTTAAATCTTATCATACGTGTTATATCCAAAGTTATATTAATCTATATTGTATGCTTTGTAATAAAATTTTTTTATTTCATTTGTAATCATTAATTATGCTTGAAGTGGTTCAATTATTATATATAAGATATTTGTAACTTGGATTGAGATTGTATTTATAAAAAAGTTACTAAGATAAAACGAACACCTTTATCCAAATATCTACTTCTATGATCCAAATATCTACAACAATTTGTTGAATTAAGAAGAAGCTTTAATTTAATTTTGCAAGAAAACATGGAAAATAAAATAAAAATAATTAATATCAAATATTAATACACGAATATTTTTACCTTTTCATATTTGAATAAAGCGATCCTACGTTGAGATTGGAACTTGAAGGCATAAGTTGTGAAATTTAAATTAACTATTTTTAACTTAAAGCCTCACTTGGGTTAAATATGATTTTTTTATAAATATGTGTGTTTTTTCATAGATTTTTTTAAGTAAGAAAAACTGAAAAATATATTTAGTTTTTGACATTTAATCTTTTCCGTTTAAAAAGTTTAAGATTCTGATAATATTTATTTTTTGACATTTAAAAATAAATTTTATTTTTTATTTCTGTTATTATTGTAAAGTATATACAAACTATTTTTTTACTCTTAAGATATACATATTAGTTGTATATATTAATTAATTTACTTTTAATCATTTTTTAAATATAATATTTCAAAGAATAATATGATTACAAAATAAAACATAATTAAATATGTATTTAATTTTAATATATTTATAATTGATATTAAAATGATTTTTATTCTAAGATAATTAAATTTTTTATTTTACATAAAAATATTAATTTTAGATCATATATTAAGAGATAAACGAATAAACAAATAAAATATTTTTTTGGGACAAAGATTCCCCCCTTCGTTGCTTGGGACAATTCACGTGGGTCCCACTGACTTACTTCTCCCTGCTGTTTCCACTGCCGCATTTCTCTTTTGCACTTCGTTTTCTCTTCAATTTCTCGCGTTATAACTACAAAGAGAAAGAAAAATATTTTTTTTCAAACAAAGGGGGTTGGGGAGAAAGTGTGGGGCATGATTATGTATCTTGTGCCCGCCAATTTTATGAATTTTTTTTTTTTAACTCTTAAGTTTGCATTATTTGTCAAATTACTGTAAAATAGATAAAAAAGTTAATGTATAGTAATTTTGTTGATATGGTATTCACGTGCATGATGATTTTTTAATTTTTTTAAAAAATAATTAATTGGTGATGTGGCATATGTGTAGATTGCCATGTGTATGCTAAGTCAACATACCATTTATTTTGGAGTGATTTAACAAACAACGCAAATTTAATTATTAAAAAGACGAAAAATTAAAAGAATGGCTAAAATGATTTTATTGTAAAGTTAGAGAGTCAAATAAGTCTTTGTGCTGAGAATATTTAACTTTAACAAAGGGGTTAATATATAGCTTACTCCCCTGAACTTGTCGAAAAGTACTTAATTTGTACTTGAACTTGTATTCCACCAAACACATTGCTATAAGTTCGAATGTGTTTAAACGTGTTTTCATTTGATATAAGGGTTGAAAGAGTTATGAATAGAAATAGATTTTGAATAAATATATATTATGATTTTAATTATTTTTTATTTAATAAATAAAAACAACATATTCAAAGTCAGCTATTTTATTGAGTGTAAACAATTTGTATTTCGTTTTATATTTTTATCATCCACTACTCACTTGTTGGCTCTTTTTACATTTTTTAAGGTGGATTTTTAAAGTTAGAATTATAGTAGGTGTTTATTTATTTACTTTGTTAATGATTATTTTCCATACATTTTATATTTATTCTTTACATACAAATTATACAAAATTTAGCAAACATTATAATTGAAAAAATTGAATCGAAAATTAAAACCCTTAGATTTTAAGTTTTTATTTGAGGTCTATATGATAAATTGAAAAGTTAAGTATTAAAAAATTTAGTATTGAGTTTTTACTATTAAATTTTATAATGATTGAATTTATATTAGAAAATTATTTAATAAATTATTAAATATAAGTATTAAATATAATTATGTTGTTTGATAAAAGTAAATATTGATTTTTGAAAAGTTATTTATTTTTTAATTTTAGTCTTATTAATATAAACTAGTGCATAAAGGAACACAACAATCTAGTACTGAAATTGTTACCTTCATTTTAGGATACATTTGTTAGTTGGAATTGTTAACTGGGGAAAGAGTTTAACGAGCTGCAGAGGAGACGATGGTGTGGTTGTCTCCCTCGGAGCTTTTTGTTCGAGTAAATTTTGATGCAATGAGTTGGAGGTAACGAGTACGACGATTATTATTATAAATAGCACTGGTCTGATAATGGGAGCAACTTACCTATGAAATAGATATGTACCAAATGCGTTGGAGGTAGAGGCGTTGGCTGGTACTCAAGCTCTTAGAATCGTACAGGAGTTGGGATTTTCGGCAGTGGAGGTTGAGGGGGATTCCTTGGTGGTTATAATGAAGCTCCGAGCAACATGCATTGATCGTTTGGAAATTAGTAACCACATATGGGAAGCAAAACAGATTGTGTTGGGTTTTGAGAGATGTAAATTTCAGCATATGAAGAGGGGGCAATCAGGTTGCTCACCTGTTGGCCAAATAGGGGTTTTGCT
Source organism: Gossypium australe (assembly GCA_005393395.2). NCBI lineage: Eukaryota > Viridiplantae > Streptophyta > Magnoliopsida > Malvales > Malvaceae > Gossypium > Gossypium australe. The sequence goes on along the minus strand of CM016620.1, from coordinate 108,387,315 downwards.
AGAAACGTGATGTCTGGTGGGTGGAGGACGGCCTGACGATGATTCAGGGACTGGTGGAGGAAGAGGGACAATCCACTCTTCAGGTCAATTGGGGTCCATTGATACAGTGATGGAGGAGGCTAGAAGATTTTATTATAGCTATCAGGGTCAGATTGCTTCATATCAAAGCGATTCAATATCAATTTTGGGTATCTGAAGCGATATATGGCATGTGGTGTGGGTTGTGAGAGGAAAGAGATTTTGTAATTATTGTTTATTTAGATGACCGAGGGTCACAATTATTTTAGTTATTGGTGCGATGACACCAAAGTCCATCGAAATTTAAATCAAATAAACTTTTAAAGAAACACAATGTCGCAAATATGAAAAAGCCAGACAAACGTTTATAAAAACTAAAGTCCAAAACAAGAGTCACTAGGATGAATAACAAAATATGGGATGATCCATAGAACACAAACACTTCCTTGCACCAACGACTTGAGACCAGCAAAGAACGGAAGGCAAGAACTTGGGTTATTATGCCGAACACAAAGGAAAGAAAGGAGAACCTATGCGACAAACATAGGTGTGATCGATGCTGCCTCGAAGGCCATGCGACTGCTTACAAGCAGCCAAGAAGCAAAAACTTTGAGGGAGAAAAAGCTTTCTAGAGAAGGACCTCTGCAAATTTAATTGTAAACTATTTGAAAATACAATTTTTATGATAATTTTTCAAATAGATGGATTTATTAAATATGTATTAAGTAATGAATTTAAAATTCTTAAAATATTTTTAATTTTGATAAGTCCTTATTTATATACTTTTTTAATATATATATATATATATATTGGATCTCAAATAATTTGTCTATAATATATAAATTTCATTCTCACCATTTACGTAAAAAAAAATGAAATCCAAAATTTCGAAGGGAACATATTTTAGTTAATTAATAATTAATGATTATTCAACACACTTATGTTTTTGAAAGAGTTTACAAATATAAATACAATATAAATCACAAATAAGAAAGATCAAAATAACTATAATTTGAATAAACTTAATACAAAGTACAACAAAATTGAAATTTGAATACATCTAAACCTATATCAAAATAAAATTGAATAAAATTTACACGAGATGAAGTTTTTTTGAAATTGGGGTAGGGGATGGGATCAGACAATTTGAACCGAGATCAAACTGGTGTTTAAGAAGAACTTTAACCACCGCTAAATACAAGTCAAGACACACAAGATGAAGTTAAACCTAAAATTTTTTAAGAGAGAAACTACACATAATATTTGTATACAATGAGACTAATATTTTAAAAAATAGAACCTCGAATTTTGCCAACATCATAAAAAATTTGGGTTAATATATATTGAGGTAGTTGAACTTAAAAACTTGTAATTACTTAATATCTAAGTTTTTTTTTTTGGACCTAATTGGTATCTAAACTTGGAAATAGTAATTAAAGTTGATACTTTTTTTATTGGTACTTGAGTAATATTGTTAAATTTTAGGCTGACAATCAATAGAATTTTGACACGTGTCACAAAATAGTATTTATTTGAAAATTAAAAAGTTAGGAAATTTATTTATTTTTATTTTACATGCATAATCAACCTAGAAAAATGATTCTTTAGATAATTGGAAATTTTATAAAATACAGGGGTTTATTTTCTAAAAAATACATTATTATTTTTGAAATTATAAAAAATTAAAATTATTAAAAAATTTAAAATGAACTTGAAGACAACTATTTGTCTAGATACATTATGCATGTAATTTTTTTTGAGAATTTTTTATGTGTAAATATTTTATTGGTTGTCAAGCCAAAATCTAATCGTATTAGTCAATTACCAATAAAAACATACGAACTTAATTTAGGTACTAACTAAGTTCAAAAGTTTTAGATGCTGAATAAATACAAAATGCTAAATTCAAATATATTCATATACAGGGGAAATCTGGAGGCTGGTAGGGCCCTGACCCCCTTAAAATAAAATTTTTATTTTAATCCTTTAAAATTTTTAAAATTTTAAAATAGTGATGATAAAATTATACTTTAACTTCTTAAAAACGATAATATTTTAATTAATTCTTTAAAAATTATATTTAAATTACAATTTAATTTCGACTTCTGTAAAAAAATTTCTAACTTTACCCTTTTTCATATATTAGCTCAAAATTTATTAGCACACTTTTGATTAAGAAAAAAAGAGAGATAATTTAAGCAATATTAAAAGGAAAAGAAAATAAAAAGAGCGATGTGGGAGAAAAAAAAAGAGAAATGAAAGGGGTAGGTAACGGTAGTAATGATCGGCGAGGAGAAAAGCGAAAGATACGATACGATACGATAAACTGTAACCAACCCCAGGTGCATGGTAGTGATAGGCGTAGTGGGCACAGTACAGTGGGAAAAACAATAATAATAAAAGTAAGAAAAGGAAGCGTAGCTAACGTGCGCAGCAGGGCGCACAATCCCCATACTTTTTTTTATTTTTTATTTTATTATTATTTAATTTTCGCTTATTATCTTTCTTACAGCAAACCTGCCTGTTCATAGCACGACAAAGCCACTTCCCCATAAAAAACACAACAACTGTCCCACTAACGTCAAGACAAACGTCGTTTGCTGCCAACCCAATCAATCCTTGACACTTTTTCACTTTCATATTTAGTACTTCATTTAAAACTCTAATTTTAGTTCCATCTGCACCAAGTAACTGAGATAAATTTTCTTACCTTCATTTCAAATATATTTGATTGTTTTTTATATTTTCTGTTTAGTGGAGAGTAATTCCATTTTAATATCTTTTTGTTACAATATTTTTATTTTTTTATTTAAGATTAAGTCAATTCATCAATAATTTAGTTGGTAAATGATTAACGGTGAATTTGGATGGGCGATGCATTTAGCTGCGATTAGTGTAAAAATAGTGGTGGCGGTGAGATTAGATACTATAACGATACTATAGCGTGATACAAAAAGCAAGTTAAACGCATCACATTGTACTCGATCGCCTATCTAAACCCACTCTAAAAACTTTCTTACTTTATAAAATATTAAATATTTCTATTTATATATGGAGTATTTTACTAAATTGATGTTATGGATCAATAAAATATTACTTCAACGGTGAAATTATTAAAATACACTCTCATGTATAAATTAAGTTATATATGATGGATTTGATTATAAATTTTAAATAGCACAAAAGCACATCAAACTTAGACATGTTAATTGCACAGATTAGATAAATTTTAAACACTATTTTTATAATTGGATCAGAATGAAAGATTAGATTATTTAACCCGTGAACTAGTTATATTAATCAAGTTGACCAATTAAATCGATTGAACTAATTTTTTAATAATTTATTCAATTAAGTTGATCGGAATTAAGAAATTTAATCGTAAATCCGATCATGATTTTGAGTTTCATATTGTTAAATTGAATGAGATTTAAAATAATTGAAATGAATATTAAATATAATCAATACATCCATGGTAGAGAATGAATAAGCTTTGTTAAGAGCTCGGAGCTCATGAAAACTAACGAAAAAACAAAACAAAAAGGTAAACGTCGTTAAAATCCAAGCCGAGGATGAAGGATTTTATTATTTTTTATTATTAAAATAAATAATAAATAATTTTACAATATGTTCCATCTGGTCCCCTTGAACCTTGACTCCTCTCCATCCGGCTGGCCCAATGATAAGTATAACCGGCTATAACCGGTTAATAAAGGAATTCGTACCGGTTAGTGCCGGTTTATTTTCAGTGGGTTTAGAAATTGACCGCGGTTGAAATGATTGCAATTCCCTTCTTCCCCTCTCCATTGGAAGTTACAGAGAGACAAACACACCAAAAACGAAAGAAAAAAAAAATGGAAACCAGAGATAAAAAAGAGATTCAGCTTTTTTAATTTTTTTGGCTTTGATTTTTGTATTTTGCAATTCTGTTGTTGTAATTTGATTGATTTACGTGTTAATCAACAAGATTTGGTGGTGAATTTGAGTGAAATTTAAGGGTTTTTAGGGATTTTTCGTGGATATTATGATTTTTTTTTCGAGAGTTAATCAGATGAGAGATCTGAGCTAAAAAAGAGATTTTGAAAAATGACGAATACGGAGGTAGCTATGAAAGGGAATTGTGTGAACGGAAGAGGAGGAGAGAGCTTTTCTTCTGGTTATAGTGAGCCAAATGATGGTAGGAACACCGTGGAAGGGCAAAATGGTCATTCGACTCGTCAAGCTCCGGCTACAGGTGTGTTTTCATGGTCGTTTCTGGCTTTTGTTGTCTTTGTTGTTGATTTTTGATTGTTTTTAATGTATTTTTTTATAGACCCCGAAACGGCGTTGTATAATGAACTATGGCATGCATGTGCTGGACCTTTGGTCACTGTTCCTCGTGAACAAGATCGTGTGTTTTACTTTCCTCAAGGTCACATAGAACAGGTTTCCTTCTACCTTTAGTTTTGTTCTTCATCTTTGTTGGCAAAGGAATGTGATTTGAAAGTGGATTTTAGTTTTCTTGTTTCTTTTTTTTTTTTTTCACGTTTGTTGCTATTTCGGGTTTGTTTTCATTTGCTTACCCACTGTTCTGGGGGTGAAATCAGGTTGAGGCGTCTACTAGTCAAGTAGCAGACGAGCAGATGCCAGTGTATAATCTTCCATCAAAGATCCTTTGTCGTGTGATTAACGTTCAGTTAAAGGTACCTTGTCTTTTACTGTTATTTATCTTATTTTTTTTGGTTTCCTTTCTGGTTTTAGGAATAACTTTTTGCTTTTAATTCTATAGGCTGAACCAGATACAGATGAAGTCTTTGCTCAAGTGACTTTACTTCCTGAGCCTAATGTAAGCTTCGATCTCTTTTGTTTTTGGTATTTTTGTTATTTTAGGAATTGATGGGAAGTTGAATTTCTAAAGGCTTGTTCTTTGCTTGGCAGCAAGATGAGAACACTGTGAACAAGGAGCCTCCTGCGCCTCAACCACCACGGTTCCATGTGCATTCCTTTTGCAAGACCCTCACTGCCTCAGATACAAGCACCCATGGTGGGTTTTCGGTGCTCCGGCGGCATGCAGATGAATGTCTTCCACCATTGGTTTGCGTCTCCTCAGAAGCACCTGTATAGTTCCTTTTTGTAGTTAGGTTCTTATTTATTTGTGCTTGTTTAACAGGACATGTCACGGCAACCTCCAACCCAGGAGTTGGTTGCTAAGGATTTGCATGGAAATGAGTGGCGATTCCGGCATATTTTCAGGGGTAATTGTCATGAATGTTCATACAAGTTCTGGGCGATGGATTCTTTTATTTGTTTCTGTTCTGCTTAAGCAATTTGGACTTACAATTTGATTTAAATGTCGATGGAAATAAAAGGTCAACCACGAAGGCACTTGCTTCAAAGTGGATGGAGTGTTTTTGTTAGCTCCAAGAGGCTTGTTGCAGGGGATGCTTTTATATTTTTAAGGTTTCTCTGCTTCCTCACACGACCTATGAATTTTGGTATTTTAGGTTTGAATTCTTTGATTGAGCTTGAGAATAAATAAGCAGAATGACTTGTATTTTGTAGAGGCGAGAATGGAGAATTACGTGTTGGTGTACGACGTGCAATGAGGCAGCAGGGCAATGTTCCTTCATCGGTAATATCAAGTCACAGCATGCATCTTGGTGTGCTTGCAACAGCATGGCATGCCTACATGACAAAAACAATATTCACTGTGTACTATAAACCTAGGTATGTAGATTGCTACCTTTTTAACATGCTACTCCCAAGCTTTCCAACAAGATCTCAACAATGCTGTTTGGTAGAGGAACTCATCGCAGTTCTATTCATGCTTCTCAAATTTCTGTTGTAGGACAAGTCCAGCTGAGTTTATTGTTCCTTTTGATCAGTACATGGAGTCAATGAAGAATAATTACTCCATAGGGATGAGGTTCAAAATGAGATTTGAAGGTGAAGAGGCTCCTGAACAAAGGTATGGCCTGTGTCTTTCCTGCCACATAAAAAATAATTAATGGAATTTCTAGTATGTTTCTGCATAATGGCAACAAATTTCAATTTGATGTGGGAGGAAAAGCTGAGGTTATGGTTTCCATTTTTGGTTTATTGCAGGTTTACTGGAACAATAGTTGGAATTGAAGATTCTGATCCCAAAAAGTGGCAGGATTCCAAATGGAGATGCCTCAAGGTAGATTTTAACGTGAACAGTGTTTGACATTTTTTTAGAATAGTGAAACAAAATGTAGAATTCTCAAAGTTATGGTTATGTTGAAATAATGTTCTAATACCCCCAACAGGTGCGATGGGATGAGACTTCTACCATACCTCGTCCAGAGAGAGTTTCTCCTTGGAAAATTGAACCTGCTTTGGCTCCTCCTGCCCTGAATCCCCTTCCAATGCCTAGGCCAAAAAGGCCCCGATCTAATGCAGTCCCTTCATCTCCTGATTCCTCTGTACTTACTAGGGAAGGTAGGTCCTATCATATAACAGGTTTATTATTTTCATGTAACAGCTTATCTGGAAAGATATATTGATTTAAATTAATTTTCTAGGTTCATCAAAAGCTATTGTAGACCCTTCACCAGCTACTGGGTTTTCAAGGGTCTTGCAAGGTCAAGAATTCTCGACCTTGCGAGGCAACTTTGCTGAGAGTCACGAGTCTGACACTGCTGAAAAGTCGGTGATTTGGCGACCTACGGTAGATGACGAGAAGATTGATGTGGTTCCCACTTCAAGAAGATTTGGGTCAGAGAATTGGATGTCCTCTGGGAGGCACGAACCAGCAGTATACACAGATCTGCTCTCAGGTTTTAGGTCAAATGCCGATTCCTCCCTTGGGTATTGTCCACCGTTGGTTGATCAAACTTCATTAGCTGGTAATCCAATGAGAAGACAATTACTAGATCAAGAAGGGAAGCTTGGCTCTTGGTCCCTCATGTCCTCTGGTCTCTCACTCAAGTTGGTTGACAGTAATGCTAAGCCTTCTGTGCAAGGTTCTGAGGTTCCTTATCAAGCTCGAGGAAATGGTAGATTTAGTGGTTTTGGTGAGTATCCTGTGCTTCAAGGTCATAGGATCGACCACCCACATGGAAACTGGTTGATGCCTCCCCCAACATCATCTAATTACGAGAATCCTATCCAATCAAGAGATTTAATGCCCAAAGCTTCATTGGGACAAGATCATGAGAACGGAAAATCTAGAGAAGGAAGTTGCAAGCTCTTTGGTATTCCTCTCATTAGTAATTCTGTTGCATCAGAGCCCACCGTCTCTCCTATTAATGCCACGAACAAGGCAGCAAGTCATGTGGAAGCTGCACCAAACCAAGCTCATACATTTACGTTTGATCAAAAGTCCGAGCAGCCAAAATTCTCACGCTTGGCAGAGAATCTGTCTATTTTTAATGAGCAGGAGAAATCATTTCAACTGGGTCAGCCTCATACAAGAGAGGTTCAAAGCAAATCTCCTAGTACTTCAACTAGGAGTTGTACAAAGGTTCCTTTTATCTCTCGTTTCTCCTTTTCAAGATGTCCACCTCTTATGTAGTCTTTTAGGATCTTGCCCAAATCTGTTTGTTATTTCAGGTCCTAATGCAAGGGAGTGCTCTTGGTAGGTCCGTGGACCTTACTAAGTTCAACAACTACGATGAACTGATTGCTGAATTGGATCAATTATTTGAATTTGGTGGTGAATTAATGGCCCCTAAAAAGAATTGGCTTGTCGTTTATACCGATGATGAGGGTGATATGATGCTTGTTGGAGATGATCCCTGGCAGTAAGGATTTGTAACTTCATTCTAATACATTTCACTTTTTCCTTATATTTGATGGCTTACATCATTACTAAGTTCCTGCTTTTGAACAGGGAATTTTGCACCATGGTTCGCAAGATCGGTATCTACACTAGGGAAGAGGTTCAGAAGATGAAGCCGGGGTCATTGAATTCAAAGGGTGAGGACAATCCGGTTTCTGCGGAAGGCCTAGATGCAAAAGACGTGAAATGTACATCAGCATCTAGTACAGAGAATTGTTAAAGCTCGGCTCTAATATTTCCGGGTAATATAATGGGTGTGTATAATTGCATATAAGTATCGAACCTTGTTTTAAATAGGAAGAAGAAAACTAATCAGATTGAACATATACCATGTTATTACATGAGAACATCCACCGGTTTTTATCGTTTCAGCTTTTTGGTGGGAGGCATATGGAGTGCCGTAGTAAACATTAGACGATTGGTTGGTTAGAACTTGAATTAGTTCCGAGTTGAAAGTGACTGGTCCACAAGTTTTTCTCAGAAACCAGAATCCAATATAGATGGCAGAAATGGTATTAATCCAATTTTGGACATGATGTGGTGGTAGTAGACGACTAGTAGTATATGGTATCCATTTATATATATACATAAATATGTATACCTGAATTTAGATTTTCAAGCATGGCCTTTTAATTTGCAACCTCACCCCTTTTGTACAAAGATGTTTTACTAATATGCCATCTTCTTTCTCAAGTAAGCATTTCATTTTGTTGGTTTCTATTATGGTTTTTCTTTTACATATATATATATCGTATTTTTGTTAAATCACCAAATATTTGGTGCACATATGATATCTGTAAACCAGCAGCTTAATTTCTCTCTTTTTTTGTTTATTTTTGGGGTGGTAGTTAGGGGAGAGCAATTTTTGGTTAAAATCGCTAAATCGACCCATTCGTGTTTTTGAGTTTCGGTTTTGTTGGGTGGGGTTGGTTTTTGAATATTGAAACTGAATAAATTTAAAAAATTGATCTACTATATATTAATTTTAAATTATTTAAAACATATTTATCTTTTATATAATGTATGCTAAATATAGGTGATATATTTGGGAGGTCCTTTTACTATAAAGATTTGATCAAAGTAGTCCTTCAACTATTAAATGGATCAATTTAGTCACTGGATTATGAAGAAGAATAAAATAGTTTCAAATTAGAATAAAATTAACGTTTATTGTTTAAAAAATAGCATTTATTGTTTAGCAAAATTAGTATTTTTAAAGTTTTAATGGTTTTGTAAATAATTAATTTTTTTAATAGAATTGAATTGTAATAGAAAAAAAAAGTAATTTTTAACTAATTTCGTATATTGTAAATGTTAATTTTATTACAATTAGGACTAAGGATACTTTTTAATAATATAGGAACTAAATTGATCTTTTTAATAATAGAGATTAATTGGATCTTGTCCCTATAATACATAGACTTCTTGGGTACTTTAACCAATAAATATATAATCACATAAATCCAATCAAACAATTTTAAATCCAACTCAAAAACTCAAGATTTGAAAATGTAATGGAATCAAAGTGTATTCAGTTGAGTCGAATTTCTCAACATAAGCTAGTCGATCAGTTTTTTTATGTTAAAGTCAATTTAAAGCTAGTTGTAGCTTACTTTGTTTCAATTTAAAGTTAATTGTAGCTGCTTACTTTGTTTCTTAAAAATGTGATTGAGAGTTTGACCTTTATAGTTTTGTTTATTTTGTTTGACTAAGAAAAAGTTTTGACTTGTGCGTGTATATTATGCACCCAAGTGTGAAAAATGGAAGGTACATTATGATCCCTGGAGAAAATTCAAGTATTCAACCGTGGAACTCGTCAAAATATTCATTTCAATAAAGTAAAATATTCTTACGACATAAGGAACTAAATTGAAGACTTTTAATTGCAATAAAATATTTATTTAAAATAGATTATATTAATTAGAAATATGAAAAAAATAGATTATATTTCAATAAAGGGTGTTTGAAAATAAAAAATAATTGTTATATTAAGTTATTGAACTTAATTAATAATTTAAAATTTTATATTTGCATATAAAAATATTTGTGTTTGTAATTGAGATATATCCACGTGTATATATAATATGTAATTGAGCAAATTGACATGGTTGATGAAATAATCAGACAACGACATGTGACGTGCCACATATACCACAATGACCAGTCTTTAACAATAAAAATAGGTGGAACTCTTAACAAAAAGACTAGTTTACTCTTTAATCTAACGTGCATAAATTAATTTGACTATTTTTTAAATTTAAGAGATAAAATAAAAGATTAGTGAGAGGGCTCCAAAGATATTATCACTGCAATGAGTGTTTGCTGGATGTGAAGCCCAACGTTGTCCGAAGGCCTTAATGTGGACAACAAAACATGTGTATGTAAATAATTCTAGAAATCTAATATATATTCTATGTCTAGAATTTTTATAATAATACGTCTTCCGAAAATGGTATTTATTTTATCTTAATTAAATCTGTTGACTAATAATAACTATGAACAGCTATAATTATGCCAATAATCAATTATATACCATTTTTTATTGTATCAAAATGAGAATCATCTATGGTAATTTACTTGAGATCAAAATTTAATTTAATTTAATGTAAATGTTTTTAGGGTTTCCCTAGTACCTAATTTTCATTATAAATATTTCAAATAATCCAATAGATGAATTGTGAAGTACAAAAGCAAGTTGGCCTACAGCAATAGGAAAATGGTTTGGTTTTTTTTACTATCTTACTCCGTTTATTCATTCAACTCGATTTTTATACTTTGATCTTAAGAAATGTTACAATTGTTGAAAATATGAAACTGGTAATTTGGTGTTAAGAGGGAGTGCCCACTTCCCTACCCACCAAATCTACGGGGAGACAATTTTCATGTTTAGGTGTTGACAATTTATTGAACCTTATATTTGGGCTATATTGATTACATGGTGAATATTTAACTAATTATGGAAGATCATTTTGCTTGGGAATGTAAATATTAATAATTGATTTAGGTCGAAATTCTCTAAAACAATCCCTTAGATTATGGACTTTGGATTGGATTGTGATTCTTCTGATGAGCTGCCATAGAGTCTTTATTTACTTCATATGTTATTATTATATTGTATTACTCTTATGATATTATTGTTTTATTGGGATTGTATTAGATCTTTTATTGTGAGTAAGTCTTGAAATCAATGTCTATATATTTGAGAGATTTGCCTAAAAAATGTACTGAGAGTTAGACACTTAATCTGTTCTAATGAGAATAATTTGCAAGAGTGTTTTTTTGTTAGTGTAACCTTATGTTGTGCTTTTACTTGCTGTGATCACAAGGGGTGATCATAGTGGTGATAGTATTATATCTTCAAAGTGCAAGGATGAGAGAAACGATCACGGTATGTGTGATTGGGTAGGTTCACTTTGTAATTGTTGAAAAGAGTGCATATTTCTCACTGAGCTAAACTCCATAGACATAGGGAAACCAAAGTGCATAATCATCTCTTTATGTCTTATGTGTTTATTGTTTTTCATTTAGTGCTTGGAAAAGTGTCCACCAACTCAGGCATCAATTTGGTTGTGCAACTTCTACTTTTAGCAATGCCTTTTTTGCTCATAATTGGTATCAAGCTTGCCACTTAAAGTGGCTAGTGGAGATCTAGAGTGTTGCTAAGATCTTAGATATGGAAGGTTCATCCACATCAATACCCTTTATGCTTGAAGTTGGTAATTATACCTACTGGAAAGCACGCATGAAGGCCTACATTATATGCAATTTTCAATGGAGTGGATATGTAGGAATTTAAAAGAATTGCCAAATGCACAGCGACAAAAAATGTTTGGGATATCTTGAAAACAGAACATGAGGGAACCTCCATAGTCAAAGATGCAAGTGCTGACTTCAAGATTTGAAAGTCTGAAGATGCAGGAATCAAAGACAATTGGTGAATTTTATGCAAAATTGTGTGACTTATCAAACCAAGCTTTTGCATTAGGTGAAGAGTATTCAAATTTGAAGCTGCTGAGATCTCTACCTAAAAGATTTTCCATCAAGGTCATTGCCATTGAGGAGGCCAAGAACCTTGAACAATTGGCTATAGATGAATTCATTAGTTCTCTACGAACCTTTGAGATGAAACTAGATGAAGTAAATGAATCAAGGGAAAAAGAGATAAAAATATTGCTTTTCAAGTCAATTAGCAAGTGCCCACTTCTCAAAATGCTATATTGGAGGACTTACAAGAGCATATAGCCTTGCTTACTTAGAATTTCAATAAGGCATTCAAAAAACAATCAGAGAGATTCAAGAAATTTGAAGTCAATGCCAATTTTCCTAAAAACAAGTCAAAGGGAGTTATGATCAAAGAAGAACTTAAGAAGGACTAAAAGAAAGGTGTACAATGCTATGAATGCCAAGGGTTTGGCCACATTCAATCCGAGAGGGCTAACACTATGGAAAAGAAGAAAAAGTCTCTCTGTGTGACATGGAGTGATGAGGATTCCTCAAGTGGTTCTGGCTTAGAAGATGATCATCAAAACTTTATTGCTTTCACTGCTAATGCTGGAAATGAGGATTCTAATATAGAGTCTTGTGGTGAAATTGATGAAGACTTTCTGAAGACTTATAAACGGATGTTGGGTAAATGGGCAATGGTGTGTGAGATCAACATTCAACCGTCTTAAGAAAACAAGTGTTTGAAAGATGGGAATGCTGTTTTGACGAATCAAGTGGCAGAAGAACAGAGCAACATGGTGAAAAGCAATGAAGAATTGGTTGATGTAAAGTTGATGCTCGAAAAATTTAACAACAATAACAATACGCTTGATGAGCTATTGGCACCAGAAAAAGGGATCCATGTAGATGGGGTTTAGGCTTTGTGAACAAAGGGGAGAATGTTGAAGAAAAGCCCATTGTATTCATGAAAGCCTCAACATCAAAGTTAAAAATTATATTTTTAAAAAATTAATTAGTTGCTGACATGGAATACAAGTTGAGATCCACGTGGATGTCACACCAACAAAATTAGTAGACATTAACATTTTTATCCCTTTTGGGGTGATTTGACAAATAATGTAAATTAAAGGATTACAAAATATGAGAAATTAAAGGAATGACTTTTTTGTAAAGTTGGAGAGTCAAATAAGCCATTATGCTATAGTGTTTTTTTTAGATGATACAATTATAACTTTAGTCCACCCCAAATGTTTATAATTTAATTCATTTTAGTCTCTTTAATTTTTATTTTTTTTATAATCTTCGAACAAGAAGATTGAAGTTGTAAGGCAATCTATTTGTGTTTGAACAAATAGTTGTTTTAATTTGCGAAATAGGCTTATTACTGTTTTCGAAAAGCTAAAATATCTATTATTTCTTAAGCAAAACGACACAAATTACCAATCTCTACGAGATCCTTTTTATTAAACCAAAAGTAAATTATTAATTAATACAAAAGAAGCCCAACAACATAAAATTATAATTTACAAAATTATTTCCCACAACTCATATTCTTTGCTATAATACCTACATTTTTCTTTATCTGTATTCTTCTTAAATTTAGAATTTAGTTTTATTTTTTATATTTTAAAATTCAGGTTTAATTATTAGTATTGTTAAAATTATTTGTTAAATTCAAGTTCATTACAAAGTATTCTTTTAATTATATTGTTATCAAGTGAGTATTTTTTTTTAAAAAATTTAAAATATCAAATGGACAAATTTAGCAAAAAATTAATAGTGTTAATAATTGGACTTAAATTTTAAAATTTGAAAAATAAAAAAACTAAATTCTTAAAAATAAAAACAAAAAAATTAAATTTTAAATTTATAAAAAGTACACAGAGCTATAACATATTATAACCTATTGGAAAAAGGAAAAAAAATCTAAAGAAAAGCATGAGAAAGAGAAGACAGATAAGAATGGCGGTGAAGTTGACAACAATGCCCAACCAAATCACCACACACATGTTTGATATTTTTAAATAGAGGATTATAAATTGAAGGATATTTTAGAGGTCCTAATTTTTATAAGTTTCTCTTATAACTTAATTTTTCAAAACAAATTGTTTTCAATTTGTATTTCTCTACTTTTCTGTACAAATTCATTCACTTAACTATACATTTAACCCAACTCATCAAATTTCTCAGTAGTTATCATGGAAAAAAAATTAGATCCTATTAAAATATAAATATTATTTTTTATAAAAAGAAAATTTAAAATATTAAAAAAATCTAAAAAATATTATTTTTATTTAAGTTAAGTTGAACGTTTAAAAAAAATTATAAAGAGCAACGGAAGAAAAAAAAATATTAAACATTTTTTACAACCTTTTTATAAGGATATTGTTTTTGGAAAGTATTATGAATGAATAATTTTACAAAGTTTGATTTAAATGTTTAGTGATGTGGTTAGAAAATATTTTTGAGAAATAAAATATTTATTTTAGACATTGTAAGAATTAAGAAACGATATTTGCAAGTAAAACTAAACATTGTAAAAACAATACTAGAAACACTGCCAACTGCTTCAGGCATTGAGGAAAAACAATGAAAAACACAACAATATGTTTATACAATTCGGTTTTTCTACATTTACAGAAAGATAATCCACAGTATTAACGCATTGTACAACTAGTGCTTGCAAACTCTAACATTCATCAGATTAGAATATCATATTTGCACCTAAGATTTATAGCACTCTCCTCTAGGTTTCCTCCCTTGAAACTTAACACTCAATTTACTTCAAAGAAATGTGTCTTAATGAACAAAAATAACTACTCTCAATATAATAATACTTCACTTATACAAGTCTTTTCCGTTTATAAGGAATCAAGCATTGCTAACATACTCAATCAATTACAATTAATCTTCCTATTAAAACAAGATAGCCAACACTAAGAATACCTTCAATAAGTCAAAGATAAGTTTTGAATCTTTAGGATATGCTTCGTTTCAATCCAATATCTATAAAACATGGAAGTCAATTTCCTTAATCCAATCAAAATTGATCTTCAAAATATATCGTTATAAAATATTTGGATATCATAGATGGACTTGTACACACCCAAAGCATCGACAAAGATCAAAGCCCAAGGATTTTGTTACAAAAATTTGCCAACTCCAACCATAACAAGTTTATGAGTTTGAGTAGTGGTAGATACTAGTGGCCGCTTCTCCTTGGCATACCTTATAAACTGCGCCAACCAACATAATATTGTAAAGTAAAAATATGAATTTAAATTATTTTTAAATTTGTTAATATTGCGATGTTTCAATAAAAATATAAAAAAATAATTATTTGTAACTCATTATTAATATTTTAATGTATAAAATATATTTTTTAAATATTTTCAAACCATTAATATTAATTGCTTATAACATTAATTTGAATAAATAAACTATATTTTAAATATTAAAATATAATCATTACAACTTTAAATATTTATACTACATATAAATGTTTTGAGAGTTATGTTACGAGTCAACTCAATCGAGGAAATTACCTAGAAGCCTTTTTTTAATCTATAATATATATAATGTCTTTGACTAAATTGGTGTCATGACTCAACTCGACACCAAATTAGTCAAGAAAATGACTTAAAATCCATTTTTAATAAGGAATTAAATATTAAAATAATTATTTTAGTCTTTTTACTATTTTTAAATGAAATTTTTAGAAAAAAATAAAAATGCTATATCTAAGGATTGACCCAAGCTTAAAAAGAAGCTTAATCATAAATACTTTATCATTTTACCTCTAACTTAATTACTAATTAATTTTTTTATAAAAACAATTTCAATATTATATTTTTCTTTCACCCAAATTGTGAGTATAGTAATGTAATGGCCCGTTTTCAGTGAAATCGAAATAGTGGTTCCGGGACCACAAATTCAAAGTCAAAAAATTTATTTTAATATTATTTTAATATATAAAGCATGATAATATGATAGTTTAAAAATTTGTTAAGAAATTTTACCGTTTGTACGCTCAATTTATGAAAAAGGACTAAATCGCATAAAGAGCAAAAGTTGTGTTCTAATAGCTAAAGGTGTTAAATAGCTCTAGAACTTTAAAGGGGAGGTCCTTATATGGTAATTAAACCATTAAAAGTGATAGTGGATGTGCATGGCTTGGTAATTGAGTAATTCTCAAAGTTGGGTAAGGGTAAAATAGTAATTAAGTAATAAAAGCTAAATTAAGTAAAATAACACAAAATGGTCATCTTCCTCTTTCATTGTCAACCGAAAATTTCAGCAACTAAAGGCTTTGAGAGCTTGAAATTTCAGCCACAAAAATCTCTTGCATGTAAGTGAATTCTTGTCCCGTTTTTGTCAATTTTTATATTTTCGGGATCGTTGTAACTTAACCTAGCTAACTAGGGGACTAATTTGCAAAATTATTGAATAGTTTGAGATTTTCCATTGATGAGTATAATAGGGTTTTGATGTTTAATGGAAGAAAATGAATCTTTGTTGTTAGTTAAACAACTTTTGTTAAGAGAATTTTAATAAAATTATCAAATAGGGGCTAAATTGAGAAATGTGAAAATTGTGTGTTAAATGTGTAAAATTTTGAATTGTATTGGCTGATATAGGTTTATATATAATTCGACTAGGCTTGGTTATGGATGAAATTGCATGAATTGCATTTTACGAGCCTAGGGACTAATTTGTAAAAAGGTCAAAAGTATAGGGTCCAAATAGTAATTTTTCCATAACATGAAATTTGGGTGGAATTGATTATAAATATGATTAAATGAGTTAAATTTAATTATATAGATCAAGAAAAGCAATATTCGGAACTAAATCGGGGAAAATATAAAGTCGTGGACTAAACGATCGTATTCTCCGTTTGAGTCTGAGGTAAGTTCGTGTAATTACTTTGTGTATTTATATTCTTCAATTGAAATATATGTATTTGGATTGAGTAATTACAGTATATAATTATCGAAAGCATAACCGACGACATATAAAGATTTCCGAGCCCCGTTTGAACATTAGGAATTCGTAGGATACAAATATGTATAAATGACCTTGGTATGTGGTATATAGTTGTTATGTGTATGCCTTGTGGAGAATTGGTATTTTGGGTACCAAATGGTTGAAGTTAAAATGTGGTATGCATGTTGAATTTAGGCACTAGATCTCATAGGTGAGGTTGACCATTTAGGTATACTTTGGAAGTATATTTGGTATGTTTTAAGGTGATCATTTGAATGTATTTATGGATATCATGTTGTATGTGTGAAAGTACATGTTATAAACATGATATTGGTTGGTTTTAAGTGCCTAATTATGCCTTGGTTCTATGCAAATTGATGTGTATAGGTTGGTATGAATGTGGGTAAGGAAAATGGCTTGGAAAATAGCCTATTTTTGTCCATACTGTAACACCCCTTACCCGTATTCAACGCTGGAACAGGGTACGAGGAATTACTGGACATAAACACAAGCAAACATACATTTCGGAGTCATAAATTTCTATCCAAATTAAAACCATCCATATTCAATTATAAAGTCCCTAAAACGAGCCTACGAGGCTCAACACATGCTTTGGAAGTGGTTCGGGACTAAATCGAGAACTTTAGAAAATTTTACAAAACTTAGAAAAATTTTCATATTACGGGGCTTACACGCCCGTGTGGTCCAAGGGACACGCCTGTGTGACCCTAAGACACACCCGTGCTACAGACCGTGTTCAAAATAGAGTGCTCTTTGACTTGTGCCACATGGCCGTGCCACACGCCCGTGTGCTAGGCCGTGTAGCATACACGGCTGAGACACACGCCCGTGTCTATGCCCGTGTGCTCAATTCTGGACATTCTATTTTTTTCCAAAATTAAGGTGCAGGGGACACACGACCGGATCACATGCCCATGGGGCAGACCGTGTGTCACACACGGCCTAGACACACGCCCGTGTGTCTACCCGTGTGGACAAATTAAAGGCTATTTACCAAGCCATTTGCCACCCTTGTACACACATACGCTCACATCAATTCAAAGGCACATAACATTACATACTTAGGCAATCAAAGCATTCACATTCATGGTTAAAACATATCACCTTTATATGTTTATCTAGCATATTCACTACATTTATTAAGCCCTAAATCAAACATACAAATCCCACATTCGTTAGGCTTCATTCAATTACTATCTAGTTACCAAATTATACTCAAATTTCTCATCTCATCAATAGGTCACAATTTCAACATTACACAATTATGCCATAATTTACATTTCCAAATATTTCACATTCACCAAGCATACCATGATCATATCACCTTAGACATTGACACATATATGAATATACTTAGGCTTACAATCATGTTGCCAACATAAGCCAACTTATATGGCCAAATAGCAAACAAGCCTTTGACGATTACAAGCCAACATATTGGCTACAATCATAAAGACACATGTAACCAATTGACTAAGTCCCTATACATGCCATAAACTCAAAATACTTGAATTCATCAATACCCAAAGTGATAGCTTGATAGTGTGATAGGATCTCCGGCAATTTCCAACTCGAGCTAGCTTATTAACCCTATAAGACATGGGAAAGGAAGGGGGTAAGCTATATAGCTTAGTAAGTTCATATGCAAATAATAAACAACATTAATTATACATTGTCATATGAATAACATGACATATATTAACATAAATGTCATTAAACTTCATGAGCCTAACTTGCTCAATCATATGCATAACATAACTTATGCCAACATAAATGACATTAAACTTAATGAGCACATCTTGCTCAATCATAAGAATAACATATCATTTACCACGATCAACAAACCATTTCAAACCTTACATAAAACATACACATTAATTATGAGCATTTACATTTCAAGCATATACTCTTACATCTTTCAATTGCCTAAACTCTTATCTTTCCATGCTTCCATAATCATTTTAATAGGCAATTTTTCCAGTCCTTCCTTTATCTCATATCCGATAAATCACAATTTGTATGAATACAGCATGCTATGTCATAACTCAATCTAGTCCGAAAGCAAAACACAAAATCGTCAATCAAATTTACTATGTATTTCATACATCACAAGTATAGACCCATAATCACAAGGTTTTCATAAAATCATTCTCGTGGAAATCATGAACTCACAATTTCATGAAGTCAATGCTTATAAACTTTACGTACATACCTGTACCAATTTGTAATACTTACATACTCTTTCTCTTTTTTGACATACCCATTGAATTTTCCATTGAACCATTTGGAATACTAAAGGATACTCGGGAATCTCGTACATACAGTACCATACCAATGCCATATCCCAGATATGGTATTACATATAATCTCATATCGATGCCAATAGCCCAGCTATGGTCTTACACGAAATCTCGATAACCCTAATGTCATGACATTTGTATCCTAACTATTCCTAATTTCAACTGGGATTTTCTCGCTTATCGAACTTTGTCGATAACGTTCAAGGAGTCGGTTATAATTCATACAATAATAAAGCAATTAAAACATAAATAACAATGCATTATTTACATACAAACTTACCTCGGCATCAAAATGGCAAAAGGACTTAATCGTCAATTACTCATTTTTCCTCCGTTCTAGGTCCGAACCTCGTTTTTCTTGATCTATAGTATCACATTCATCTCATTTAATCATTATACTATTCAAATCAGCCTAAAATCACATTATGACAAAAAAATACATTTTTGCCCCTAAAGTTTCACATTTTCACAATTTAGTCCCTAGGCTCGTAAAATAAAATCTATTCAATTTATTTAATAAAAAAGCCTAGCCGAACCATTTTCATTACTATAAAATCCCACAATTTCCATTAAAACACACTTTTACTACATATTTTACAACTTTTACAAACAAGTCCTTTTAGACATTTTCATCGAAAATCACTTAGCATAAGTCGTTTAACAAACAACTAACATTCATTTTCTACTGTAACACCCTTACCCGAGACCATTGCCGGAGTCGAGCACGAGGCATTACTAGACTTAACTTACTAGTTCGGGGCATAAAAATTGAAACTGTCCGTCTGCGTCATGTTCACTAAATTAATTATAACTTGAGTTACAAAACTCGAAATCTAGATTCGTAAATTTTCCTTGAAACTATACTCATATATCTTCCTTCTGTAATTTTTCCATAATTTTTGGTGTGGCCAATCAGTACAGTTTATTAGTTAAAGTCTCCCCTATTACACAGTTTGATAGTTCTGACCTCTCTTCACTAAAAATCAATTATCTCATTATATACAACTCTTTTTCCTACACTGTTTTCTTTATATAAAATAGACTCAATAAGATTTAATTCTATATCTCATGCACAACCTAATTCAAATTTTTACTATTTTTGGTGATTTTTAAAAATCACGTCACTGCTGCTGTCCAACTATTCCCCTGCATATAATTACATAATTTCTTTAAAATAACTATCAACTAGGCATTTCATAACATCCAAAACATGTTCTTAATTAACCATTTTAATGGCTAATTGTTACCAAGCATTTACAAGCCAATATTAAGCCATATCATAAGGTCATACACACAAAATGGCTAAGTCCCTATACATGCCATTACTTAAAACATTCGAGTCACAAAATACCAATATAATCCTTTGATAGTGTGTAACGATCTCTGACGTCCTTTCGATCCCTGAATTGGCTTGTGATACTAAAAAAAATAAAGAATGGGAGTAAGCATAAAGCTTAGTAAGTTTACATGTAAATAGATAACAACATTCTTAATGAATTATCTTATTCTTTTCTTATCAAGATCACTTAAGCTTTTAACTCAATATACTTAAACTTGTATTCTTACCTTACCTTTTAACATGAACTTGTCTTACCTTACTTTTTTAGCTTGAACTTGTCTTACCTTTACTTTGGTATACTCTTTGAATTTTCCCGTTGAACCACTTGGAATACTAAGGATACGCGGGTACCTTTCCTTATGAAACTTAACCATTGCCATGTCTTGACATGGTCTTACGTGGTATCCTTGCCTTATAAACTCACCAATGCCATGCCTTGGCATGGTCTTACGTGTATGGGACCTTTGCCTTATAAATTCACCAATGCCATGCCTTGGCATGGTCTTACATGGGACCTTTGCCTTATAGTAACTTATCAATGCCATGTCTTGACATGGTCTTACATGATTTCCTTAAACCCTAATGTCATGACATTTGTATCCTACACATTCCTAAGATTCAACCGGAACTTTCTGAGATAGCTTTTTCATCAATTCATGCTTGAGTCTTTAAATAATAAATTTACAGAATAAATATGTTAATGCTGGAATTTAATAGTGTTAGATGTAAAATAACAGAATATTGCATTTATTTACCGTAAACTTACCTCGAAACAAAATACGATCAACTATATCGATTTAGTCCACTATCTTTTTCTTTCCCCGATCTAACTCTGGATTTCTTTCTTCTTGATCTTGAATTAAGCTTCAATATAGCCGAATGTTTCAAACTTTCAGACTTTCTTTTTCTTTTCTATGTTCGGTGAAGAAGATGGATATAAAGTGGTGTTTTTCTTTAATGTTTTGTCTTATTATAACATATATTATTATTCAATTACTAATTTAACATTTATTATTTAATATATATAAAACTTGTACAATAAGGATATCTATTAACCCATTGCCGTCCACTACCTTTTATTATTGGAAAAATTGCAACATAAAACCTCCATATTAAAAGAACATCCACTATTTGGCCCTTCTAAAAATAACCACTAAATTTTCATTTTACGCGATTAAGCCCTTTTATTAAATTAAGCACACTAACAATAAAATTAATTCACGAAACTTTCACACATATAAATTCACATATTATAAGCACTGAAAATAATATTAAAATATTTTACTGACTCGGATTTGTGGTTTCGCAACCACTATTCCATTTAGGCCCTATTTCGGGATATTACATTTCTCCCCCCTTTAGGGATTTTTGTCCCCGAAAATCTTACCTGTAAAGAGACTTGGGTACTGTTTTCGCATAGTCTCTTCGGGCTCCCATGTAGCCTCTTCTATTCCATGCCTATTCCATAATACTTTCACAAGTGCAATACTTTTATTTCTTAATTGCTTAACCTCTCGAGCTAGAATTTTTATTGGTTCCTCCCCGTAAGTCATATCTGGCTGAATCTCAACCTCTGTTTGCGAAATCACATGCGATGGATCTGAACGATAACGACGTAGCATAGACACATGAAACACATTATGAATCTTCTCTAACTCAGTTGGAAAAGCCAATCGATATGCCAATGGCCCAACTCTCTCGATCACCTCAAACGGTCCAATAAAACGGGGACTTAATTTGCCTTTCTTGCCAAATCTGAGAACTTTCTTCCACGGGGATACCTTCAAGAATACCCTATCACCAACTTGAAATTCAATTTCTTTTCTTTTCAAATCTGCATAGGATTTCTGTCTATCTGAAGCTGCTTTCAAGCAATCTCTGATGACTTTTACTTTCTCTTCTGTTTCTTTGACTAGATCAACCCCGTAAATCTGATTTTCCTTAAGCTCTGTCCAATACAAAGGTGTGCGACATTTACGTCCATACAAAGCTTCATAAGGTGCCATCTTCAAACTCGATTGATAACTATTATTATAAGCAAACTCTATTAATGGTAAATATTTCTCCCAACTACCTTGAAATTCTAATACACAACATCTAAGCATATCTTCAAGTACCTGAATAACTCTCTCTGATTGACCATCAGCCTGAGGATGGAAAGCTGTACTAAAACTCAACTTTGTACCTAAAGCTTCCTGCAATTTCTTCCAAAACCGTGAGGTAAATCTCGGATCTCTATCTGAGATAATCGATAAGGTACTCCATGTAGTCTCACAATCTCTGTAATATATAACTCGGCCAACTTGTCAAGTGAATAATCCATACGAACTGGGATAAAATGAGCCGAATTTGTTAACTTATCAATCACAACCCATACTGCATATTTCTTTCTCGGTGTCGAAGGCAATCCTGTCACAAAATCCATAGTAACTCGATCCCATTTCCACTCGGGAACTAATACAGGCTGCAATAAACCTGAAGGTACCTGATGTTCGGCCTTTACCTGCTGACAGATTAAGCATCTAGAAACAAACTCTGATATATCTCTTTTTATTCCTGTCCACCAATACATTTTCTTCAAATCATTATACATCTTTGTACTACCTGGGTGAATAGACAAAGATCTGTTATATGCTTCCTGTAAGATTTTCCTAATAAGCTCATCATTCTTTGGTACACATACTCTGTCTCTAAACAACAAACAACCGTCAGAACCGATCTGAAAATCAGACTCTACACCTGACTCGCACTGAACTCTTTTGGCTTGCAACTCACTGTCATCTTTCTGAGCTTCACAAATTTCTTCAAGAAACGTCGACTTAGCTCTCAACTCAGCTAAGATAGAACCATCATCTGATAACGCCAAACTAGTGTGCAAAGCTCTCAATGCAAATAATGATTTTCTACTCAAAGCATCAGCAACAACATTTGCCTTACCCGGGTGATAATCGATCACTAGCTCATAATCTTTAATCAACTCTAGCCATCTTCTTTGCCTCAAGTTCAGATATTTCTGAGTCATCAAGTACTTCAAACTTTTGTGATCAATGAATATTCGACATTTCTCACCATATAAGTGACGTCTCCAGATTTTCAATTCAAATACAATAGCAGCTAGCTCTAAATCATGTGTCAGATAGTTTTTCTCATGTGGCTTTAACTGTCTAGAGGCATAAGCAATTACCCTTCCTTCCTGCATAAGTACACAGCCTAGTCCATTCAAGGATGCATCACTGTAAATCACAAACTCTTTTCCCGGTTCTGGTTGTACTAAAACAGGAGCTTTAGTCAACAATACTTTTAACTTGTCGAAACTCTGTTGACACTTCTCAGTCCATTCAAACTTGATAGCTTTCTGTAATAATCTTGTCAATGGAGTAGCTATCTTGGAAAATCCCTCTACAAATCGTCTATAATAACCAGCAAGACCAAGAAAACTTCTGACCTCTGATACATTTCTGGGAGGCTTCCAATCAACAATTGCTGAAATCTTACTCGGATCAACTCTAATACCTTCACCTGAGATAATATGTCCAAGAAAACAAACTTCCTGTAACCAGAACTCACTTTTGCTAAACTTGGCATAAAGCTGATTATCTCTCAAAATCTGTAAAACTATTCTCAAATGCTCTGTATGCTCAGTCTCATCATGAGAATAAATCAAAATGTCATCAATGAACACGACTACAAACTTGTCCAAATAAGGTCTAAAAATTTGGTTCATTAAATCCATGAAAATAGCAGGAGCATTAGTTAAGCCAAATGGTATCACAAAAAACTCATAGTGACCATACCTAGTTCGAAAAGCAGTCTTTGGAACATCTGACTCTTTAACTCGCAACTGATAGTATCCGGATCTCAAATCTATCTTAGAGAACACAGTGACTCCCTTCAATTGATCAAACAAATCATCTATTCTAGGTAATGGATACTTGTTCTTGATGGTTACCTTGTTAAGCTGTCGATAGTCTATGCACAATCTCATGGAACCGTCCTTCTTTTTCACAAATAACACTGGCGCGCCCCATAGTGAATAACTAGGTCTTACAAAGCCTTTATCAGTTAATTCCTGTAGCTGAGCTTTCAATTCTTTCAATTCTATTGAAGCCATTCTATAAGGAGCAATAGAAATAGGTGTGGTACCTGAAATCAATTCAATACCGAACTCAACTTCTCTGATAGGAGGCAAACCTGGTAGTTCTTCTGGAAACACATCAGGAAACTCATTTACCACAGGCACTGATTCAATTTTCAACTCTGGGTCTTTAGTATTCAACACAAAAGCAAGATAAGCTTCACAACCTTTCCTTAAACATTTCTGAGCAGACATAACAGAAATCATGGAAATTGAACTATCTGACTCATCTGAATTAACCCGAAGGAACTCACCATTTTCACATTTCAACTCAATGAATCTCTTTCCACAATTCACTATCACATCATGTGCAGTTAACTAATCCATACCAAGAATCACATCAAACTCATCAAATGGCAATAGCATGAGATCAACCGGAAAACAGTAGCCTCTAATCATCAAAGGGCATTTTTTACGTACTTTGTTTACTAACACATGCTGACCTAATGGGTTCGATACATTAACCACAAATTCTGTAAACTCTATAGGCATGTTCATACTAGGCATTAATTTCATGCAAACATAGGAATGGGTTGAACCTGGATCAATCAAAGCAATAACATTAACATCATGAAGAGAAAATGTACCCGTAATTACATCGGGGGAAGATGCCTCTTCACGAGCACGGGTAGCATAAGTCCTTGTGGGTGCTCTAACATCTGATCTTGTTGATGTATCTCTAAATGTACCTCTACCTGCCCCTACTCCTGAATTTCTCTGAGGTCTACCTCTAACGGGGGCATTACCTGATCTTGCACTCGGTATTAATTCTTTTTTAACCATTTCGGGACACTCCCGAATGAAATGATCCGGTGCACCACATCGAAAACAACCAGTCTCAGTTACTCGACATTGACCTGGATGACGTCGACCACATTGAGGACACTCGGGTCTATCAGGCTGAATACTACCAACACTCGTAATCGAAGTGGTTTGAGCTTTTGAATCCATAAATCTTCCACCTCTATTTCGGCTAGAATACCCGGTTGAAAATTTAGATCTCGTAGAAAACTCTCTAGGCCTCTTGGATGTAGACTGAAATAACTTGCTCATCTGTCTTTTCTTCGTGTCTTGCATATCAATTTCAGCTTTACCCTTTCTTTTTAGTAACTCTTCTGCCTTACAGGCTCGTTCAACTAAAACAACAAACTCTTTTATCTCTAATACATCAACTGACAGTCGGATATCATCATTGAGCCCATCCTCAAATCTTTTGCACATGATAGCCTCTGTAGACACACACTCTCGAGCATAATTACTGAGTCGGATAAATTCACGTTCATAGTCGATCACAGTCATCTTACCCTGTTTTAACTCAAGGGACTCTTTTCTTTTCTGGTCAATAAACCTCTGACTGATGTACTTCTTACGGAACTCCTCCTGAAAGAAATTCCAAGTAACTCTTTCTTTCGGTACTACTGACACAAGTGTCTTCCACCACTGGTAAGCTGAATCTCTAAGAAGTGACACCACACATTTAATACATTCTTCCGGTGTGCAGGATAACTCATCAAAGACTCTAATAGTGTTCTCGAGCCAAAATTCAGCTTTCTCTGCATCATCATCTTTGGTAGCTCGAAACTCTTCAGCCCCTTGTTTTTTTATCTTGTCAACGGGTGGTTTCTCTCTTCAAACTGTATTTATAACTGGGGGAGCTACATGGGTGGTCTGTGGATTATGAGGGGGTGGAGGTCTAACAGCCGGGTTCGTACGAATGAACTCAGCAAACCAATCATTCATAGCTTGGAAGAAGGCTTCTCGAGCCCCTCCTTCCTGACTAACTGTAACGGGCCTTTCACGACTATCTGGTGGTACCGTCCCTTCAGTGGAAGCGGGCGCATTACTCTCTACATCATCTGCATCATCTCGTTCGGGATCCATTACTATAAAAGAAAAACATTTTTAAAATTGTCAGGAGTCGTCACACTATCAAAATATAAGTATGGCATGTATAGTTAGACTCTTACTCATACTGAACATTCCGAGAACCGACTAAACTCTTGCTCTGATACCAAAAAATGTAACACCCCTTACCCGAGACCATTGTCGGAGTCGAGCACGAGGCATTACTAGACTTAACTTACTAGTTTGGGGCATAAAAATTGAAACTGTCCGTCTGCATCATGTTCACTAAATTAATTATAACTTGAGTTACAAAACTCGAAATCTAGATCTGTAAATTTTACTTGAAACTATACTCATATATCTTCTTTTTATAATTTTTCCAGAATTTTTGGTGTGGCCAATTAGTACAGTTTATTAGTTAAAGTCTCCCCTATTACACAGTTTGACAGTTCTGACCTCTCTTCACTAAAAATCAATTATCTCATAATATACAACTCTTTTTCCTACATTGTTTTCTTTATATAAAAATAGACTCAATAAGCTTTAGTTCTATATCTCATGCACAACCTAATTCAATTTCTACTATTTTTGGTGATTTTTCAAAATCACATCACTGCTGCTATCCAACTATTCCCCTGCATATAATTACATAATTTCTTTAAAATAACTATCAACTAGGCATTTCATAACATCCAAAACATGTTCTTAATTAACCATTTTAATTGCTAATCGTTACCAAGCATTTACAAGCCAATATTAAGCCATATCATAAGGTCATACACACAAAATGGTTAAGTCCCTATACATGCCATTACTTAAAACATTCGAGTCACAAAATACCAATATAATCCTTTGATAGTGTGTAACGATCTTCGGCGTCCTTTCGATCCCCGAATTGACTTGTGATACTAAAAAAAATAAAGAATGGGAGTAAGCATAAAGCTTAGTAAGTTTACATGTAAATAGATAACAACATTCTTAATGAATTATCTTATTGTTTTCTTATCAAGATCACTTAAGCTTTTAACTCAATATACTTAAACTTGTATCCTTACCTTACCTTTTAACATGAACTTGTCTTACCTTACCTTTTTAGCTTGAACTTGTCTTACCTTTACTTTGGTATACTCTTTGAATTTTCCCGTTGAACCACTTGGAATACTAAGGATACGCGGGTACCTTTCCTTATGAAACTTAACCATTGCCATGTCTTGACATGGTCTTACGTGGTATCCTTGTCTTATAAACTCACCAATGCCATGCCTTGGCATGGTCTTACATGTATGGGACCTTTGCCTTATAAATTCACCAATGCCATGCCTTGGCATGGTCTTACATGGGACCTTTGCCTTATAGTAACTTATCAATGTCTTGACATGCCTTGACATGGTCTTACATGCCTTGGCATGTCTTGACATGGTCTTACATGATTTCCTTAAACCCTAATGTCATGACATTTGTATCCTACACATTCCTAAGATTCAACCGGAACTTTCTGAGATAACTTTTTCATCAATTCATACTTGAGTCTTTAAATAATAAATTTACATAATAAATATGTAAATGCTGGAATTTAATAGTGTTAGATGTAAAATAATAGAATATTGCATTTATTTACCGTAAACTTACCTCGAAACAAAAT
>CM016620.1:107632702-107759291 GCA_005393395.2 Gossypium australe | reverse complement strand
ATTTTCATACAAGGATGACAACTATAAGAAGAAAGTTCGCGAGATATCAGATGCATGGACCCAAACCGGAAAATGAAGAGACTTGCCATAGGACCCATGGTGACCCCCGAGTACGATCAATGGTGGGCCAAAGAATCAATGACAATATCCCAGGGCCAATCCAAGGAATACTAGACCAATAGAAGAACAACTGCAGGTGATCCCAACCGAATTGAAATTATCAAGCAAGATTTCGAGAGAAAGAGTCGGGAACTGGGTAAGAGGATAGAGCAGAAGAAGAAAAGATGCAGTTGGGATTAGATGTTGACGTCCATAAGTTCGAAGCTGAAAAAATTTAAAAAAGGAAAGAATAAAGCCGAAGAAGACTTGGATAGCTTAAAGACGGACTACAAGAAGCTGCGCATGTCTATCAGAACTGCGGGGCTAGGTAAGACATCAGAGCAATGGCGACAGGAAATTAAAGAAGAAAAGTCCAGAGCCGATCAGTGGGAGAAAAAATTTCAGGATGCTCGAGCACGAGAGGATGCTTGAAAAAGAGCCTGTTAGAAAGCCAAAGCGAAAAGGAGAAGTTACGCGCCCAAGTAGCAGAATTAAAAATCACTGCATCTGCACCGTACTCGCAACTCGGTAGTCGAATTAAGAGCCAGCCAAAACAAAATCGAGGAGATGAGAGAAAGATAGGGGAGCTCGAGACTGCATTACAAGATAGCAAAATTCGGGTCGAGCTCTTGAAGCAAACAATGAATGTTGGAAGGAGCAGCTCCACCATTCTCGAGACAGATCAGAAACAGAGACTATGTAATGGGCGAAGCGTGGCTCAAATCCGAGAGGTGGCTGATCATCTGCAAGCCTTCGCAGTTCGGGCTGATGCGTTAAGCCTGATGACGAATCAAGATCGGAAGAGGCCAAAGCCTAGCGTGGCTTCTTAGGAAAGTTAAAGATTAGGCATTAGGGCAAGTCGTATATGTAATCGTCCGTTCTATGAAAGGAAATTTGTTTCTAGTAAAGTTTATCTAATGAAACTGAATTAAGTCAACACCTTTTCGCATTCATACCATGCATTCGCATTACATTACATACATTAGCATCATATCGCCTTAACCATTCGCTAAACTTAAAATTGCATAATCCGCAGCTACGACATTACGAACCTGGAATCACATCATCCCTATAGAACACGCTTAAGAACTAGAGCTATGGACGCCGAACTCAATGAGAGGATTGAAAGGATGGAAAGAACCCAGAAAGAGCTGCAGAACAGTTAGCCAAGGCACAGCAAGAATCGAGGGACCTGATGATGAGGTCTCGCGAGGAATCGCGAGAACATAAGGATCAAATGGATAAAATGTTAAAGATGTTGACGGCCATGTCCAATGGACAAGGACTCGCGCAGAGTCCTGACATTACGGAGCCCCATTCGAGGGATAATCAAGATCCGCTCTATCCCCCAGGATTCACGCCACCCACGCTCTGCAACGCAAAGGGGATATCCTCAAAGGAACCCAGTAGGCCTGGAACAACAACCCATCCCACCTACCCATCTGGGGAGGTATATACGTATCAAACGCTGGAGATAATTCTGCTAACCCGATGGTTCCGGATTTGGATGATCCGATGGAAATAGCTAGGTTAAAGAGGGATGGCCATGATGCTGAAGAAAAATATAAGAGTCTAGAAGAAAGACTCAAAGCGGTGGAAGGTACGAGAATCTTCTCTGCGCTAGGTGCCAAAGAGCTTAGTTTGGTACCCGATCTGGTTCTACCACCAAAGTTTAAGGTGCCAATTTTGAAAAGTATGAGGGAACGAGATGTCCAAAGCACATCTTATCATGTTTTGTCGAAAGATGGCCGGACATTTGAATGAGGACAAGCTATTAATACACTGTTTCCAGGAAGCTTGATCGGAACAGCCCTCCGATGGTACGATCAGCTTAGCACAGAGAGGATACGTCATGGAAGGACCTGGCAACTGCATTCTGTGAACAGTATAAGCATGTTTCTGATGTGGCTCCCGACCGGATGACACTGCAAATGTTGGAAAAAAAGCCAACGGAGACCTTCAGACAATACGCTCAGAGATGGAGGGATCTCTCAGTCCAGGTCGAGCCCCCTCTAACTAAAAGTGAGGTAACGGTCCTTTTCATCAATACTTTGAGGGCGCTGTTCTACGACAAACTGGTGGGAAGTGCCACGAAAGACTTCGCCGACCTCGTAATATCTGGCGAACTCATCGAAAACGGCATTAAATGTGGAAGAATGGAAGGCCCTGAGAGCTCGAAGAGACCAACACCTGCAAAGAAAAAAGACCCCGAAGCCCATATAGTGGGGACCGGGAGCCACTATGCTCCTAATCCATATCCGACCGACCACGACCTCAGTTTCGCCCACCGCCAAGTTTATACTTTCCTCCACAAAGCCCTTACTATCAAGCACCTCCTCCCTATCCCGTTTATGCCACTGACACTCAAAGACCATTCACCATAATCCCACCAAATACCATGTCTGCCCAAAGTCAGCCAAAAAACGAACAAAGACCAGTAAGACCCACCCTGATAGACCCCAGTTCACCCCCATTCCCGTGTCATACGGAGAACTATGCCCGAAGCTACTGGAAAAGCAATTAATCTCACCACATTACATGGCACCATTGAAGCCCCCATTCCCAAAGTGGTACGACCCCAACGCTAGTTGCATGTATCATGGCGGGAATCAGGGGCATTCCACAGATAACTGTTTAGCCTTTAAGAAAAGAGTTCAAGACCTCATCGATGCCGGGATCTTGCGATTTGACGGTACCAACAATATGGTGAGAAACCCGCTCCCTAACCATGCTACAGGGAACGTGAATATGGTGACGCTGGAAGATAGGTGGCGAATCAGAAGCTGTGTCTCTAGGATAAGGACACCTTTGGAGAAGGTCTGGGAAGTAATGGTTGAGAAAGGCATGCTCGACAGGAATTTCAAGGAGGAAAGCGTGAAGGGTCCAAGTTACTGTGTCTTTCACGGCATATCAGGACACCATATCCAATCTTGCGGGGAGTTCAAAGGGCTGCTTCAAAACATGATGGACAATAAAAAGGTGGAAATCTTCAATAAGATGGAAGAGACCGGTGGAAGGGATATATGTGCATTCGAGGGCCAATCATCAGGCCCTCCCTACAGTGCCGATCGGCCTCTGGTAATCTATTACGAGGCAAAAGAGGAAGAGAGGAAACCAAAAATGATAATCCAAGTACCTTCCCCTTTCCCTTATACGGATAGTAAGGCGGTGCCATGGAAGTATGATGTCAACGTCACCACGCCCGAGGCTACAACTGGAAGCATCAGTGAGGTGGGGCATTTTACCCGCAGTGGGAGGTGCTATTTCCCCGAGATGGTTGAGACGAAGAAGAAAGCCGTTGGCACAAGGCAGAAAGGGAAGGCACCAATACCCGAGGCCAAGGGTGAGGATGAAATACAATCTGAGCAAGGAACTAAGGAGCCGGTGAATGAGGATGAGGCACAGGAATTCTTAAAGTTCATTAAGCACAGCGAATACAATGTTGTGGAGCAGCTGAATAAACAACCGGCAAAAATCTCAGTATTATCCCTATTGTTGAACTCAGAGCCACATCGAAACGTTTTACTGAAGGTGTTGAACCAAGCGTATGTGCCAAGCAATGTGCCTATTGAAAAACTCGATAGGTGGGTGAATAATTTAAACGCAGATAATTTCATCTCCTTCAGTGATGATGAAATACCACCAAATGGTAGGGGCTCCGTTAAAGCATTGCACATCACGACCGGGTGCAAGGGATATATAATACCGCATGTGCTTATTGACAACGGGTCCGCGCTCAATGTCATGCCGTTGGCTACACTGTCTAGGATGCCCGTCGACATGTCTTATCTGAGGCCTTGCCATTCCGCGGTAAGGGCATTTGATGGAACACGGCGGGAAGTTATGGGAAAAATCGAGATCCCTCTAGAGGTGGGCCCGTGCACATACAATGTCGAATTCCAAGTCATGGACATCACTCCTTCATATAATTGCCTCTTAGGAAGGCCCTGGATCCACTCCGCAGGAGCTATCCCTTCATCTCTTCATCAAAAAATAAAGTTTATTATGGATAACCGCCTGATCACGATCGCTGGTGAAGAGGACATCGTCGCATCGCTATCTACTGACGCACCCTACATCGAGGCAAACAAAGATGTGCCAGAATGCTCCTTCCGTTCCTTCGAATTCATCAACGCTACATTTGTCGCCGAAGGAGATAGGACTCCCACACCCAAGCTGTCGAGAAACACCAAAATGGGGGTCAAGCTGACGGTAGGAAAAGGTGCCCGAGCAGGAAAGGGTTTAGGTAGATATCAACAAGGGATAGCTAGAGCGCTAAACCCTGTACACCACAAGGCTCCGTACGACTTAGGATTCAAACCTGATAGATGGCAAAGAAGGAAACAACTGCAGAAAGATCAAGGAAAAAGGATCGCAAGAGCCTCAGGTCGGGAGGTAGAATGGGAGCCCATGACATACCCACCCTTAGCGAAAACTTTTACGTCCGCAGGGATGATGTACCCAGAGGGAGGTAGTTCACGAAACACGCTGCTATTAGTTGAGAGGGATCTCCAGAACTTCCACATAAACGTCATCGACAAAGCAGACGATGCGATGAAGGGCCTTTCAAAGATACGCCTTGGTCCTCCTGGATATGTGTTGAACAATTGGACCGCTGAAGATCTTCTTGTAGTTTCTAGGATCCCTCCAAAGTAATTCTCAATGACAACCTTCGGTATTCCTCTAAATCGAAGGGGAATTTGTTATAAAAGTTTGTATCAGCTGTCTAACTTTTAAATGAACAATCAATGAAGATGCATTTTGTAACTGTCTCTCATTCTCATTAGCCTCATGTCTATTCCCTCTTCTCATGGCCTGTCTTCATACATATATATATATATATATTCATGTCATAGAATCACATTTGTGTTTCCAATACCTCGATATTTCTCCACAGTTTCTTTTTACTTGTCAGGTGCTCAGATAATGACAGCGTGAACAATCCTGCTACTGATCCTAAAATCAACTTTGAGCAAGTTGTTTGTTTAGGAGAATTCGAAGCCGACGAGGATGCCGAGGATTTTGTCTCGACCCCTGACTTACTAAAGATGATAGAACAGGAAGATAAACAGATACTCCCCCACCAAGAATCTATCGAGACGGTGAACCTGGGAAACGAAGAAAAGAGGCAAGAAGTGAAGATTGGAACCTCCATCTCAGAGCCCACCAAACACGACTTGGTCACCTTGCTTCATGAATACAAAGACGTATTTGCATGGTCATATCAGGACATGCCGGGATTAAGCGAAGATGTAGTGGTCCACAGGCTCCCTGTGAAGCCAGAATGCAGACCAATCCAGCAGAAGCTAAGACGGATGAGACCCGAAATGCTCTTAAAGATAAAAGAAGAGGTCAAAAAACAGTTTGACGCCGGTTTCTTACAAGTCTCCAAATATCCGGAGTGGGTGGCCAATATAGTCCCAGTGCCAAAGAAAGACGGTAAGGTGTGAATGTGTGTGGACTATCGCGATCTGAATCGAGCAAGCCCCAAGGATAATTTTCCCTTGCCACACATCGATACGCTGGTGGATAACACGGCAAAACATTCATTATTCTTTTTTATGGATGGATTTTCGGGTTATAACCAGATAAAGATGGCTCCCGAGGATATGGAGAAGACTACATTCGTGACAATGTGGGGAACATTTTGCTACAAAGTAATGCCTTTCGGATTAAAAAAATGCCGGGGCAACATATCAAAGGGCAATGGTGATGCTGTTTCACGACATGATGCACAAAGAGATAGAGGTTTATGTCGACGATATGATTGCCAAATCTCGGGGAGAAAGAGAGCATGTTGAAAACCTCAGGAAATTGTTTGAAAGATTGAGAAAGTTTCAACTGAAGCTTAACCCAGCTAAGTGCACATTTGGAGCGACCTCGGGAAAATTACTGGGCTTCATCGTTAGCAAGAGAGGCATCGAGGTTGATCCGGACAAAATAAGGGCCATACAAGACTTACCATCTCCGCGAACACAAAAGGAGGTCAGAGGGTTTTTAGGAAGATTAAATTACATCGCTAGGTTCATCGCTCAGCTTACCAACCAATGCGACCCAATTTTCCGACTCTTGCGAAAGCACAATCCTGGGGAATGGAACGAGGAATGCCAAGTTGCCTTCGACAAGATAAAGCAATATTTGTCTAACCCCCCTGTGCTAGTACCACCAACCCCCGGGAGACCGTTAATACTGTACCTGACGGTGTTCGAAAATTCAATGGGTTGTGTACTGGGGCAACATGACGAGTCGGGGAGAAGAGAAAGGGCGATCTATTACCTCAGTAAGAAGTTTACAGAGTATGAAGCAAAATATCCATCAATCGAAAAATTCTGTTGTGCTCTGGTTTGGGCAGCTCGAAGGCTTAGACAATATATGTTGTATCATACGACATGTTTAATCTCTAAATTGGACCCAATAAAGTACATGATGGAATCACCCGCACTCTCAGGAAGAATGGCGCGATGGCAGATCCTGCTATCGGAATACGACATCATCTACGTGAGCCAAAAGTCGATAAAAGGGAGCGCAATAGCTGACTTCCTAGCAGCCCGAACCACAGAAGAATACGAGCCATTAAGATTTGACTTCCCGGATGAAGATTTGATGTGCATCACAGAAAAAGAATGCGAATCGTCAAAAGAAGAGTCATGGAAAATGAGTTTCGACGGGGCATCAAATGCATTAGGGCATGGGATCGGAGCAGTCTTGGTGTCACCGGAAGGGAGTCATTATCCATTCACTGCCCGATTAAACTTCTTCTGTACCAATAACATAGCGGAATACGAGGCTTGCATCCTGGGACTCCGCGCAGCTATTGAACGAGGCATCAAAATCCTAAAGGTATCAGGGGATTCGGCATTGGTGATTTACCAAATCCGTGGAGATTGGGAAGTGAGAGACCCAAAGCTGGTCAAATATCACGATCTTATTATGGATCTGGTCAAAGAATTTGAAGAAGTGACCTTTAATTACTTCCCATGAGAGGAAAACCAATTGGCTGATGCCTTGGCCACTTTAGCTTCTATGTTCAAAGCGAATCGAGAAGCGGAAATAATGCCTCTCCAGATGAGCATATATGAGGCCCCGGCGCATTGTTTTAGCGTTGGAAAAGAGGCGGATGGACGACCATGGTTCCATGATATCTTGGGATATGTCAAACATCAAAGGTACCCGGAGCAAGCAAACGAGAACGACAAAAGAACAATCAGAAAAATGGCAGCAGGATTTGTTCTTGATGGGGACATCCTATACAAGAGAGGAAAAGATCAAGTGCTTCTAAGATGCGTGGATAATGTCGAAGCCAGAAAAATACTTGAAGAGGTTCATGAAGGAACTTGCGGAACACATGCCAACGGTTTCACCATGGCCAGGAAAATTATGAGACTCGGTTACTACTGGTTGACGATAGAAAGCGAATGCATCAGCTATGCACGAAGGTGTCACAAATGTCAAATTTATGGCGACAAAATTCATGCAGCACCTTCGCCGCTCCACGTGATGACCTCTCCGTGGCCTTTTTCCATGTGGGGCATGGATGTTATAGGTCCAATTTCCCCAAAGGCTTCTAATGGCCATCGATTCATCTTCGTGGTCATAGATTACTTCACGAAATGGGTTGAGGCCGCTTCGTTGGCAAACGTGACAAAAATCGCGGTTTGCAAATTCTTGAAAAAGGAGATCATATGTCGATACGGGCTGCCTGAGAAAATCATCTCAGATAATGCCTTGAATCTGAACAACAGGATGATAAAGGAAGTGTGTGAACAATTTCAAATAAAGCATCACAATTCCTCACCCTATCGCCCAAAGATGAATGGAGCCGTAGAAGCTGCCAACAAGAATATCAAGAGGATTATTGGAAAGATGACTGAGACATATAAAGACTGGCATGAGAAGCTCCCGTTCGCTCTATATGCATACCATACATGTGTGCGGACCTCCACGGGGGCAACTCCTTTTTCTCTAGTATATGGAATGGAAGCTGTACTACCCATCGAGGTGGAAATCCCTTCTTTACGAATCTTAATGGAGTCAAAACTGGAAGAATCAGAATGGGTACAAGCTCGATATGACCAACTGAATCTGATTGAGGAAAAGCGCTTAAAAGCAATTTGTCATGGACAAATGTACCAAAAGAGAATGATCACGGCCCATGACAAGAAGGTACGACCAAGAGAGTTTCGCGAAGGAGAGCTCGTGTTGAAAAAGATTCTCCCAATACAAAAAGATTCTCGAGGAAAATGGGCACCGAATTGGGAAGGACCCTATGTCGTAAGGAAGGCCTTCTCAGGTGGAGCTTTGATTCTCACAGAAATGGATGGGAAAGAGGTACCGAATCCAATAAACTCGGATGCCGTGAAGAAGTACTACGCTTAAAAAAAAAAAAGAATCAGGATGAAAACCCAAAAAGGGCGTCTTGATAAACAAAATTGGGATGAAAACCTGAAAAGGCGTCCTAACGAAGGGCAATTCGAACAGGAAGTCAAAGGCGAGTTTATAATATTTGAAGCGGACTCAGAAGCTCAGGGTCTTCTACGCAAGGAGCTTCACTCAAAGGGGGATCAGGGTGAAGGAGCATGGAGAAGTTCATGCGTTAGATATCTAGAGCATTAGTGACAATTGAATCTACTTTCTTTTTATGTTTTCCTTATTGAATCATTCCTTATCAATTCTCTTTCCTTGTTGCTTGGAAATAAATACAAACATAAGGTATCTCTTTCACACCTACCTGGCCATTATCATGCATTCCGTGTTTGGTTCGTTAAATGGTAAACAGTGAAATTACATACTTTGAACAAAAGAAACGTTGAGTATTACCTGGACGGGAACCTGGTAAGTACAAGAAACCTCAAAGCAAAGACAAAAGTTTAACCAGGAGACAAAATGGGTGATATATGAGATGGTACCAGTAAAACTTGAGCACTAGTACAAAAACTGAAAGAAAGTCAGGAATCGAAGCAGTGGGTACAAGTCATCATAACAAGAGATACGCGACAAACAAACCGAGAACGCATGGCATAATCATGTAGGCATAAGAGCATTTAAGACAAACATATGCATATCATGATAACATCACGCATGACACATACAGGTACGCCAATGAAGCAAGAAATTCAGGTGATAGTTGTACCAAATCAAGGAAGAAAAACGTCCGAGTTCCACCAGAGAATAAGTTTTAAAAATCAACTCATAATGCGAGAGGTGAGTTGGGCCTCGGGACACGCCGAGGTATTTAATTTCTGTCTTTAAATTTCTGTTCGAAAATCAGCTCATAATGCGAGAGATGAGTTGGGCCTCGGGACACGCCGAGGTATTTAATTTCTGTCTTTAAATTTCTGTTCAAAAATCAACTCATAATGCGAGAGGTGAGTTGGGCCTCGGGACACGCCGAGGTATTTAAATTCTGTCTTTAAATTTCTGTTCAAAAATCAGCTCATAATGCGAGAGGTGAGTTGGGCCTCGGGACACGCCGAGGTATTTAAATTCTGTCTTTAAATTTCTGTTCAAAATCAGCTCATAATGCGAGAGATGAGTTGGGCCTCGGGACACGCCGAGGTATTTAATTTCTGTCTTTAAATTTCTGTTCAAAAATCAACTCATAATGCGAGAGGTGAGTTGGGCCTCGGGACACGCCGAGGTATTTAAATTCTGTCTTTAAATTTCTGTTCAAAAATCAGCTCATAATGCGAGAGATGAGTTGGGCCTCGGGACACGCCGAGGTATTTAAATTCTGTCTTTAAATTTCTGTTCAAAAATCAGCTCATAATGTGAGAGATGAGTTGGGCCTCGGGACACGCCGAGGTATTTAATTTCTGTCTTTAAATTTTTGTTCATAAATCAACTCATAATGCGAGAGGTGAGTTGGGCATCGGGACACGCCGAGGTATTTAAATTCTGTCTTTAAATTTCTGTTCAAAAATCAGCTCATAATGCGAGAGATGGGTTGAGCCTCGGGACACGCCGAGGTATTTAAATTCTGTCTTTAAATTTCTGTTCAAAAATCAGCTCATAATGCGAGAGATGAGTTGGGCCTCGGGACACGCCGAGGTATTTAAATTCTGTCTTTAAATTTCTGTTCAAAAATCAGCTCATAATGCGAGAGATGAGTTGGGCCTCGGGACACGCCGAGGTATTTAAATTCTGTCTTTAAATTTCTGTTCAAAAATCAGCTCATAATGCGAGAGATGAGTTGGGCCTCGGGACACGCCGAGGTATTTAAATTCTGTCTTTAAATTTCTGTTCAAAAATCAGCTCATAATGCGAGAGATGAGTTGGGCCTTGGGACACGCCGAGGTATTTAATTTCTGTCTTTAAATTTCTGTTCAAAAATCAACTCATAATGCGAGAGGTGAGTTAGGCCTCGGGGCACGCCGAGGTATTTAATTTCTGTCTTTACATTCCTGTTCAAAAAAATCGACTCATAATACGAGAGGTGAGTTGGGCCTCGGGACACGCCGAGGTATTTAAATTCTGTCTTTAAATTTCTGTTCAAAAATCAACTCATAATGCGAAAGGTGAGTTGGGCCTCGGGACAAGCCAAGGTATTTTCAATTTCTACTTTTCAATTTCTGTTGGTTCAAAAAAAAAAAAGAGAGAGAGTCGGTTCATGTTGCGAGAACAAGGAAGCAGTTCGAAAAGTTCAGATCTATTTCCTCAAAGTCCCAGCGGAGCGGTTGATAGATTGAAGCTACAAATCTCTTTGTGCCGTGAAGTCATGTTAGAGCAAGTTCAAAAGAGAGCAAGATTGAGGAAAAGCGAATTGAAGCTACGGGCCATGTCACGCGGAAGCAGCGGCAGAATGGATCGAAGCGACAGGGTTTGAAGACGTTTGAGGAAGAGGCTTGGCCGAGACCGGGCAAAATTAGTTCTTCTTTTGTCTTTGCTCTATTCTCGTTGTACGACAATGAGCAAAGAGGGGCAGCTGTAATCACTAATTTTGCCCGGGCCCGATACAAACTAGAGGCCCAAACAAAGTCAAACAAAATTAGCCAAAAAATAACAGGATAAAAAATAAATAGTCCTTTTAAAAATGTCCATGTACAGCCAAAACTAAAAGCCAAACCCGAGCCCTTCAAAAATGACCATTAAACCCAATAAATAAAATCAGTCCATTAAAACGTCCATTTACAAAAAGGGCCCATTAAACCTTAAATTACTAATTGGTCCAAATAAAAAAACAATCACAAAGGCCCAATGACCCAGATCCATGAACCGAAACCCTAGGGTTTCTGCCCTAATGCGCCGCTCCCTCGGTCACTGCCACTGAGCTATTGTTACACGCGCTCGCGCGTCGCCTCGATGCCACATGCACCTCGTTTCGATTTCCCACCTCGCGGTCTCCCATGCTTCTGATGATTCGTGCTTCCCCAGACTCCTCGTCTGCTGCCCCTCGGCCTCCACCGATCACACTAGCGCCCATGCCCTGCACAGAAAATACACAGCAACGAAGACAGGAAACAACAGGGTATGGAGCAAAATAGAAAACCAAAAAAAATGCTGCGTATTTGGCTATAAAGCCGATCAAAATCGAAGTGTAAGGGGTTCGGCCTTTTTCGCATGAAAGAAAATAGAAGAGAGAATAAAATAGGAAACGTTTTGTAGACAGAAAGGGGTTACGAAAAAAAACTCAGAGAGATTATCGAAGAGAAATGAAAGAACTCTTGTAATCGGGTTTTCATTTCTAGATCTATCTTAAATCAAAAACAAAATTGCAAGGTTGATTCGACTCTTATTTGCTGTTATTATTTTACTTTTATTGTTATTTTACCATTTCGAAACCTTTAATGAACAAAAACAAAAAGCGAAAGAGGAGAGAAAACCCACCTATCGGAGCAAGTCGCTGGGGTGCTCTCCGTCGTCGGGGCTCGACTTCGAACCAGCACGGGGGGCCTTTACCCTTTGTTTCTGCACCGAAGGTCTACCCTTCAAGAGGGCAGTTTCGACTAGGGGCGTTAAGGCCCGCGTCTGCGCGCCGTCGGTCACTGGACGCGTTGGTCGTGCGACGAGCGCCGATGAACGGCTGGGTGTGAAAAACGAGAGTTTAAGAGAGGGTCAGAGAGAGTAAAGGGGTTCGGGTGTGAAAGAGGATAAGGGATGGTGATCTGATGGCGGCTGAAAGAGTAGGTTAAAAGGCTAGGGTTTTGCCAGCCATCGAGCGAAACGACGTCGTGGGGGGGGCCCGGTTTCCGTCCAACCCGACCCATTGAGGGAGGATCCGCGCGTCCCCTCCCTTTTCGGGGTTATTTAGTCCACAAGTCCCTCCGCATGTTCAGCCTTCTAAAATAGAATCTTCCGGTGTTTTTTTTTAATTTGACCCCAAATGTTATGCGCATTCCAATTTAGCCTTCATTCATACGTAGCGTTTTGATAATCGAAATTATTTGCTATTTCAATCCGTGATGATTTGCGTATGTCTCATTTCAGTCCTTCGGCTCTTTTGTTCTTCGATGTCCGCCCCAAGTTCCTATTTTCATTTGAATTAAATCCTATTACATATATACATTTTGTTTTCTTTAATTATTTTGCTATTTTGTTGTTATTATTATTATGATTATTATCATTATTATTATTACTATTATTATATTGTTAATATGTTATTACATTAGTATGCTGTATATATATATCTTTATTATTTCTACTATTATTACTATATTCACATAGGTATATTGTATATATATATTTTGTATTATCGCTATTATTATGTTGATTGTCGCTATATTATTATTATTATATTTATATCGTCGTTATTATTACTATTATTATTTTTATCATTGTTGCTATTATTATCCCTATTGTTGTTATTATTGTTGTTATTTTCGCTACTTTTATTATGTTATATATATGTGTATACATTATTACTTGTTCGTCATTCATGTATTTGCACTTGTCTTATTTCATATGTGTTTCTATTAGTATTCATATTATCACATTTTATATATTCCTATTTATATTCACATCTCAATACCGTTATTCAAATTATTGCCCGTTATTGATATTATTGATATTATTATCGTTATTATTCACGCATGATTATCGATTTCAATGTCATGTATCACGTGTATTATGTCATTGTTGCGCCAAATTCATGTCATGTACATTCGTTAAATTTTGCTAGGCATGACCCGAAAATCTTTTATAAATTTCATCCAAAGAAGGGGGTTTCCAAATAAGGCAATATTCTCTGTTTGGAAAACCGAGAGATCGTGCCCTATGTGTTGGGTGTCGATTCTCTCGCTTAGCCAAACGATCGAATACCCTTTTGATATTTTTTTTTATGAATGAGCCTTGGGAATTAAGAGATAATCTTGGATTTGAAGATTAAAATCATCGTGTCCTATGTACTGGATGTGATATTTTATTTTTTTTCGAAACAAGAAAATCTCGACTTTCAATACAAGAAAATTCAAATATTTCTAAAAGAGACCAAATTTTTAATTCTTTCAAAATTTTCAAACTTTCGACACAGGACATTAATTAATCAATGTGGTACCGATTTTTGGGCGTTGCGAGGGTGCTAATCCTTCCTCGTACGTAACCGACTCCCGAACCCGTTTTCTCAAATTTCGTAGACCAAGAAAATATTGTTTTAGTAAATTGAAATGTTTTATTAAAACAAAGGTGACCCGATCACACCTAATAAAAGATCGGTGGCGACTCCCTATTTTTAAAGTCGATTCCCGTTTTATCAAAAATGGTTACGACATCTGGCACTTTAAAATTTGGTGGCAGAACCAGATCGGGCACCAAACTAAGCTCTTTGGCACCAAGTGCAGAGAAGGCTTCAGTACCTTCTATTGCATTGAGTCTTTCTTCCAAGCTCCTGTACTTATCATGGGCACTCTAATCGTTCATTCTCAGCCTGGCTATTTCTGCTGGATCATCCAAATCTGGAACAATCGGGTCGGCAGGATTAGCTCCGGGGTTCGATGTGAACATACCTTGCCCTAGATGAGTAGGTGGTGCTGGTCGTTGTTCTAGACCCGTAGATTCCTTTTGAGGCCAACCTTCGTATATTGCATGGGCGTGGGGTGGAGTGAATCCTGGGGGATGGAATGGACTCTGATTAACCCTCGAATGGGGTTCTGTAATATCAGGATTCTGCACGGGTCCTTTTCCTTTGACCAGAGCTGCCATCATCTCCATCATTTTAGCCATTTGATCCTTTTGTTCGAGCGATTCCTATCGGGATCTTACCATCAAATCCCTTGCTTCTTGCTGCGACTTGGTCAACTGCTCTTGTAACTCTCTCTGGATTCTTTCCATTCTTTCGATTCTTTTATTGAGTTCGGCATCCATCACTCTATCTTTTAGACGTGTCCTATAAGGATGACGCGATTCCAGGTTCGTAGTGTCGCAACTGTGGATTATACGAATTTAGCCTCAGTGAATGATAAATGATGCTACTGCATGCAATGCGATGCAAATGCATGGTATGAATGCAAAAAGGCATCGATTCTCGTTCAATTTCTTATAGAAAGCTTATTTAAAAAACAAAATCCTTTACATAAAACAGAGTCATATATGCGACCTAGCCCTTAAGCCCAGAGTTTTAACTTTCTCGAGAAGTGAGGCTAACTCTCGACCCCGGTCTGACTTTGATTCATATACTACACTTAATACATCAGCTTAGATCGCTAAGGATTGTAGATATTCAGCCACTTCTCATATCTGTGTTACAGCTTTTCCCATGACATAATCCCTTTCTCGAGTTGTCTCTTCTCTGACCATATACGCACGGCCGCGTTATCCTCTACTTTATCAAGGAATTCGTCCCCCATAACAAGCTTCTATCTTAGTAATCAAACAGAGATCGACACCTTTTAATGTGAAATGACATGCAAACATGGCCAAAATAAACAAGTTAGTTTTGAATAATAGCAACCAAAACGAGTAAAAGGACGTCAAACCACTACATGGGTAACCACTAAGGTTTAGCATAGCTTTACTTAGGGTGGGCCCTTAAGGTTCGCTATATGTGGCTTAGTTCTTAAAGGAAGGGTACCCGAACCAGCAGATTCCTCAATCCTCACCCATTATAGGCTCATACGGATCGAGTTCAGTTCAGGGGAATATATTTCCCTATGGCCATGCGGAGGTGAAAACCTCACGAAACCATAGGTACGGATGTATTCCGGAAGCGGTCCCCTAGCCCATGCGGAGGTGAAAACCTCACGAAGGCATAGCTTCTCGCTCCCACTTAAGGGTGTGACCACAACGGTCATGCAAATATGAATGCAGAGACATCCTATGAGACTCGACATTATTGCAATCATAGTACCAACAGATGCATCAAAAGAAATATGAATTTTCAAAACCATTTTCCAAATTTTCGACAAAATGATGAAGAATAATCAAATTTATGGCCTGACTCTCGAAAAATCCCCAGCGGAGTCGCCAAGCTGTCGAAACCATTTTTTTGACAAAACGGGAATTGAACTTGGATTTCGAAAAAATAGGAGTCGCCACCGACCTTTTATTAGGTGTGATCGGATCAACTTTGTTTTAATAAAACGTTACGATTTACTAAAACGGTGTTTTGGTCTACAAATATTCGAGAAAAATAGGTCCAGGAGTCGGTTACGTACGAGGAAGGATTAGCACCCTCGCAACGCCCAAAATTGGTACCGAATTGATTAATCAATGTCCTAATGTCGAAAAGTTTGAAAAGATTTTGAAATTTCATTCTGCCTTTTTTATTCTAAAAACTTGATAGAATATCGAGTTTCCCTTGTTTCGAAGAAATAGAGTCTCACATCCAGCACGATTGGACACGATAATCTAAATCCTTGAATTCAAGATCGTCTCCAAAATTCTCCAAGCACACATTTTTGAAATTTTGGAAATGATATTTGCTCATTCGGTCATTAAAAAAACACACACCCAGCACGATTGGGCACGATCTTTTCGAACTTCCAAACAGGCAAATATCACCTTATTTGAAAATAGAAACAAAATTTGAAAGGATATCCACTTGATCGGTCAAACAAAAAGTCACACCCAGCACGATTGGGCACAAATTTTTGAATTCCCAAATTCATGAATATTACCTTTGTGAAACCCCTTTTTTTATGAATTTAAAAAATGAGAAAATATCGAAATACGTTTCAAAGTCACCAATCTACATGAAATGACGCAAACAAGAATAAACAAAACATAATAAAGTGTGCAATAACAAAACCAAAATTAAGGAAATAAGGTACAATAATGATAACAAAGAAATTCAAAACAAAAACGATGTTAATAATAATGGATATAATAATAATAGTAATAATAATAATACTAATAATAACAATAATAGTGAATATAATAATAAAATAGTAATAATAATGATACGAAATATGTACAATATAATAATGTGAATATGGCAATAATAATAATAATAATAATAATAATAATAATAATGATATTAATAGTATAGTAAT
The DNA here is from genome assembly GCA_005393395.2 of Gossypium australe. Classification (NCBI taxonomy): domain Eukaryota; kingdom Viridiplantae; phylum Streptophyta; class Magnoliopsida; order Malvales; family Malvaceae; genus Gossypium; species Gossypium australe. The sequence goes on along the minus strand of CM016620.1, from coordinate 107,742,771 downwards.
AATAAAAATAATAATAATACTGATACAAAATATGTACAATATAATAATGTATAGTAATAATAATAATAATAATAATAATAATACTCATAAAAATTAATAAAAACATTAAACATTATTGATTTAATGGTAAAATAACCAAAATAAAAGAAAAGGGACTAAATTGGATCAACAACAAAAGCGTGGGGGCTAAATTTAAAACATAAAAAATGAAAGGGCTAAATTGCGTCGCGCGCGCAACCTAGAGGGCCCAAAATAGCAATAAGCCCCCATTAAAACGATGCGTTGGAAGGAGGGATCAAATTGAAACCATGGAACATTATAGGGTCAAAATTGAAAAAGAAAAACTTTAATTGGGAATACATGAAAAAGAGGAGGGACTAAGAGCGCAATTAGCCCCTCCAAACAAAAACACGCGGATCCTAGGCTGGAGCGGGTCAAATCGGGTCGGGTCAGAATGAAACGACGTCGTTTTGGGGCTTATGGGTGCCAACCAAAACGACGCCGTTTTGTGTTGTATATATAAGCCCCATTTTCTCAGAAAATTTCATTTTTATTCTCTGTTCCTTCAAAAAAGCTAACTTTCTCTCTTTCTTTTCTTCTCTGCAGGTACGAGAGGGGAGGGGGATCCCGGCCGCAGGCTTCACCGTCGGCCACCGCGCGCGGTGGCCGGAAAGGTAAAGCTTCTCTTTTTTTATTTATTTTTTACAATCTTTATATATATATATATATATATTGATTAATAAAAGAAAAAATCGAAACGGCGAATGAAAGAAGAAAAAAAAAGAAAGAAAGGGGCGAAATCACCTTCGAATGCTACTGATCTGTTGTTTTTTTTTTTTGATTTTTGATTGAAAGTTTTTTTTTTCTTTTTGTATTCTGTTGATTGAAAAATCCGAGGAAGAACCCCTTTCTACATTTTCATTTGGTTTTTTTTAACCGAGATTGAAGTGGAAATAAACAAAATATACAATATCTTTCCTTATTTTCTGCTATTATTGTCTGTTTCCTTGTTTTTGCAGGTGGTGGAGCCGATGGTGGCCGACAGAGGCTGGTGCGGTGATAGTGGAGGCCAGTGGGGGGGTTGCGGCGCAAAGGTGGCGCGCGTGCCTCCACGCGCGAGGCGCTAGGGTTAGGGGGAGGCTAGGGTTTCCTGGCTTAGGTTTAGTTTGTGGGCTACATTATTGGGCTTGTTTTTTTTTGGTTTAATTGGGTTTGTTCGGTTTGTAAAATGGGTTTTGTAAGTGGGTTTATTTTTTAATTTTGTTTGGTTTTGGACCCTGGGTTAATGAACCCGGGCCAAAATTGGTTGCTACATTAAATATTGGTAGTCTGGTGCTGGCCATTAAAAGGCTAGAACCAATTTTTTTTTTTAAATACTAAGTTTGGTGCCGGCTATTGATAGGCCAGCACCAAATTTTTTTTTAAATACTGGTTTTTTGTATATCAGTATGATACGATTTTAAAAAAAATACCCTGATGCCGGTCATTGGAAGGCTAAAACTAAAAAATTTAATTTTTTAAAGTCTGACACAATCTTCAGACAATCATGGGGCTAAAATACCAGGTGGTGCCGGCTATTAGAAGGCCAAACCTCATTCTACTGTTCATTTCAGGTCATTTTAATAATTATTTTTTAAAAATGAGTTATTTTTATAAATATCAAAATTTTTTAAATCAATTTTATAAAATAGCAGACTTAATAGGACAAGACAAGACATCTTCTTTTTTCTTACTATCTCTATACGTGTAAAATTTAAATTAAAAATAATAAAATTTAAATCAGACCTACTTTACCTATATTATATAAAATTAATTCATTAATAAAGGCAGGCTAAATTTCACCTAACGTTATGGTAGGAAGTACACATTCCAAAGTGTTGCATTTTGGACTGTTTGGATCATATTAAGGTTCTAATATGTTATTAATAAGGTTCTAAATTTCACCTAACCATTTCTCACTTTAAATAAGGTTATAATATGTTATTAAAATTTTAAATTTAATTTATATAATCTAAAAATTATAATCCAATCACTATCATCATCGTAAATAATTTTTATCAAAATTTATGAGTTGGTATGTAATACGAGGATGGTCAACTTATGGGCCAAATCCATGGCTTCTTTTGGAAATGTTATTCTTTGAGATGGAAGCCAGTTTTTCAAGATTTGTACAACTGAAATTTCATGGCTTTTAAGGTCTACAACTTTTTGAAACGTAGCAGTTTTGAATGTAGGGAATTCGACACGTTCATTGAGGTTGATTCTAAATACTGTTAATATCAAACTTGAATTCCATTTTCCATTTAAGATATAATCAAAACTATTCAAATTTAATTAAAATTATTTATCGATTTGGTTAAAATATCCTTATTTATATTTCTAAAAATTTAGTTTTCTCTTTTTCAAATTTCAAAATTTTTAACATTGTTATTTTTTTTGGATTAAATTTATTGCTGTGACATTTTAAAATAATAATAATAAAAAAATCTCACTTAATAGTCATGTAATTAAAAAAATATTATAATTAATTTGACTTTAACAAAAAACAAAAAAAGGCTTGAATTTTCAAAATCTAAAAAATAGCTAGAGGGATTAAATTCCTAGAATTACTGGTACATAGACTAAAGGACTATACGCATATTTTAACCTACCAATTTTTGTACCCAAGCTTGACTCGATAATTAAGCTTAGGATTAATCATGTATATTACAAGTAACATCATAATTTAATAATATAAAATATAAAAAGTTCAATGACTCGAGAACCATTTCAATCAAGTATTACTAAGTTCAAATCAAAATCAAAGGTAACAACGAATCATTGAGAGCCCCAAAAAATTGAAGGGTAAAATTAGTTTTGGTTTCTTTAATAATCTTTAAAATTATTATGCAAAGGCATAATGATTTTTTTTGCCTTCCAATTTTATAAAAAAAATTATTTTAGTCATTTATTTAATTTTTTCACTTTTTAGTATTTAAATTTGTATTTTTTTATATTAAATTACCCCGAAATGAAAAAATTAATGTTTGTTAATGTTATTGACATCAGCATACGCGTGGATGACATGTCAACATATAGTTAATTTTTTAAAATTTAAAATATTTTTTATATTTTTATACTTTCTTAAATACTTTAATTATTTCTTAATTTTTAAAATTAATTAAATGCTTATGTGTCGTCAACGTATATGTCACCAAAATAATTTAAAGAAGTAAATTTAAAAAGCTAAAATTATTATTTATATAGTTGGATGATGAAATACATCACTTTGCCATTATGTATCTCTTGTGTTGAAAATTTCCTTTTAATCGTAAATAAGTCAAAGTGTTCCATTTTCCCATTGTATAGGAAATGTATTGTTGATCGATGATCATGGAGGCCCCTCTAGTGAGGTATGAGAACCTTTGGCAAAGATTTTATGGTAAAAACAATATTAAATCCAAAAAATTAAGCTAATTTAGAATATGAATCGAAATGGAGTTTAAATATTTAGGTTAGAATTTAATTAAGTTTGTTTTCTAAATTTATAATATATATAATTTATAATACATGAAAATTAAATATATAGTAATATATAATATTATGTTGTACACCTATTAGAAAATCTTAAATTGTTTATCTATAATTTTAATAAATAAAAAATATATAAAATTGTTAAATGTTAAATTAAAAATAATATAAATATTCTTAAAATTTTAAAATTGTTCGAGCATGCCTAAAATAAAGCTTGGTTAGTCATTTATAAGTCCAAGTAGATTTGGACAAAATTTAAAGTTCATATTTTAAATCAGGTTGAACTTGAGCAAACATAATATGCATGTAATATAATATTTAAAATTGACCCAAACCCGACCCATAAACACCTTTAAGCCATATATATCGAATCAATTCAAACTTTCACATGCATGAATACAATTATATAGATAAATTTAATAATTAGAATATTAAATATCAATTATAGGAAAAATTATAAAAGAGGGTAAAATCATATGTAACTGAATCCCTCCTTTGGATAAAGCTGAAGAAATTAAAAAGGTAAAAGTTAGTTTGGGAATGGTATATTTTTCTTAAAATTTTAAAACAAAATTAAAGAAATCGAAATTGGTAGTTTCCAAGATGAAGGGCGACATTGGGCGAATAACCTGAAATATATTTTATAAATCTTGTGCTTTGAGAAGTTGGGACAATTAATTTGCTTTTATATGGAAAATTGTAAACAAGTTGTTGGATATGTACTCATGGTTGGCAACATCGAAGAGCATTCACCCACCAATAATGGGGACGTGCATGGATAAAAAGAAAAATTGTAAACAACTTCCAACAATTCTTACCATTATGACCACACACAATTGGCCTGAAACTTGAAAGTGAAGTTATTGTCAACAACTTCTTCATATGCTGAACCATGTATAGCACACTACAGTGATTGTATATCATATCATATTTTGATTACATGGACTTGTCATTTACACCCACTGGCCACCCCATCAGTAAGCCTCTTGCTCCGCCTGCCATCCACATCAACATCAAACCAAACCCATAAGAATCTTTTTAACAGTTGGATCATCCAAAATTGAGGGACAAACAATAATTTCACCATTCTTAACTTACTTTCTTGGGGACGATGAAGTGCACAAATTTCTTCTTTCCTTTCCCATTTGGAGAATTAGCATTCCCACTATGATGATGATGGCTCTTATTATTATTATCTCTCAAAAACCCTTGTTTCTTGATTTGGGCCCTCACAAACCTTTCATATATGAAAGCTGCCCCCCTAAACTGTGGTAATACCATCCATGCCATAAACACTAGCTTCACTGTGTACCAAATTGGTATCCTATAATTCATTCCATTCACAAACCCAATTACAATTTGTAAACCCAAAAATATATAAAAATTGAAATAGGTTAAATTATGTTATTTGTCCCTATACTTGGAATTTTTTTTATTTAAAAAAAAATCCAATCCAATCATAAAAATCATAATTTCTTTTATCAAAATTTAATCAATTAGGCTTATCGATTAAGCTGCCCTCTCTATATTCTGTGGCATATGATCGACATGTTATTTTAAGAACGATGATAATTGGACTAGGTACTAAGTCTAAAATTTTGTAAAAGTAGGACTAATAACAAAATTTAACCAAGTCTGAAATATGGTAAAAAGTTTTTTTTTTTTTAGCTTACCACTCTAAGACTGATTGAAGCACCATCTCTGTTAAAGTGAGCAAAGAATAAAGGATCCAATAAGCAAGCCACTGTTCATCATCTTCTTTCCCTGGTGTTTCTATAGCTATCACTGAGGCATACCTGAAAATAATTTAAAAAATCCAAAACTTTTCCCCAGAAAACATTTGAGAAAACCCATATAAATTGATTAGTATAGTTGAATTTACTTACAGGGGATACAGCAACATCACCACAGGCCTGCAGGTATTACAAATTCAAAGGAAAATCAAATAGAAAGTTTAATTATTGAAACATGAAAACAAGAAGGATGTAAGGAGAAAATATACCCAGCTAAAGCATGAAGATTGGAGAGCAAAGTCCAGAAACGACTCATGGTGCTGTTTTATTGTGGGTTTAGGGGAAAGTTTTAATTGGAAAAAGAAATGAGAAGAAGAGAGAAATTGGAGATGGGGATAGAGATGAATAAAGAGACAAAAAGCAGTTTATGGTTAGGTTGATGATATCAAAGACAAAGTGAAGAAAAAGTAGAACGATGGTGAAGTCACCCTAATATATATATATACAGGGGCAGGGGAGTCTTTGGCCCCTTGGTTTTGTTAAATTCTCCCTTTGATCCTTTAAATTTGTAAAATTACTTGTTAATAAACACTTTCATCCCTTAAAACAAGTTATAATTCAATTTTAATCCTTAATAAAAGAATTTAACTTATACCCCACTTGTGTGACTTTTACAAAAAATTTCTTCGTCCAAAATATATGTGGTTTCTGGTAATGTTGATGCAAGACCAAGTTGACGGTAAAGATGGTCGGTTCACCTAATTTATAACAGCGTGGAGGGTTGATGAGAAGGATGGTCGAAGTTGTAGAGAAAGGGAATAGAGGTTTTGATGGGAAGGAAGGAAGGTAATGGTCCTTTCCCTATAAATTCAGATAAAGGCCCAAGGAAAGGAAAAGAAAATTAATCCAGTCCTATAAATAAAGACATTATAAAATAGTATATAATAAAATTGTATTTTAATCCTCTTAAAAATGAAAAATTTTATTTAATCCCTTCAAAAATAAAGAAATTATAAATTAATATGTAAAAACTTATCTTTTGACCTATGAAAAAAATTACAATTAAATTTCAATCCTTATTAAACACATTTCTAATTTTACCTTGAACCCAAGTATGTTAAGGTAGAGTGATACTATGATATAATCCAAATCATTCTAAACCTGACACTATGACTAGAACCAAATATAATGATGAGTGAGGGCTGTACATGATTGTTTGGGTGTGATTGTTTGAGGGTCTTTGTCGCAACGATTAATAATTAAATTAGACTTATTATGGACTAGAGGGTTTGGATAAAAATGTAGATATGAAAAATAGGTTAAGACAAAAAATAAGGCTCGTTTCCTAAACAGCCGAGACAAGTAAGATTTTTTTGGGCTAGGCTCGGCTCGACTCGAATTAGCTGTTTTCTTACTGTTTCATTGCTTTCTCGCTATTGTTTTACTATCATTTTATTATTATATTATTACTATTTTATTATTATTTTTAGATATTGTATAACTCGTTTTTTGTTAATTTTTCTACTATTTTAGAGGTATTTACTTGACAAGTTGTAACTATATTAGTGTTATTTTTAAGTATAAAAACTTTTTTAATGTATTTTTTAATTTGTTAGGAATATTTATTTTAATATTTTTAGTATATTTAATGTATTATTTTTTAAAATTTATTTTAATATAAACAATAATTTTAAAAAATTAATATAAATAAACTGAATCAAACCCAAACTTAACATTTTTAATTTAGACTGGATTTAAATAAAATTTTAGATTTATTTTTCGGATCTGAGCGGAATCCATGATGAGTTCTAAACTAAGCCATCCCACACTAATGACTAACCCTGGTTCTGTATGTAGACATAGAGCCAATAGATAGAGGGTTGGAGACGTTGTACGAGGTGACAAGTGGCTTTGACGTGTTTGTGATAGATTGACCACCGAGATCATAGTGATCCCATGCTAATCTTAACTTTAATTTTATACTCAGAAATAAAAAAATGGAATGATGTAAATGCTAAGCCACGTGTAATCTTCCCAGTGTTTAGATGGTGAAAGGTCGGTGACCGACGGCTCTTTTTATCCACTTACGTGTCCGAATCAGTTGTAAGACAACACCTCCTTGTTATCTCCTTCTCGATTATCGACGGTATCTTCTGGTGTGACGGCTGCAGATTTGTGAATCTCCTTTTTATTTATTTATTTGGTTAAAATATGCTATTAATCCTTGTATTTATTCACATTTGATATGTAGTCCTTATACTTTAAAAGTTAAAAATTTAATCCACCTACTTTTTTTGTCCAATCATTACCGTTATTTGTAATTTCTATCAAAATTAATATATTTATTTTTTTATCAATCATATGCAACATCATATTTAGGAGTGTTTATTTTTCGACTTTAACTGAATTAACAGATAAAACCAAATTACTTCTATTAACCAGTTGATCACCGAATCAAATTCAGTTGGGGGATGATTAAAGGTTTTTGAAAATTTTTGTTATCAGTTAATTTAGTTCGAAACCATATAATTAACCGATTAAATCAAATTATTAATAATACATTATAGGTCCAATATATTATAAATAATTTCAGTATATAAAAATTAATAAGTTTATAAATATTGGAGTTTAAAATAGTATTATGGAAATTAAAAATATTAAAAAAACAAAATTTAAACTAAAAAATCAGCAAAAAGTAAATAAACAAAGAAAGTAATAAATAATGTTCTTAATGTAATGTTTGTTAGTATGTTTTTAATTTAATGTTGTTATTTTTTTAATTTATTTTACATTTTTTTGCAATTAAAAATAAAGAAAAAATTGTTAGTTCAGTTCGAGTATGAATCGAACTGATTGTTTTAACACTTTTATTCATATAAGGGCAATCTACTAAACATGACAAGTTGGTAAATTTTGACAGAAAATACTAAAAATGTTAATAATTGAACTAAGATTTTTAAATAAAAAAGTAAAAGGACTTAATTTTTAACTTTTAAATATAATGATTAAATTTTAAATTTTGTCTAAGTATAGGAACTAACAACATATATTAACCTTTTTATTAAGGTTGGCAATAACAAAAAACTCTATATATTTTAATACAATCTCAAAAACTAGGTTATTTTACCAAATTGACCTAAAATTTTTGATATTTACAAAAATAACTCAGATTCAAAAGCAATCACCAAAATGACCTGAAATGAACAATAGAATGGGGTTTTGGACACCCAATGGCCGACATCACCTAGTATTTTGGCCCCATAGTTGCCTGATAATTGTGCTAGGCTTAAAAAAATTGATTTTTTTACTTTGGGAACCCAATGGACGGCACCAGGGTATTTAAAATCGTATCATACTGGTATGCAAAAATACCAGTATTTAAAAAAAATGGTTCTGGTCTCCTAATGGTTGGCACCATAGTGAAAAATTAAAAAAAAAATTTGGTGCTGGGTTGTAGATGGTCGGCACCATGTACTTTTTTTGTGTCCCAATGTAATTTTTTTTACATTTCTACACTGATTGTTGGCACCAGACTAGTAGAAAAAATTTTTTTGGATGCTGCCCATGTAGTGGTCGGCACCAGAGTGAAAAATAAAAGAAAATTTTAACTCTAATATTGGCCTCCTTATTTTTTTTAGATTCTAGTATTGATGTGTCGGCCATCACTATCTTAATACCCCTATTTTTTTTTTAAAATCTAATATTAGGTTACTGACCCAACACCAAAAAAAAAAAATTTAAATCAGGTACACCAAAAAAAAAAATTTAAATCAGGTACAAAGGTGGCTAAAAAGTTTTTTTTTTAATTTTATAGAGGATGTCAATTATTAGTGTGTCAACACCTAAATTTTTTTCTTCTAAATATTGATAAAAATGTATATCAACATAATACGATTTGAAAAAAATAAAAAAAAAATATAGACCATCTACTCCTAACACCTAAAAAATATATTTTTTTACCACTTACTGGTTGTGTCAAAAATTTATCTAATGCCTACCATTTATTACCCTTAACCCCACTTTAATGTTTATTTTAAATAATTTGAGTGATTATTTATTAACCATGTTATTAACATGATTAATTATTATATTTTTTGTGTCATTTGGATAAAATAGCTTATATTTTATGAGTATTTGAGATTCAATAGGGGATGTTGAAAGACAGCATGAGAAAAATAGGTAGCCGGGCTTTCCCCTGTCCGTCACTACCCAAAATCCTAGATTTTTTAAACCTCTTGAGTGCCACACCTTCCCTCCTATGTACACTTTAAATGGTAACATTTAAAGTAATTAATTCTTAATTTTTGGAAAATTAACAAACAAACAAAAATAAAGTAACACTTACAATATTGCACTAGCAAAATCAAGCTTTTGAACTCTAATCCTTTAAGTATCCATTACTGCATTCAAACCAAAATTTACATAAAATACAAACCAACAGAAGCAAAATAGATTGATGAGGAAGAGAGCTACACTCCGGTGATATCAGTTGGCCTGAGAGACGTCGACAATGATTTATTGCATAGTGGAGTGAAGGCGGCGGCTAAAGCAAATGGAGAAGGAAAAAGAGGAGTAAAGAGTGAAAAAGACTTTTCTGTTGCAGAGTATGCCCAGATTTGCTGTGGTGGCAATGGAGAACGATTAGGAGTGGTTGAAGCCGCTGAATTAGGCTATGGTTGGAACTGGTTGGTAGAGAATCTCCATACAAAGGTATCTCAGGAAACAAATGGAAGAAAAAAGGGTTTGGAGCTTTTAGGATGAACCCTATACTCGATTAAAAAAATACCAGTATTTAAAAAAAAATTAATTCTGGTCTCCTAATTGCCGCCACTAAAGTGAAAAAAAAATAGATACTGGCTATGTAAAAAAAAAGTCAAATAGTCAAAATTTTGTAATAGAATGATATTTAAATTAAAAAAATTTAAATAAAATATGAAAAATTCTGTAATGAAATGAAAAAAAAATGAAATAATAAATAAGTTAATTAAAATAAAACGATATTTAAATGATTTGAAATGTAAATAAATAAATACTGGTATTTTTTGTATACTAGTATGACAGAATAAAAATTTTTTTTTACATCTCTGGTGCTGGCCACTACATGGCCAGCATCCATTTTTTTTTCTTTTTACTAGTCTGGTGCCGACCATCAGTATAGAAAAATAAAAAAATGCATTGGGACACAAAAAAAGTACCTGGTGCCGCCCATCTATAGCCTAGCACATAAATTTTTTTTTTATTTTTCACTCTGGTGCCGACCATTAGGAGTCCAGAACTAATTTTTTTAAATACTGGTATTTTTGTATACCAGTATGATACGATTTAAAAAAAAATAACCTGGTGCCGGCCATTGGGTTCTCAAAGTAAAAAAAAAATCAAAATTTTTAAGTCTAATACAATCATCAGGCAACCACCGGGTCAAAATATTAGGTGGTGTTGGCTTTTGGGTGCCCAAAACCCTATTATACTGTTTATTTCAAGTTATTTTGTAGATTGTTTTTGAACCTGAGTCATTTTTGTAAATATCAATTTTTTTAGATCAGTTTGGTAAAATAGTCCAAAAACTATTCATAACCCTCAAACTAAGTCAGAGAATAATACGTGCATAAGTGCCTTTGAACCTACATTCTATTGTATATTGCAATAATAGTGATATAAATTAAGTTAAGATTCAATCAATAAAACTATGTCTTCTACTTAATGTGAAAAACATATTATTTAAAGATTGTTTTACATTAATATTATAAAGTATGTAGAAAATAAATGAAAATTTTTTTATGAAGTTGATTTGATAAACTTATTTTTGAAAGGTCTTAAAGGAATGAATTCATTATATAAATTTTTAGTAAAACATTTGATACCAAGATAACTTTGGAAAGCGAGATTTTAAATTTTGGATTTAAACTATAAATTAAGTAGTCAACTATTTAAAAATGTAACATTATGATAATCAGGGACAAGTTTAAGGGGTCTGGTAGAGGTTCCGACTCTCTTAAAATGGAGAATTTTTTATTTTGACCCTTTAAAATTTTAAATTAGTAAATATTAAATTATACTTTGGCCCCAAAAAATGTTAAAATTTTAATTTAATCCTTTTAAAATTATATTTTTACTATGTAAAAATTACAATTTAATTTCGACCTTCTTAAAAAAATTTCTAGCTTCACCTCTAATAATAATTTCACAAATTCATGGATATACTAGATACTTATTTAATAATGAATTTAAAATTCCTAAAATATTTTTGAATTTAAGAAATCCATATTTATATACATTTATAATATATATTTTACTGAATATCAATTAATTTATTCATAATATAAGCATTTCATTTCTACCATTTACGTAATAAATAAAATCCAAAATTTCAAATCTTACCAAATAGAGCAAAAGGATAATTACGTCCTCAAAATCATACAATTTATATGCAATGCTAAATTCAATCTCTCATAAACTAAAATAACAAAGAACAATTATGCACTCTGATGTTCCTTAAAACTAACTGACATGTGCTACACTCCGATCTATGTTTCAAATAAGCAAGTAAAATAGACTAGTCATATCTCTAAAGTATTCTTGAGAAAAAAAGCAAAATTTCATGATTATCTCAAATAAAGGATGTGAATAATCTCACAATACAAGGACTTAAAACTATATAATTTCTTTTACAGCTAAATCTTATATTTCGCTGCTTTATTTCAAAGTAAGTAACAAACAACGAAAATATTACAAATAAAAATTGCCAACTTCTTAGTGTAATGCAGAGGTGTGCATCGCTAGGGTGAGCTTAACTAAAATTTAGGCCCGTTTACTAGGTCTAGGCACAACCTGAAAAATAGGCTTAAAAATTTGTCCGAGCCTGATCCGGCTAAAAATGTTAAAACCCAGGCTTGACCTGGCCCGCCAATATTAAATTCATATTATTTTTTATATAATTTTAAAATATATATAATACATCAAAATACTAAAAATATAAAAATAAATATTTCCCAACAAATTGAAAATAAATTTTAAAAATATGTATACTTAAATAACACTATGATAAATGTAAATTAATAAGCAAATGCCTCTAAAATAATAACAAAATCAACAAATGTCTTTAAACTAATAACAAAATTAACAATAAAATAAGTTTTATACAATATCCAAACAATAACAACAAAATTGTAACAACATAATAGTAAAATGGTAGCAAAATAGGGAGAAAAAAATAAGAAAAAATATTAAAAAAATAGACTTCTTTTTTCCTTTAGTGAATTCGGGATTACCGTTAGTTTAAAATGGATTTTGTGTCTGGATTGCCGTTGACGCCAAAGAAGAAAGATGTTGTATGGGTTGTGGTCGATAGGCTAACTAAGTCGGCTCATTTTATACCGGTGCGTACCAATTATCCACTTGAGAAATTGCCTAATTTGTATGTTTTTGAAATTGTGAGATTTCATGGAGTACCTTTATCGGTCATTTCAAATAGATATCCGAGGTTCACATCGCGATTTTGGAAAAAGTTGCAAGAAGCCTTGGGAACAAAGTTGAATTTTAGCACGCTTTTCATCCGCAAACCGACGGTCAGTCGGAGAGAGTAATTCAGATTCTTGAAGATATGTTGCGGTGTTGTGTTCTTAAGTTTCAAGGCTGTTGGGAAAGGTACTTACCGTTGGTAAAGTTTGCCTACAACAATAGCTATCAGTCTAGTTTGAAAATGGCGCCTTATGAGGCTTTGTATGGGCGTAAGTGCCGAACGCCCTTGTATTGTACCAAACTCAAAGAAAATCAGATATACGCGGTTGATTTAGTCAGAGAAACAGAAGAGAAAGTAAAAGTAATTCGTGGTTGTTTAAAGGCCGCTTCATATAGACAGAAATTCTACATGGATTTGAAACGAAAAGAAATTGAGTTTCAAGTCAGTGATAAGGTGTTCTTGAAAGTATCTCCGTGGAAGAAAGTCCTCAGATTCGGTAGGAAGGGCAAATTAAGTCTACGTTTTATTGGACCTTATAAGGTGATTGAGAGAATTGGACCGATAGCTTATCGATTAGCCTTGCCATCCGAGTTAGAAAAGATCCACGATGTATTCCATGTGTTTATGTTGCGCCGTTACCGTTCTGACCCATCACATGTGATTTCACCAATAGAGGTTGAGACTTGTTCAGACATGGCCTATGGTAAAGAGCCGGTTAAAATTTTAGATCGAGAGGTCAAACAATTGAGAAATAAAAGTATAGTACTTGCGAATGTATTATGGCATAGACATGGGGTTGAAGAGGCCACATGGGAGCCCGAGGAGACCATGAGAGACCAATACCCGAACCTTTTTGCTGGTAAGATTTTTGGGGACAAAAATCCCTAAGGGGGGAGAATTGTAACAGCTCGATTATGGGGCTAGTCGAAACAGTGGTTTCGGAATCACTAACTCGAGGTCAAAGAAAATTATTTTAATAATTAGTTTATGTGTTATAGCATGATTGTATGAGTGCATGAAAATTTTGGTGAATTAATTTTAGTGATTGTATGCTTAATTCCGAAAAAGGACTAAATCGCATAAAGTGCGAAAGTTTTGTTCTACAAGCTAAAGGTATCAAATAGCTATAGAACATTAAATTGGAGGTCCTTAATGTGCAAATAGGCCCTTAAGAAAGTGTTGGCCGGCCATAGGGGACAAGAAAATGCAAATTGGTCAAAGTTGGGGAAATTAGGTGACTAAATTGATGAAATAAAATAAGAAAAGGTTCTCATCTTTTTTTCATTTTCTCTTCTTCTCCACCTATTTTTCACTCAAGAAAAAGGCATGGAAGCTTGAAAATTCCAGCAACCTTTAATCCTTGCAAGTAAGTCATTTTGATGGTCTTTTTTTTTTTTATGATTTTTGTGTTTTTGGAACCCTTGTAGCTTAATCTAGCTAGTGAGGGGACTATTTTGCAATATGGTTGAAAGTTCAGGGTTTTTCCATGAGAACATTAGTTTTGTTTGCTGAAATTTTATGGAAGAAAATAAATCTTGGTTATTAAATAAACAACTTTTGTGAAAGGGGTTTCCATTAAAACACCTAAAATGGACATTTTTGTAAAGGTTGTAAAATAGGTGGTAAATGTGTGAAATAATTGAAATTTTGAGTTGCTATAAGAGTAATAAAGGTTCGGCTAGGCTTGCTAAAGGATGAAGTTTAATTAAAATCGTTTTACGAGCCAAAGGGCAAGATCGTAATTTTATGAAAGTCTAAGGGCAAAACAATAATTTTTCCAAAGTAAGAATTTTAAATTTTTTTGTATTATATGGTCATTAAATAAGTGAATTTGTCATTATAGATTAAGAAAAACGGAGTTCGGACCTAGACTGGGGGAAACTAAGCTAGTAAACTAATTCAATCTAGTCGCCCACTTTTTGTATACCGAGATAAGTTGTACGTAAATAATACAACTCTATTATTATGCTGCATTAAACAATTGATACTGCATAAAATGTTTGATTATGGTTATGGATATTAGTGATGAGAATTGATGTAGGCAAAACTCCTAGTTGAACCTTAGGAATAGAATGGATATCCATGCCATGACATTTGGGTGATATGTGTGCTAGTGTAAGACCATGTCTAGGACATGGCATCGGCATTTTACCCTCTTGTGTAAGGCTTGTCGGGTATCCTTGGTATTCCAACTGGTTCATCGAGAAATTTAAGTTTGTGTCAAAAGTGAGAAAAGTTACGATTATGTTGTAAGTGATACAGGTACCTACATAAAATTCATGAGAAATGAGCTCGGTTTATATTGTATAATTAGTAAAGATGAAAATGAGTAAGTTATGCCTTTAACAATCTGAGAATTTGGTGTAAGTTTATGACATGCTATGAGTATGACAATGTATGATAATTGTTGTTAATTATTTACATGCGACTTACTAAGTTTTATGCTTATTCCCTTTTCTTTTCATTTTCTTATAGTGCCACCAAGTTAGCTCGGGGATCAACAGTCGTCGGAAGCACTGATCACACTATCAATTTGAACATTTGGTATAGTTAGATTTAACATTTTGATTATGGCATGTATAGGGACCTGGTCTTTGTCAAATGTCATATTGTTTTGGCCAAATGTGTTGGCTCGTTGTTTAAGATTGACTCATTTTGTATGAGGCCACGGATGATGGCTATTACTTATTATTGATATATGATAATGATGATGTTTTTCATGAATGTGTAAATTGCATGGTTGAGTATTTGGTATATTAATGCATGAAAGAGTAGGTTATTTGATATGGCCTTTGTTGGTGCAAGTAAGGGTGACAGAATGGGGTTGGTAAATAGCCTTGTTTTTGTCCACACGGATAGACACACGGGTGTGTATCTAGGCCGTGTGTGACACACGGTCTGCCCCATGGGTGTGTGTCTAGGCCGTGTGTGACACACAGTCTATCCCATGGGCGTGTAGTTCAGCCGTGTGTCCCCGTGCACCCTAAGCTGGCTAAACAGAATGCCTAGTAGTAACCACACGGGCTGAGGCACGACCATGTGTCTCAACCGTGTGAAAGGCACGGCCATAGGACATGGGCATGTGCCCAGGCCGTATGAAGTCTACACTTGAATTTAGGAATTTAATTTGCCACACGGCCTAAGGACACGGGCGTGTGCCTTGGCCGTGTGACCTTATTTGGTTGATGACGTTAGAAACAGAATGTCAAGGTTTTTATACACGAGCAGAGACACGAGCGAGTCATGGCCGTGTGAAGGACATGGGCCATGGACACGGGCGTGTGCCCCTGTTTTCAGTGACATTTTCCAAAGTTTTCCAAAGAATTTGATTTGATACCGAAACGTTTCTAAGATGTGTTTTGGGCCTCGTAGACTCGTATTAAGGACGTTAAGTGGAAGTTTGAAAAGTTTTAAATTTGAACGAACTTTTATGACCCAGAAATGCATGTTAGTTTGTGTTTGAGCTAGGTAACGCCTCGTACCCTGTTCCGGCGTTAAACGCAGGTAAGGGGTGTTTCAATGACTCTCCAAAATCCACAAGCAAACCCGTTTTCAAGTGTCGTAACCATTTTTTGTCAAAAAGGGAATCGACTTGGGTTTTGAAAATAAAAATAAAATAGGAGTCGCCACCGATCTTTATTTTGGTGTGATCGGGTCACCTTTGTTTTAATAAAACATTTTGATTTACTAAAACAATAATTTTGGTCTACGAGGTATGAGAAAACGGGTTCGGGAATCGTTTACGTGCAAGGAAGGGTTAGCACCATTGCAGCGCCCAAATTTGGTACCAAATCGATTGATGTTGTCCCAATGTTGAAAACATGAAAATATATAGGGTAAAAAAGAATTAAAAGAATGGGTTAATTAAATCGGGATTGAATCTCAAGATTAATTCGTTTCAAAGAAATAAAGTACCATACCCAACACGTTAGGATATAACACATTTATACTCTGACACCGAGATCGTCTTTGATCCTCAAAGCGTATAAAGGATATTTGGTTATTTAGTTGGATGAAAAATCGACACCCAACGCGTTAGGATGTAATTTTAACGTACTTCCAAACACACAAATATTGCCTCGTCTTTTGAAGAATTTTTGAATGAAGTATAATAAGCTTGTAAAAATATCTTTATTTTGAACAATAACCTATGCAACAATATCTAATACGTGATATAACATAATACTATGTGCTATAAAAAAAATATAATATAGTATATAAGATATATATATATATATATGTAAACGATGAAAAGAAGTAATGAAAATATATGTATATGTGTAGTATACTAATTATAAATTATGTACATAACATAAATAGTGCAAGTGAATCAAAGAATATAAATAACTTTTATATAGAATAAAAATCTAGAAATAATATGTATAATGTAACGCTATATAATATACAAAACATATTATAATGACTAAATAAAAATAGAAAATATAAATTATTAACGAAGCAAATAGTATGTAGGAATAATTAAGTATACAAATAAAATATAGAAAGAAATATGGAATATATAATATAGAAAATAATTTAACAGACTACATAATAATAAGAATAAAATCAGAGGGTAAGAATATAAAAAAGAAGTCAGGGGTCAAATAATAATTAAAGCAGAAAAGAATATTAAACTACAATGCGCGTTAAAAACCCAGGGACTAATGTGGAAATTAAATCTTTTTTACGAAATAGCGTCGTTCCGATCGGACTGATGGATTAAATCAAAATACGTGCAAAGCTCACGGGCGAAATTTGAACAAGAAAAAGGAAAATCGGGATCTGATCGAACAGTGCTGCGAGGAGGAGGGACCTATTGTGCAAATTGCCCACAAAAGCAAAAACGCGCGGACCCAGGGGCGGATCCGGGTCGACGCGCGGGTTTCCCCTGAATGAAACGATGTCGTTTTCGTTGGCAGATTTAAATCCAAATTCCTTTTTTTTGTTTTGCAAACATTCTTTCTTTCCAAAAAATAAACAGACTCCCCCCCTTTTGATGCTCTGCTAGGGTTTGATTCCCTGCCTTAGCACCGCCACCAAGACCAGACACCGACTATAATAACCATATTTTGCCCGGGCCCTTGGTTAAAACCCAAACCCGGGCCCAATAAAAATAGTCCAAACTCAGTGGTCCATTAAAGCAAATTAGAAGCCAGCCCAAGTCCAAACGGCCCAAATGGCCCAAAAGAAAAAGAAAACCTTTCAGAAACCTAGGGTTCCAGGAACCCTAGGCGCCGCAAGCTCTCCCCTGATACGCCGCGCGTCAGCATCTACTCGCGCCGCTCTCCACTTCCCACTGACGGCACCACTTGCCTCTGCCTCCACTAACACCTGCAAACACGCGAGAAAAGGGGCCAGAAAGCAGAAGAAACAAACAACAATAGTAGAAAAAAAGGGAACCTATTGTATTTTTTTTATTTTTCCACTTCAGATCTGGTTATAAAAACCAAATGAAAACATTGTAAATATGGGGGGTTTTTTTTTGGATTCAAAAAAAGGGAGAAATAAAAGATACAAACAGTTTCAAAAAATACAGAAACAAATAGCACGAGATCAGAAAAATCAAACAAAAGTCAGAACACAAAAATCGTACGAGTGTATTCGAAGGTATATTCTTTTACTCTCGAATCTCCTATCTTATTCACAATATATATATATATATATATATACATACACGTATAAAGAATATAATAAAAAAGGAAAAAGAAGAAAAAACCTACCTTTTGCGATTTCCGGACAACGCGTGCGGTGGCCGGCACGGCGGCGCCACGGTGGTCCCCCTCGTCGGAATCTCCCTCCCCATACGCACCTGCAGAGAGAAAAGAGAGATATTCAAATTTTTTTTTTTAAGAGAAAGCTGAAAATGAATTTTTGTGGGTTTTAGGGCCTTATATACTAAGGCTAAACGGCGCCGTTTCATGCAAAGGGGGGGTCCGCGCGTTGACCCGGATCCGACCCAGGATCTGCGCGTCCTCCCCTGATGGGTTAATTGCGCGTTTAGCCCCTCCTCTTTTTTTATGGCTATGCAATCAAGTTTTTATTTTCTCGATTTTGGCCCAGTAATCTTCTATGATTTCCATTTGAATCCCCCTTCATGCGCACCGTTTCAGTAAGAGGGGGTTATTGCTGTTTTAAACCCTCTCGGTCACGCGCACGTCGCAAATAAACCCTTATCCCCTCTCATTTTATTTCAAATTGACCCCAAACTTTCGTTTTGAATGCAATTGAATCCCTTCTTCAGTTATTTTGGCAATCTTTTAGTTTTATTATTTATTATTATTATTATTATTATTATTATTATTATTATTATATATCACATTTTATGATGTATTTTATATTTGTTTCACTAACTCTATTATTATTACTATTCTTATTAGTATTATTATTATTACAACTATATTTATATTATCATATTATACATATTTTTGTATCATTATCATTTTTTATTATTCTTAATATACTATTATTATTATTATATTATTATTATTACTACTACATTATATTATTTATCTTGTGCATATTTTGTATTATTATTATTATTAGTAGTAATAGTATTCACATCATAATGTTTATTATCCCGATTGTTACTAATTCCACCATTATTGACATTGTTTAGTTTTTTAAAATTTCTCGTTTTATTATTTTTTTTTTGTTTTTGTTTCGACATTTGTGTGATCATTTTCGTTTGCGTCATTTTATGTAAATCGATAGTTTTGAGATGGTCTTGGGTTCAAGGATTTAAGGTATCGTGTCCTAAAGTATTGGACGTGATATTTTATTCTTTCGAAACGAGTAGATCTTGATTTTAGGTTTGAAGAAACCATGGGATGATCTCGGATTCAAGGGTTTAAATTATCGTGTCCTAAAGTATTGGATGTGATATTTTAGTCCCTTTGGAACGAGAAAGACTTGATTTGCAATTCGGGAAAACTATGAGGTGATCTTGGGCTCGAGGATTTAAAATATCGTGTCCTAAAATATAGGATGTGATATTTTATTCTTTTGGAACAAGAAGATCTTGGTTATTAATTCGAGAAAACTACGGGATAATCTTGGATTCGAAGGTTTAAAATATCATGTCCTAAAGTATTGGATGTGGTACTTTATCCTTTTGAAACAAGAAGATCCCCATTTTCAATTTGAAAATTATGGGATGATCTCCAAACCGGGGATTTAAATTATCGTGTCCTAAAGCATTGGATGTAAAATTTTAGTCCCTTGGGAACGAGAAAGTCTCAATTTGCGCTTTGGAAAACCACGAGATAATCTCGGGATCGAGGATTTAAACTATCGTGTCCTAAAGTATTGGATGCGACATTTTATTCCTTCGAAATGAGAAAATCTTGGTTTAATTCAAGGAAAAGGCAAATATTTCTAACAAAGGGTCAAGAACTTTAAATTCCTTTAAAATTCCCAACTTTCGACATAAGGACATTAATTAACCAAATCGGTACCAATTTTGGGCGTGACGAGGGTGCTAACCCTTCCTCGCACGTAACCGACTCCCGAGCTCGATTTCTCAAAACTTCGCGGACCGAAAAATATTGTTTTAGTAAACCAAATCTTCTATTAAAACAAAAAGGTGATCCGATCACACCGAATAAAAGGTCGGTGACGACTCCCGTTTTTATTTTCAAAACCCAAGTTCGATTCTCGTTTTCCAAAAAAATGGTTTCAACACCGACGATTCGGGTTCCCCTCCGAACTTCGATTTCTCCGAAGCAAAGAGGAAACCAATGACATCGAAGAATGCAGGTGAGCCCCCTTTTCTTTGTTTTCGCACGTGGGTTAAAAGAAATGTTATTTGAAACAGATAAAAAGATGAAGTCGGGAAGAGGCCCCTCTTAGATCTCCATTTTTCCTTTCGGTTCTTGTATTCTAATGTGCGAAATCGTGTCCTTTTTTTACTATTATTCTTGTTTGTTACTTTTTATTGATTGCTGGTCCGTAAAAACTTTTAAAGGAAAATGAAAAAGATCCAACGAAACAATATTAGAAAACAGAAAATAAACTGAACAAAGACTAAAGATAGACCTTTTTTATTTTTTTGATTTCCGATTCTGTTTCTTGATCTCTGATAATGTGCGGGTCTTTTTTCCCGAAAAGAGAACCCTTTTTACATTGATTTCGAATGGCTTTATAGCCGAGAGATACAATCTTTTTGTCATTAATCTACTATTTCGTCCTATATTTTGCTTCTCGTTGTTTCTGTTACTGCATGTTTTCTTTGCAGGGTATGGGCAACGACGAAGGCGTGCGAGAGTGGGAGCTGACTGTGGCGTGCGAGTGCTGGTGCGCACATGGGGCTGCGGGCTTCAACCGTCCGGGACGTAGGCACGGGGAACGACGCGCGTGGGCACAGGGAACGACACGTGTGGGGAGTTGGAGCGGCACGCGTGTGGCGGACGCGCGGGGAAGCTGGAGCGACGCGCGGCAGCGCTGTAAAGGGGCCCTAGGGTTTCCGAAGATTTTAGTGCTTTTCGGGACGTTGGGCCTCTGTAAATTTGGGTTAATTGGGCTCCGGGTTTAACTTGTAAAGGTACTGTTTTTAATTGGACTTTTATTTTGTTTATGGGTTAGAGCTTGGATTGGGCTTGGTGGGTCTGACGGGTTTTGGGCCCTTTTCTGTTGTAATTGGACATTGGACATTTTATGGACTGTTTTATTGGTTTTTCATTTTTGTTTTATCACTTGGGCCTCTAGTCTGTATTGGGCCCGGGCAAAAATTGGTTATTACATCAAGAATAAAAATAATGAAGAACAAAAGAAAGAAAACAAAGAAAAGGGAAAAACGTCCAGCAAAAAGAATTTCTAAACAAGAATAATAATAATTAACAAAAAGAAATAAATATAAATGGTTATAAATTTAAATTAAAACAAACTACTATTTAACAAAACAAAATTTAAAATATTTCTCACAAAACACACCCACAAGGGCTCGAACCCAGAACCTTGAGTTGTATTAACACTCACTCAACCACTAGACCAGCAGGCTCATTCTGACATTTAAACGTGCAACTAAACACAATAGCGTAACCTTCTCACTGACCCTCACCACAAAACTCAAAACTTTTAACCCCAAAATCCGGTGTGTTACATTGGGAGTCAGTTACGCATGAGGAAGGATTAGCACTCTCGCGACGCCCAAAATTAGTTCCTAGTTGGCTACTTAATGGCTTAGCGTCGAGAATTAAAAATTTGAAGAGAATTTAAAACACTGTCCCTCTTTGTATTAAGATATTATTTAGCTAAATTAAATTAAATGGGAAAGGCCTTATTTCAAGTTGATCGAGAAGAAAGACCATGCCCCGTAAGTTAGGACACGATACTTTGAATTCTTGAAAACGAGAATAAACGCCATTTGATCGTTACTTAAGTCTTGTTTTTTATTTATTTTAAAATAGATGTTCGACCATCTCAATTTTAGGAGGAAGCCATATTTCGTAAGTTAGGAACACGACTCGTCTAATTCCAAAATGATGAACATTGCCTCTTTTTATGTACTTTCCGTACGTTTGATAAACGACGATATATTTTTTGATATACATTTAATTTATTTAGGTATAATATGAAAATAAATATATGACGGTTATGGGAATTAATAAGATAAAACAAAATAAGGATGGGTAAAATAAAATGAAATTAAAAAGATAAATGAATAAATAAATGAAATAAAAACGAATGAAAGGTAAAATAAAAATGCCATTCTAGCGAATAATAAATATGCAACCAATTTATAATAATAATGGCGACAATCATATCGTATCCATTATCATAATAATAATAATAATAATAATAATAATAATAATAATAATAATAATAATGGCAATGATAATAAAATATAAAAGCACATACAAGGAATATAAATAAATAAATTTTGATTATGGAGGAGGGTTGAAGAAATAATAAATAAACAAATAAAATAATAAACAAAACAACTTGTAAAAAGGATTGAAGTTAAGTAAATTAAGGATTAAATTGAAATCAGAATGAAATTAGGAGGTATGAATTGTAAATAATAAAAAAATAATTAATAAAACAGAATAAAGGATCAAAATGAAATGCCAGAAAAGAAATAGGGGTAAATGGGAAATTATCCCAAACACACTAAACTCACCGTTCCATAGGGACCAAAATGAAAGAAAAATAAAATTAAGTGGGTAAAATTTAAAAAAGAAATAAGGAAAAAGGAAAGGTTAAAAAATAGGATCGGATTGAAAAGCTTTTAAAAAGCGGAAGGACCTAAAGTGAAAATATCCCCTCCCTTAAAGACCACGCAGATCCTAGGGGTGGATCAAGTCGGGTCATCGGGTCAGTTGAAACGACACCGTTTTTGTAACACCTCCTAACCCTAAACCGTTACCGAAACAGGGTTACGAAGCATTACCAGACCTTTCAGAAATATTACGAACCATATACAAATAAATAACATACATATTCTTTAAAAAAATAATAATAATAACATACATATTTTAAAACATTCATAATGTCCCTTTTATGGACCCTCAAGGCCCAAAATACGTGTTAGAATTGAATCAGGACTAATTCGAGTGCTAGAGAAATTTTTCATGAAATTCTAATTTTATTTTTCAAATACAGGACTCATACCGTGGAGACCGGGCCGTGTGGGCTCAATATAACCCTTTTATAATCATCTAACCAACCCTACAAACTTAAAACATACCCAATTCAAACCAATTTCACAACCATTACAATTTTATATACAATTACATTTAAAACATATCAAGACATCAACCTGATAATCTATTCACTAAACATTCACAAACAACATTAAGATTAGTTTAGAAATTTCATTCTATTTCCATTTCAAAGTTTAGTATCATATATGCCATTTTATCTTCTTATTCTTTCATATGTCTATTAAAAATAACATATGTTATCTATTACAACCAAAATCCACCATGACACATATACATAACTTAGGTACATGCCACCTTTACCAAAAAGAAATATATACATCACCAAGTTTCTGAGGTCAGGATCGGCTCTGGATGCTGGACCGAATCGTTTGACTTCTACTAACCTGCATACGGAAAACAACCGTACGCTGAGTATATTATACTCAGTAGTATTACTATAATTCAAATTTGTAAATCATGCAAATAAGTATACTTATTCAATTTATACTTTTAACCTTTTAATAACTAATACATATTAAATCAATTTATTTAATAATAATAGTAACTTTTCAAACTTGTATCCAAAAATTCATTCCATTCCCACATCTCATATCAATATTTCTTTCATTTCATATAGAAAATCATTCAATAAAATTTATATGATCAAAATTATTCATTTACTCTTATTAACGTGATTCGGACTTTGACGGATACACGGATCCAACCAAATAGACCAATATGGCACCCAGTGCCTCATCAGATAGTTCGAAGCAATAAGTTGACACCCAGTGTCTCATCGGCTACGTTGAAGTAAGTTGGTACCCAGTACCTCATCGAATCTATCCAAAATAATATAATGACACCCAGTGTCTCATCGACTCGAAGTCGAAGTAACCCTGAACACTTCCAATCCTATGGCATGCCAACTATATCCGACTTAACCCGACTAGTTAATAGGGTGTTAAAATCACTTTTCAACATCAAATCAATACATATTTCAAATAATCACATATAATCATACTTTGATTCAATTCAAATCATTTTCCAACTTCCAATCAATATACAATTCAATTACACATATATATTCATTATTCAATTCAATTCACATTCAACTCAAATATCAATACTTACCTTGAATTTCACTTATCATACACATTAATTAAAATTTAGCATTTAATAATGAATAATTCAGATTATAGTAGTAAAAACCAGAAGTTCTCTCGAGTTACTCTCCGACAATCTTTTCCTTTCCCTTCTGAGCTGATGTCTCCGGTTCGATGTTAGCTACGGAAATTAAAATTAAAATAATTTACAATTATTAATACAACAATTATTCACATCAAATACTTGAATTTCCTATTTAACTTCTACCTTAATTCCAATTTAATCCTTAACCAAAATCATCTATTTTTCCATCCCAATTCATACCTTATTTGTACTCAATTTTCAACCAAGCTTAAACTTAACTCTCTAATTTTCATCATAAATACCTAATTTCGAATTTCTTACAATTTAGTCCCTATTACACAAAATTTATAGCCTATTCTACAATTTAATCCTTCTCCCAATTCTAATTAGAAATTATATTAATTCAATATCTAATTCACACTTTTACTCAACAAAATTAGTATCTAAAAAATCTAATAACATCCAAAATTTCAGCATATACTTAGTAGTATTTTGTTCTAGGATCATAAAAACTCAAAAATTACAAGAAAATGACTTAAATTGACTTACCAATTTGAATTTAAACTTTTGAAAACCTTAAATTCTTTTCTTTCTTCTTTCTCTCTATTTCGTCCCTCACCTATTCTATTTCTTTTGTTTTATTTCTTTTGTTTCATTTCTTTAATAATAATATTATAATAATATAAATATCTTTTACTTATATAATAAGTAAATATATAATTATATTACAAGTGTACATATATTTATTATTACTATTATACATGTATGGTTTCATTACCATACATTTGTCTCTATTTATTTTATTTACTAATAATAATGATAATGATAATAATAATAATCTAATAATATATTTTAACACATAAAAATCCTAGACTTTTATGCTTATACCTCCTCAAATTTGGAAATTGGCATAATTACCAATTTAGTCCTTTTTATTTTCTTTAATCTTTAATTAAACTTTCACACCTATTTCAATTTAGTCATTTTTCCTAATTATTCTTAATTCTAGCTAATTCACTAACCAAAACCTAATTAAACATACAACTAACTTCGCAAATATTTATAATAAATATTTACGAATCTGTTTTACTAAAACGAAGGCCCGATAACACACTTTTTTTATGCCCGTGAATTTCGGGTCATTACATTTCAGGTACCCATTTCCTAAAATCGCCCATAAACCAAAATGAAAGAAAAATTAAATTAAATGGAAAAAAATGAAACGGGACTAAATTGAAACTAGCCGCAAAAGCGAAAGGACCAAAAGAATAAATAGACCCCCATATCGAAAACACGCGAATCTTGTGCAGTTCGAGTCGGGTCATCGGGTCCTGTTTCAAAATGACGTCGTTTTTTGGCTTTTGAAGCTAGGCCAAAACGACGTCGTATTAAGGCCTTATATAAGTAAAAAAAATAGAAAAAAATCATTTCAGTAGCGTTTTAAAAAAACTTCTTTCTCTCTATTTCTCTCTAGACACAACCCAGTATTCGGCCACGGGGCCGTTGGCAGTTCGTCGTGGCGACCGTTCATCAGCGACGGTGGTCGGAGAGAAAAGAGAAAACTGCTTTTGTCCTTTTTTTTTCAGCCCAAATCTGGAGCCTTAAGATTTGCAAAAAATAAAAAATAAAAAATTTTGACCTTCCCCTAGCCATTTTTGATGCTAGAGAAGGCTTCCGACGACGGGGTAGGTGAAACGGCTCAGGTGAGAAACGTTTTTTTTTACTTTTATTTATTAATTTTTTAAATAAAACAAAAGTAAAAAAGGAATCACCTTTTTTCTTTTAATATTTCTCTTCTTTTTCTTTTCGTGTATATATTTCTCCTTATTATACATATTTTTTGATTTTGTAGCTGTTCTTGCTTCTGTTTCTACTGTTTCTGTTTCCGTTTCTTCTGTCATTATTTCTATCATTTTCCATTCTTTTTTGCAGGTATTAGCGCGGTCAACGGAAGGCGATGGGATGTGCACCTTTGCCATTTTGGTGCAACGACAGTAGGGGCATCAGACCTCGGGCGACGAAGGGGGCCTCGGGTGGTGTGCCTTTAAGGGAATAGCGGCGCTAGCAACTGGCCCTATTCGTTTAATGATTTCATACGGCCCAATGAACCTCGGACTCAGCTTGCCTTTTCGGCCAAATCGAAGTATTTTCTTCTACGGAGACACTTTCAAAAACATTGTCACCAACCTCAAATTCGATATCTTTTCGTTTCAAGTCTGCATAAGCCTTCTGACGATCTGAAGCTGGTTTCAAATTATCACGAATTACTTTTACTTTCTGCTCAGTCTCCTTTATCAAATCAACCCCGTGAATCTTATTCTCACTAAGCTCAGTCCAATACAATGGGGTTTGACATTTCCGACCGTAAAGAGCTTCATATGGTGCCATTTTAATGCTAGATTGAAAACTATTGTTGTATGCAAATTCAATCAACGGTAAATGCTTTTCTCACGTACTTTCAAATTCGAGAATACAACATCTTAACATATCTTCGAGAACCTGAATGATCCGCTTGGATTGTCCATCCGTTTGTGGATGAAATGCGGTACTAAAATGCAGCTTTGTATCTAAAGCCTCTTGCAATTTCTTCTAAAACTGCGAGGTAAATCTTGGATCTCTGTCAGACACAATACGTAGTGGCACCCCGTGCAATCTCACAATCTCAGCAATATACAATTCGGCTAACTTATCAAGTGAATAATCCATTCTCACCAGAACAAAATGAGCTAATTTCGTTAATCTGTCAACTATCACCCATAAGCATCTTTCTTTCCTAGAGATAATGGCAATCCCGACACAAAGTCCATCGGTTGTAACAATCCAGATGGAACTTGATGTTTAGCTTTAACTTGCTGGCATATTAAACATTTCGACACAAGGTCAGAAATATCTCTTTTCATACCATGCCACCAATAAAATTGTTTCAAATCGTTATACATTTTTGTACTCCCAGGGTGAACAGCCAAACGACTATTGTGAGCTTCATTCAAAATTAACTGAATTAATTTTGAATTCCTCGAAACACAAATTCGATCTCTAAATCTCAAACAATCATCACTATCAACTTGAAATTCTAAATCAAAATTCAAATCACATTGAGCTCGTTTTGCTATCATCTCATCATCACTTTTCTCAGCATCACAAACTTGACGTATAAACATCGACCTAACTTTCAACTTAGCCAAAACCAAATCATCATCACACAGATCTACCTGAGTACTCATTGCTCGCAAAGCACATATAGACTTTCGGCTCAAAGCATCAGCAACAACATTAGCTTTACCTGGATGATAATCAATTACTAATTCATAGTCTTTTAGTAATTCTAACCATCTCCGCTGTCTCAAATTTAACTCTTTCTGGGTCATCAGATATTTGAAGCTTTTATGATCAGTAAAAACATTACATTTCTCACAAAACAAGTAGTGACTCCAAATCTTCAGTGCGAACACAATCGCAGTTAGCTCAAGATCGTGCGTCGGATAGTTCCTTTTATGTGGCTTTAACTGCCTTCAAGCATAGGCGATAACTTTGCCTTCTTGCATCAACACACAACCCAAACCATTCAATGATGCATCACTATAAACTATGAATTCTTTACCCGATTCAGGTTGAACTAACATTGGCGCCTCTATCAACAATGGTTTTAACTTCTCAAAACTCTGCTGGCACTTTTCTTACCACTCAAATTTAACATCTTTCTGTAGCAACTACGTCAACGGAGTCGCAATCATCGAGAAGTCTTTCACAAATCGCCTATAATATCCCGCTAGTCCCAGAAAACTACGGACTTTAGACACATTTATCGGAGGCTTCCATTCTAAAATAGCTGAGATTTTACTCGGATCAACTCGTATTCTCCCAGCTGATACAATATGCCCCAGAAAACCAACCTCACGTAACCAAAACTCACATTTGCTAAATTTTGCATACAATTGCTTCTCGCCCAAAGTCTGTAACACAATTCTCAAATGCTCGGCATGTCGTGTCCCAACACAGGAATAAATCAGAATATCATCAATGAACACCACAACAAAGTGATCTAAGTATAGTCTGAAAATCTGATTCATCAAATCCATAAACACTGCAGGAGCATTAGTTAGTCCAAATAGCATAATTAAAAATTCATAATGTCCATACCTCGTTCTGAAAGAAGTCTTCAGTATATCTAATTCCTTAACTCTCAACTGGTAATAACCCGATTTCAAATCTTTTTTCGAAAACACTGTAGCTCCTTTTAGCTGATCAAACAAATCATCATTACGTGGCAGAGGATATTTATTCTTTATCGTCACTTTGTTTAACTGTAGGTAATCAATACACATCCTTATAGTGCCATCTTTCTTTTTCACAAATAATACAGGGGCACCCCAGGGCGAGAAACTCAATCGTGCAAATCCTCTATCTATCAACTCTTGCAACTGAGACTTCAACTCTTTCAATTCTGTCGATGCCATTCTATACGGAGCTATTGAGATAGGAGTCGTCCCTGGCACTAAGTCAATACCAAACTCAACTTCTCGTATAGGAGGTAATCCTGGTAATTCTTCAAGAAACATATCTGGGAACTCGCAAACTACAAGTACAGATTCAACTTTCTTTTCTGTCACTTTTGTATCTATCACATAAGCAAGATAAGCTTCGCAACCCCTTTTCACATAATTCATAGCTTTCATCGATGATATAACAGCTGGTAACCCATTCAAATCACTAGATTCAATACGAACTATCTTACCATTCTGACTTTTCAAATCAATACTCTTTCTTTTACAATTTACAATAGCATGATGCAAAGTAAGCCAATCCATACCCAAAATAATATCAAATTCATCAAAAGGTAGCAACATCAAATTAGCCGGAAAGTAAATATCTCGAAAAATCAACGGACAATTCTTGCACACTTTATCCATCAAGACACACTTGTTTAAGAGGTTCGATGCTCTAATCACAATTTCAGTAGACTCAACAAGTAGAGTCTTACTTGATACTAGATTCACATAAACATAAGAATGAGTAGAACCTGGATCTATCAATGCAATCACATCAGTATCAAATAGAGTAAAAGCACCTGTCATGACGTCTGGAGGTGACGCTTCTTCTCGTGCGCGTATAGCATAGGCTCGGGCTGGTGCTTTCTCCTTAGATCTCCCAGCTATATCCGTAGCCCCTCTCTGACTTCTACTCACATTTCCGGTGTTTCTGGGCGGTCTACCCCTAGCTGTTGTGTTACTCGGTCTCACACCCTGAACATTATCTTTTTCAGCTAACTCTGGGCAATCTCGAATGAAATGATCTCGTGATCCACATTTATAACAAGTTCTATTATTGTACTTACCCCAGCATTCTCCAACTTGATTCAAGCTTGTTGCTTTTAACTCTGGGCAATCTCGTATGAAATGATCTCGTCTTCCACACTGTTTACACTCAAGCTTGTTGCTTTTAACAATACCAACACTTGATTCAATTGGAGCTTGAGTTCTTGGACCAACACTTTGTCTTGCACGTTCTCTACCCGAATGTCCAAACGAAGCATTTGAACAATTACTTGCATCTTTAAATCTCTTCGTCGAAGGTTGAAACGACTTGCTCATTAATCTTTTTCTTTCATCTCTAGCCTCAGAATCTGCTTTCTTCTTTTCTTTGCTAAGCTCCTCAGCTTTGTAGGCTCTTTTAACTAATACAACAAATTTATTTATGTCAAGTATTCCAACCAGCAATTTAATGTCTTCATTCAACCCTTCAATAAAACGTTTACACATAGTAGCTTCGGTTGAAACACATTCCCGCGCATATTGGCTCAGTCTCACAAACTCCCGTTCATACTCAGTGACTGACATACGGCCTTGCTTCAGTTCTAGAAACTCTTTACATTTCTGATCTATGAATCGTTGACTGATATATTTCTTTCAGAATTCAACTTTAAAGAGATCCTAAGTGATTCTCTCTCTCGGAACCACAAATATCAATGTCTTCCACCAGTTATATGCCGTATCTCTTAACAAGAAAACTGCACATTTAATGCATTCAGCAGATGTCAACGACATTTCATCAAACATTATAATAGTATTCTCGAGCCAGAACTCGGCTCGCTCGGCATCATCATCAGCTATGGCTTTAAACTCTTCAGCCTCATACTTTCGGATTTTATCTACAGGAGGCTTGTTCAATCGGATCAGATATATCTCTTGTGGCACAATAGGTAATTGTGGGGGTGGAGGTTGTGGAGCAGCCGGATTCATTCGAACGAACTCCGAAAACCAATTACTCATCATTCGAAAGAAAGCTTGTTTAGCCTCTTCCTCTTGGCTACCATCATTCAGTCTAGATGTGGCCGGGGCTGTCCCTTGAGTGGAAGCAGGCGCGTTAGTCTCTACATCGTCAACAATTACTCAATCGGGATCCATTTCTATATGAAAACATATTTTCAACTATCAAAATTCGTCATACTCTCGAAATTATATATATGGCATGTATAGCTAGACTTACACGCGCTACGTTAGTCTGAGAATCGACTAAACCATAGCTCTGATACCAATAAAATGTAACACTCTTAACCCGTAACCGTCGCTGGACTAGGGTTAAAAGGAATCACCGATCATTTCCGAACATTCCATATCATTTCACATCCAAACATAACAGTTCATATTCAATAAGTCCCTTAATGAGGTTTACGAGACCTTATTCATATGTTAGAAAAGGGTCGGGACTAAACCGAACAGATACGAAAATTTTCAAAATTTAAACATTTTTCTAAGTTACAGAGGTCACACGGCCTCGGACGCGCCCGTGCGTCCAAGCCGTGGCAAAATAGGGCATAAATACTGACTTGCACCACACGGCCAGTCACACGCATGTGTCCAGCCCGTGGTCGCTACTGACTTGATCCACACGGCCAGTCACACGCCCGTGTGTCTTGCCCATGATCAAGTCTGACTTCTATCAAATTTTAAATTCGAAAGATACGGTCGAGCCACACGCCAGTGTGCTCGATCGTGTGGGCAATTATAGGCCATTTTCAAGGCCAAACTTGACACCCACACTTTGAATCACCTACAAACCCCAAATCAAATGCATTTACACCTCAAGTGGCAACCAAAACATACCACAATATGCACCATTTAATCATTATCTAGATCATTTACTTCCACACTCAATTCCTACTCAAATAAATCCATCTAAAACACCATTTTTCACAACTCAAATCATATAAGCCAAGCACCATGTAATTCATACTACAAGTTTACATTTTATCCATCATTCTCAACAACCAACTCAAGTATATAAAACATACCATTTCAATTCTCACTATTTCATAACTCTTTCATCATTTTCTTAGCCTACATATATACACCATCAACATTCAACCATCTAGCCATATCACATGGCAAAATCCAGTATTACCAAAACATATCATAACTTCTAACCTATACATGCCATATACCAAATATGTACATCTTTCAAAAGTATCGAAATATATAGCCGATAGTGTGATCAAGTCGCTGACAATCCCCAGATCCAATAGCTCTACTCACACTGTAAAATAGAGAAACACATCACACAGTAAGCTTTAAAGCTTAGCAAGTTCGTAATATAATACATACTACTCAATAATGCAACATCAATACATAATTAAATCATCACATAGATAGATGCACAATTAGGTACATTATCATCCTCAACCATATGCTCAAATATCCATTCATTCAACCATTAAAACTATCATCAACCACATAGGTTCAAACATACCTTTGCCAAGACTTAGTTAATAAACGTACTTGATATTCGATGCTCGATACCATATCTCATTCACTGCTCGATATCTTTTCAAACTTAGTGCCCAAATCATAGCCGAAGATTAATTAACATCGCACAATTAGTGCCTAGATACAAAATTTAACTTAATTCGGCATCGCACACACAGTGCCAAATAGTAAAGCCGAAGCTTCTATTACTTTGCGCACACACAGTGCTATTCATCTCTATCTCGATTTCAATTACGCACACTTAGTGCCACATTTCTCAATCTCATATTTAACATTTCTAATTCAATAATTATACATTCATTCAAATCACATCACATAGATATAATTTAACAACTAGTATTATATTCGAACTTACCTCGGACGTCGAAATACCGAAACTAGCCGATTAACCGAGTACTTTGTCTTTGCCTCGATCTCGATCCGAATTTCTCCTTTCTTGGTCTATACATATTCAAATTTAACTTATTCAATCACCAATTCATTCAATTTAGTCCACATACACATATTTAAGGCATTTTACAAAATAGCCCTCACATTTTCACATTTCGACACTTTAGTCCCTAATTCATCAAATCACAAAATACACAAAATTACTATACACATAAGCTTAGCCGAATTTTCCCCGTGCTAATACAAGCCCATATATTTCATTTATTTCACATTTTAGTCCCTCAAAATATTATTTTCATAATTTATTCCAATTTACTCAAA
This sequence comes from Gossypium australe, assembly GCA_005393395.2. Lineage (NCBI taxonomy): Eukaryota > Viridiplantae > Streptophyta > Magnoliopsida > Malvales > Malvaceae > Gossypium > Gossypium australe. The sequence goes on along the minus strand of CM016620.1, from coordinate 107,709,764 downwards.
ATCACCAAAAATCCAAAGACAAATTATGTTAATATTTCACGTATCTTTCATATTCCACCAACTAACAACACAAAGCTCACATATTCATCAATGGCATATCTCAAAACCTTCATCAAATTCTAAAATTAAAGCATGGGTTTGATAGTACACTAAGCAACGATTATAAAAACATAGAAATTATCAAAAAACCGATGAAAAACACATACCCGATTTATGCTTAAACCATGGCCGAATGTTGAAGAACTCAAGCTTTATTTTCTTCTTCTATTTCGGCAAAGGAAATATGATAATGGTCATCTTAATGTTTTGTTTTATTAATATTTACTTATTACTAATTACCAAACTAACCTTTTTTATTTTCATTTATAATCCACTATCTCATGGTTTTTATGTCCATCTAATATTTCAATGGAATAATAACAACACAAGGACTCCTCACTCTAAAAGCCATAACAATCTAAGGCTCTAACATTCAGCACACAACTTTTGCATTTAATGCGATTAAGTCCTTTTTCATAATTCAACACACAAACGACAAAATTTTCACACATGCTCAATCTCATATTATAAACACCAAAAATAATATTAATAATATTAAAATATTTTTTCGACCTCGAATTTGTGGTCCCGAAACCACTGTTCCGACTAAGGTCTAAACAGGGCTGTTACATATAGGTAGGCGGCAACCCTAGTTAATAATACTATTGGTGTCGTTCTACCCTTTTGCATAAGGGGCTTTTAGGCTTCTTCCATATCAGGTCCAATTACAAGTACTTTCTAAGCTTTTAACCCAATATTTTATAATTGATCTAACCCAATATTTATTTTTTCTATTTCCCAAAATAAATTTAAATATATTTCCAATTTACATACTACAAAAGTCGAACACCCAACGCACCAACTTTCGGTTCCTTATCTATTCGAACTCAAGCTTTTACTTACATCAAAGTGTATGAGTCACACATACATACTCTGTCATGCACTTAGGATTTAGGTATGCAACACTATGAACGTCATAAGTGAATAAATCCATAAATGGATTCAATATCTATTCTTCTTGGGTCTAGTCTGATGTACTATCAGTTCAATCAGTCACATCTATGTCTCTATCCTCTGGGAGTCTTCCACTCCAATAACTAGGATAAAACATCTCCTCATTTGGACTTAATAGACGGTATATTAGATTTTCAATCGATTTGCTCATTTCTAATTAGACTAAGGACATGTTTAGGTTCGTATACTAATAGAAGTTGTCTTTCTATATTATGATCCGATCATGTAATACCGCTTAGTATTAGTTTAAACATTAGACAACCAATGAGCAACATTTGCTTCCATTTTGCTTTGTGTGCAAAAACCATATGAGGACAATCATACAAAGTATATTAATATAATCAATAAATTTGCTTTATTAACCAATCTATTTGAAAAAATTACAAGTTTACAAACGAATATACTACACTCAGGGCACCAGATCCAACAACTATACCCCCTCACATATTGACACTAAATTCCCATATTTAAAGGAGGTGTTTCTTTTTCATCATAACTTTTCTTTGTTCTTACTGAATTGCTTTCTAACATCTAAAGTGTATCCCTTTTTGGAGAACCTTCTTAATGTTATATTGAAATTCTTTGTCAGAGTGCCAACTATTCTTCTAATTCTTCTATTAAAGTTTTGAGAGTAATATTTTTCTCCACTATTACTATTTTTCCTCTTAGACTCTTCCGTATTCATCTTAAATGTTTTGAGTGAAGCAAAAAGTTCACAAAGTCTTGGAGTGTTTATGCCTTTAGCTTCCTCAATAAGGTGGATTTATAGAAAATCTTTCTAGAAAGGATCGAAGAACCTTATGCACCAGTTTAACCTTGGAAAAATGTTCACCAAGATAGAATGCCTCGCTAAAATTATAATATTATCAAGCATAAAATTCAAAAATATATTCATCTTCATTCATTTTCAAATTTTCAAACCTGGCTATGATGAGTTGAAGTTTGGATATGCGAATTGTGACAATCTCTTCATGTTGATTTTGGAGAATTGTCTAAGCCCCTTTAGTAGATTTGCACATTGAAATCATTTTATACTACCAACATCTATGCGATTAAAGATTGCATTTAGGGCTTTCAATTTGAAGTTGGTTAGCCTTTTTCCATTAGTTATTATCTTTTTTTTCTTCATTAGGACTTGTTGTGCCATAAGCAATTAGTAATAACTGGTCTTGTCCAGCCATTGACAATAGCTCTCCAATCCTTTTCATCAACAACCTTCATAAAAGCCCCCATCCTTTCTTAATAGGCATAGTTAGAAGCTCCAATCAACATTGTTAGACTTGAGACAAAACTCCCTTTTTTCATTGCCTCCATAATACAAACCAAGCACGGGATCTCACATGATATTTTAGGTGATAAACTCTAATACCAATTGAAAAATGTCTAGTCTGGAGAATATTCTAGATGAATGTTATAATCTATGTTGCATCAATGGATTATAATAATGTAGTGAAACGATTAAGAATAGCAAAAACAAATGACAGAGGAGACAAGAGATTATTTACGTAGTTTGATAGATAAACTTAAACTCTAATACCAATTGAAAAATATCTAGTCTGGAGAATATTCTAGATGAATGTTATAATCTATGTTGCATCAATGGATTATAATAATGTAGTGAAACGATTAAGAATAGCAAAAACAAATGACAGAGGAGACGAGATTATTTACGTAGTTTGATAGATAAACTTACATCTGTTGGCATTGTATAGAGAATAAATCTACTATACAAATTCTTAATACAACATTTGTTAATAGTCTCATCTATCTGAGCTCCACAAGAATAATTATGGCCTCAATTTCATTAAGTTTGTATACACTCTTACTATAAAATGCTAAATTCAATCTCTTAGAAAGTGAAATAATAAAGAACAATTATGCACTCGAATTTTCTTTAACATTTGACTGATTTGTGCTCTCTTCAGTCTCAATTTCAATGTCAAGGATGCAACACCCTTTTATAAGCAAGTAAAATAAACTAGTCGTATCACCATCATCTAGGTAAATGCAAGAATTGATGAATACCCAAATCACTTAATCACCTCTTTCTCATCCAAACACAAAGTCGTGATTGTATCAAATAAGGATAATAAATAAACCCATGAAACAAGGACTCTAAGAATATTTGATTTTCTTTTACAAGTAAATTTTATATTTATTGCATTATCTCAGTATTAAAAAGTTAAATCAAAATTGTCAACTTTCCATTCTATTAAAAACGCCATTTACAGTGTTATATGTCATATTACAATAATTATTGTAACATTGAAAGCTATACAAAAAATTTTTACTGTTGGATCTAACTTGATTTGAATTAAAAGTAATTAGAGAAAAATGTGATTATTGAATATCTTAAAGTAGTTTATATTCTATATGTAAATAAGTTATACCGATAGTTGCTCTATCAAAGAATTTTTAGTTTCATTCATGGTAAAATAATTAGTTTGAAATTATAAATTTCGTATAACTTTAGTCAATAAAAATATATATATTTTTTATATTGATAATAAATAACTAGAAGTCGTATCACATACGAATGCATATAGAAATTACAGACTTAGAATATAAATATGTGTTTAAAAATTACATTCAATAAAAATGAAACATATTATTTAAATTTAATTAATCATAATAACATATAAAATATGTATATATATTTAATCAATAATTTTATTAATTATATAGATATATATATTCTCCAAGCATGGGTTTGACAGAGATAAAAACCGTAGGATCCTTCAACCAATATAGAAATATATATTCTCCAAATAGGAAGCTTGGAAGTTGGTTTCTTGGCCTAACCTGGGTTAAATAGGCCGGTGTTTACTATGCATGAGGAACCCCCTAACCTAACATATACTCTTTTCCACATTGAAAACTCAAAAGTTAATTCAAACATTATATAGAATTTGCTTCATTTATTACATTTTTTTTTGAAAGGTAATGAACTGAAAATTAATAAAAGAAAACCCCGACCTTTAGACCTGTACTAAGCAGCTTAAATGATAGTATTAAATTTATCGTGGAGTCATAATCTTTTTTTTTTTCTTTGAATATGAGCCTTTAGGTCTCTTATTTGATCTTAATTTTAGGTTATTTATTTAGTATACTGATTTTATATTAAATGAGGTTCAACATTAATATTAGGCATAATATAAAATTTTGACATTTCAATTTATTAATTAAGTCTACTTTGATACATGTATTTTTTTTATCTACTTTAGTTATTAAACTTGACAATTAAATTTATTTTGATTTTTGAACTTGAATTCTGTCTTAATGTGACCAATGTTACTGAATAAGACTAGATCGGATAGACTGAGAATTGATCGATATAACGGTTTGAACAAATGAACAAAGGATTTGTATCAATTGATTTGTAAATTGCTTGAAATTGGTAAAAATTGAATATCAAGACAAATCAACAGTTGTATAGGTTAAACCGATTTAATAAAATTTTTATATTTTTAGATTTATATGAATTTTTAATTATTTATCTAATTATTGTTGATTTGGTGGTCGAACTAGTTGAATTGGGAACTAGTAGTTTGACCAATTTGACCACCACTTCGATTATTAAAACACTGAATGTGACACTATGATATTGTACCACACCATCACCTAAAAGTTCATATAATTTTTTTAATTCTCAAGTGGTGAAGTGGCACAATCTTAAAGTGACATATCATCAAACTTTTATATTTTTCAAGTTCATAGACTAAAATGAACCTAACTGTCAAATTCAAGTGCTAAAATAGACAAAAAAAAAAATACAAACATCAAAGTGAACCTAGTTACCAAATTCAAAGATAAAAAAGTATATCCTCCCTTTATATTATTGCATCTAGTTAAATTGAATCAAATATATTTTTTTTATTTAATAAAAATTGAAGAGTTTTATTTTATCAAAATTTTTAATAATATTTGGATAGGTTGAAAATTTTATAATCTAATATCACATATATAATCGCATATATTACCTAAAGTAAAGTTTTCATTCAAACTAAGAAACAGCCCTAAATGGAGGAGTTTATAGTGTGAAAAGTGGTGGACATCATTGATAAACAATCAGCATTTTATAATATTAAAATAAAATTTAAGATCCCAATTAATTATAATAAATATCAATAAATAATGTTTTTAAAATCAATTATATTAATTTTGGAATAATTCTATTAGGAATTTTTTCTTTTTAATATTTTTATAATTGGATGCCGTGTTTTTAGTGAGTTTTATAGTTTATAAGTTTTTATTTGTTAGTATATTAAGAAGGATAAAATCATAATTAGATTAGGTGGGGCCAAATCATTTCATAGCAATCATTATGTAGCTTTTAAAGAATTACATTCAGGTTACATGTATCTATACATGCCCAAAGGCCTTAGAAAAGGTTTTAATGGAGGTAGATAGAAGCAAATCTAGGGGGACTGGTAGGGGCCCCGGCCCCCCTAAAAAATTGTTCTGGTTTCGCCCCTGGATGTAGATGCGATAAAGAAATGCCCTAGAGGATCGATGCTTGATCCATTGCACAAGTATGTGGCTTGCGGTGAAAAGGTTAATATGTCGGCTAGTTCAATTTCTTCCACTATTTTGGCATCGATCAATCCCTTGCCCATGGCCTGCCAGGAACAATGATTGGCCTTGCTTGGAACTGTTGAGGACCTTGTACAGTCAAATAAGCTAAATGTGTTGTTTTTGTCTGAAACTTTAGTGTCGTCTAATAAATTGGAGGAGATTCATGTCAGCTTAAAGTTTGACTTGTGCTTCTATGTCGACGAATTGGGACGTAGTGATGGGTTAGCTCTTCTCTGGAATAAGAATTACTATTTAAGATATTCAAAACAAATAATTAAGATATTTAATTCATTGGTGTCCTTTTTTAACAACTTAAAGTTAGTAATGTTCAAAAAACTCGAGTTATATAAATCAAATCTAAATTAAGATATTTAGTTTAAACTATTTATTCGATTGATTCAAAACATCAATATTTCAAATAATTTGAAATATTTAATAATATTTTAATATTTAATAACGTTTTCCCAATTGAGTGGGATTTTGTCCACCCTAACCTACACTACATTCATGACTTATGAGTTATCCCTCTTTCTAATAGTCATATGGGCTAACCCATTGATGGATTTGTTTGCTGGTTTAAAAATTGAATCTTCAAAATGTTTTTTTTATTTTTATTAATTGTCCATTAGACCCGAACTGAAGTGTAATTGCCACCAAACTTGGGAATTTTATTGCATCGTTCCAAATTAGGCCATAATCCTACACATGTATCACTTCATAAGTTTGTGTTCTATGTTCACAACATTTACAAGTAGATGGTAAAAAAAAAAAAAATCTGAAACTATCGGGTGTCAACTTGATCCGATCATATAGAGGAGAGCTTTGGTTTTTATATTATTTTAAAAAAAATTAATTTAATTAGATTAGATCAATTTTTCATTAAAAGTTTCTGATCGGAAGGGGATGGAGTTTAATAAAATTTACTTAACCCATTTAATGTTAATTATTTTTTTCTAAGTCAAAGAAATTATTATTAATAATTTAATCAACCCAAAAGGCAGTTCTACATGATTTCCAAATTATGATTAGAAACACATTTGGACAAAAGCATACAACCACCTAAATTAAGTAAAAACCATTATACAACTACAACACACCTTAAAATAGAAATAACGACATTCAAATAGGTACAGAATACTGCTGCTTGACAGTTTTAGAACCGCTCCAAATGATTCGGTGAATCATCACAATGAAGCCATCATCTCAATCCAACTCAACGATGCTCCACCATCACTATATCAACCCTTCAACAACATCCATCAAAATATATTTAGTTTAATTTTGTACAAAAATTAATATAACATAAAACATTATAACATAAATTCAAAATAAATCTAAATGAAACCGAAAAATCATTTCAAGATCAAAATTGGAATCGGAAATTAAAGTACTAAATAATGTTGGGAGTAGGGATATCCTGAGTAAATATATATTTTATATATTTAAGGTATTTTTTATATTCATTTTATAATTTATAAAAAATATTCCTTTCGAGATAATTTTATTTTCAGTATTTGAAACTAAATTTTCAAATAATATAATGAGAATACAAAGGTTGTTTAGGATTTTTAAATACTTCAATATCAATCACTTTGGTAAACTACATTGGGATATATGAAAATGTAGATGATCCACAATTGCTATAAACAAAACACCAACTCGAGATTCGGCAGACGGTTCTGATATATTAACAATTTCAGTATACACAACAAAGCACAAAGCCCATCTTACTCTTTAAACTGGATAAGACCCAAAATTCTCACACACATATAGGTAGAATTGGTCCATGCGATCCTGTAGCACTAGCAAAGCAAGAAAGAAAATTGAAGGGATAAGAAGATAAGAAAATATATATTATGAATGTGTTTAGTAGGAATGATGAAAATTTTGATTTTTTATTTTATTTTTCTGATTAAAATACGTTAATTTTTCTTAAAAGTACCCTTTTTAACTTATCATGTTAAGACAATTTTCTTCTTGTTGTTAGGAGTGTTTTTAAAGAAAATTCAGTTAAGCATTTTAATTATAAAAATAGAGATTAAAAGATGCCAAATCAACTAATCATTGGTGTAATAATAAAAAACTTCGATTATTATCAAAACATAAGTTTACATATAGTCGCGGGTTCAAATCCCAGATACTTCTTACCTCCTCAAAGGACTACTCCTAAATTTGAGTATAGCAAAAGATGAAAAATTATATTTAACCAAAAAAAAAAAAATCCAATCTAAAGCTTTGATCCAACTATTAACAAGTCAAGGGTTGAGTTGTCTTGTCTTACAACCATTATTTATATATATATACCCTTAGATGTCTTGTCTTCCACTAAATTTTAGCCGGAAATAAAAAGGAAATTAACGGATTTTATGATTGTGAATCCCAAATAAAAAAAATAGGCTAAAGACCTACTACAACTTTGATTCAAAATGTCAAAAATAATGAACATTCCTCCCACTAATTGAGGTCTTCAATCAAAGGGTAAAAAAGAAACTAGAAAACCCTTAATGGTATTCTATAAATAAAGTGTAGCTTTAGACCTATTGGAGTAGAAGTACCCTCAACCATTGTTTTATGCCTTCTTTGAACTTACTCTAGGGGACCCAAAAAAAAAAAAGCATAATAAAAGGACCAAACTTTTCCTCCAAAAGCCATTGATGTGCACTTTCAATTCCTTAATAACCTAAAAGGAATTTTGCAAGGATTCTTCACCACAGAATATCCCTGATCAATCAAAGCATTGAAAACATTAATTTAATAAGAATCAAAATCTTTTCCCAACCTTAAATTCTTATTTGAGCTGGATATGAAAAAGAAATTAGTATATTAGTAGTCTGGTTAAGATATGCCATAATTTTCTATACTTTTCAAAAATTTAGATTTTAGTTTTTATATTTTTATTTTCAGAAATTTAGTCCTCTATTTTTTAGATTTTAAAATTCAGGTTAAACTATGAAAAGGGGTGGGTTTGGTCCCCCAACCCCTACACAATTGATTTAAAAAAAAGCAAGGAAGCGTTGAGTTGAGTTGAGTCTGTCTTTTGACATGGTTTTGTCTGTCTTTTGACACGGTTTCCGGTTTCTTCTTGTTTTGTTGTTGGTTGTCATTCTTAGTGGTGGGATCCTTGCTCTGTCAACGTGTTTAGATCGGAATGGAGGAAGCGTTGGCCAGTCTACAATTGGCTGATGACGAGGAGGAGGCACTCCAGGATATAGAAGCTACAGTGGATCATTCCTTTCATCTTTGTCTTGTAGGGAGATGCTTGACGGAGAGTGTTGTACATTTTCCATCCTTACGCAACACATTAGCTGATCTCTGGCACCCCATAATGGGAATATGTATCTCAGATCTGGGTGATAAGCGCTATCTTTTCAAATTTTTTCATGAGGTTGATCTGCAGAGAGTTATTGGGGGGGTTCCTTGGTTTTTCAACAATCATTTACTCCTGTTTCATAGGCTGCAAGAAGGAGAAAATCCCATGTCAGTTTTGTTAAACTCATCGGCTTTCTAGGTTCAAGTTCACGATCTCCCCCCAGGTTTGGTGTCTGAAAACATGGCTAAGCAATTGGGTGGATTTATTGGTCAATACCTTGAGTATGATACGTCTTTTTCGTCTCTGGGCACCAAAAACTTCATGCGTATTCGAGTTCGTATTGATGTCTCGGTCCTTTAAAAAGGAAAAAGAAGATTTTGCTAGGCCCAAATTGCACTGTTTATGCCAGATTCAGATATGAAAAGCTGAGTTTATTTTGTTTCATTTGTGGGAAGCTTGGGCATGGGGAGAGCTTTTGTCCCTTGCGCACTATGTTAGAGCCGGGTAGTATAATTTTTGGTTGGGATTGTAACACCCCTTACATGTATCCTATGCCGAAACCGAGTCCGAGACATTACCAGGCTTAACAATACATTTGGTCAAATTAATTAACGCAAATACAAAATGACTTAGTCAAGCCCCTATACATGCCATAACTTTAGTCATTTATAAATAAAGATACCCATAGATAGCTTGATAGTGTGAAGCTATCTCCGACGACCTCCAACCCGAGCTTGTTTAGTAGGACTCTATAAGATGGGAAAGAAAAAGGGGGTAAGCTTATAAAGCTTAGTAAGTTCACATGAAAAATAATAATAAGCATTGGCAATGAGTTTAGCTTACTACTAAGCTGTCATAACTTGCATAAATAATTCTAAGTTCTTACTTTCCCAACTTATTTGTAACCTTATCAAAGCCTCAACATGACAAATCCTCACAACAAGTTCTCAAATTGATACAATCATTAAATCACATGCTTATACCTTATTACTCATGTTCACGTTAATCTGTCTACTTGAGTTGCTGTCACTAAATTATTTATTTCTTGAGCTACAGAGCTCCAAATTTCAAACCGCTAATTTTTCCTGAAACTAGACTCACATATCTTCATACCATAAAATTTTCAGAATTTTTGGCTTAGCCAATTAGTACATTTTATTAATTAAAGTTTCCCCTATTGCACTGTTCAACAATTCTGACCACTTTTCACTACGAATTAATTTTCTCCTTGTACAGAATTCAAATGATGTTATAATTTGTTTCATCTGAAACTAGACTCATTAAGAATTTCAAGAATATAACTTATATCCCATAATTATTTTTTTCCAATTTTTAATGATTTTTCCAAGGCAGAACAGGGGATCACGTAATCATTCTGAACCAATCTCTCAAGAATTTAAATATCTCAAAATATAAAAATCCTTTGTTTGTTTTGTTTCTTTTATATTAAAATAGACCCAATAAGCTTTAAATCAATATCTCATCCAACTTATAATTCAATTTTTACTATTTTTGCTGATTTTTCAAATTCACGTCACTGCTACTATCCAGAGCAGTTCTATTGTAAATCTTTGCTCTCTTTCACTTTAACTGTGTTCATCACTTGCTTATACCAGTCTTTCCAATTTCCGATTACATATCGAGCATATTGCTCATACGTTACACATGCATATACCTACACTTATCACTATAAGCCGCACATAATTTCACTTAGCATATTGCTCATACGTTACACATGCATATACCTACACTTATCACTACAAGCCACACATAATTTCACTTAATCGATTTTTCCCGATGAACTCATCGGTAACCTTACCAAAGGCTCAGAATACAAAGGGGACCTTACTTAATAGCTTGCTTACATACCTGCAACATTCTCACTTAACACATGAGCACTCTTTCATAATATAGGCATATTGCCAATCATGTCATAAAGTGTTACAAGCATAATTGAAAACTCATCACTTACTTAATACTTGATAATCTCAATTACTTACAATCTCAATATTAAATAAGCCTTAAATGCATACCTGTACTCTTTCTTCATGTTCTCACCTTGTCATTTCTTTGACTTGCTCTTTGGACTACTCGTGACCCTTTTTCGTTTTGAACTTACCATTGCCATGTCTTGACATGGTCTTACGTGATATCCTTGCCTTATGAACTCACCAATGCCATGCCTTAGCATGGTCTTACATGGGACCTTTGCCTTATAGTAACTCATCAATGCCATGTCTTGACATGGTCTTACATGATTTCCTTGCCTTATAGAACTTATCAAATCCATACCTTGGCATGGTCTTACATGATATCCTTATCTTACCAAATGCCATGTTTCAAACATGGTCTTACATAGTATCCTTGTCTTAGTGCCAATGCCACATCTTGATGTGGTATTACATGGAGTCCTTAATCAATGTAAATGCCATGTCTTAGCATGGTCTTACACGGGATCTTTGCCTTACCAATGCCATGTCTTGACATGGTCTTACATGGTATCCTTGCCTTACCAATGCCATGTCTTGACATGGTCTTACATGGTTTCCTTGCCTTATAGAACTTATCAATGCCATACCTTGGCATGGTCTTACATGATATCCTTATCTTACCAAATGCCATGTTCCAAACATGGTCTTACATGGTATCCTTGTCTTAGTGCCAACGCCACATCTTGATGTGGTCTTACATGGAGTCCTTAATCAATGTCGATGCCATGTCTTGACATGGTCTTACACGGGATCTTTGCCTTACCAATGCCATGTCTTGACATGGTCTTACATGGTATCCTTGCCTTACCAATGCCATGTCTTGACATGGTCTTACATGGTATCCTTGCCTTAATTGCCATGGTATAGCCATGGACTTTGAGATATCAATTCCTTGTTAAGTCATAGCTGAAACATACTTGCTCAAATTCTCAAGGTTAGTCACATAACTCAGCAATAGCATTGCTAAAAACAATAATTGCATAAAAATAATGCACTACTCAAAACAGTCCCTAACTCAAACTTTGACAAAATTACAATTTTACCCCTAAACTTTTGCATAATTATGATTTTGCCCCTAGGCTCGAAAATTAAACTTTATTCCTTTTTCTTATGTTTTATGACATGCTGAACATTTTTCCCTTCTATAGAAACTTCAAATTCCTACTATAACACATACTTATGAATAATAACAACTTTTACCGATTAACTCGTTTTACTCGTTTTCATCGAAAATCACTTAGTAAAAATTGTTCATCTACTCATGGACGTGCATAATCCACCGTTAATCATCAAAATACACACTTAATCAACCATGGCAAAATTCACAAACTTCAACAATTTTGAAAATAAAGATTCGGGATAGCTAAATCGAGTTACCACGACTCCGAAAACGTATAAATTATTAAAAACGGGACAAAAACCACTCACCTATCAAGCTCCTTAACTTGGCCGAATATGGCTTTCTCCATGGCTGCCATTTTTTCTTCTCACATTCTGCTGGAGAAGAAGGGTGTTTTATTTTTTTATTATTCTTTTACTATTTTTGTCTTATTATACCATTTAACTTAACTTCCAAATTTGCCCTTTTTCTTTTCAACTAACTTCAAAAATACCAAACAAATATCTTCCATCAACTTATAAGTGGACTAATTTCTTCATAAGGACCTTCACTTTAAAAACCCATCACAATTATACCCTTTATCATCTGAAACACACACTTCACACTTATAACAATTTAATCCTACTAATCAAATTAAACACTTTTTAGATAAAATTTCTCAATGAAATTTTCACACAACAATTTAATCACATTGTAGATCTCAAATTGATAATCCAAGCTATTTCATACTTAAATCTTCTAAGACCTCATATTTTGCAACTTATTTAATTTACTCCAAAAGTCAAATTGGACACTTTATGCCTACAATTTCTTCATGAAATTTTTACACATGCATACGAACATATCATAAACCCCATAATAGTCATAAAATAATTATTTCTACTTTAGATTCATGGTCTCAAACCACTATTCTGACTAGGCCCTAATTCGGGATGTTACAGGGATATTTCACTAAGGGCAGATGGACGGCGCCAGAATCAGTTGACCAGTAAATGGCTAAGGGAAGCTGATGGGTCAGTGTGCAGTGATTCGATTTTGGTAAGTCATAATCAAGGAGTTAAATTAGAAGGTAAAGGGGATTTGATGAGTAAACAGGGGAGTGATTTAGGTGGAGCTAATTTTACTCCTAATCAATCTCAGTTACAGCTAATTCAAATGAGAGTGCTTAAGGAAAGAAATATCTGGCACACTAAGGGGCTAGGAGACTCTTATGGGGCCGATGATGAGATTAGGCCCATGGTGTTGGGCATGGGAGATGAGAATGATCCAATTCAACTTTCTGAGGGGAAGAAACGTCAACGTATTGTGGTCAACAGTGACACTGTCCTCAACTCTGGTTCGGATAGAGTCAATGGCGAGTTATCGGCTGGCTCTGCTGGGCAGAGCAGCCGGTTGCAATGAAAATTGTTAGTTGGAACGTCCGTGGTTTGGGGAGGTCACGGACGGTTAAAAGGCTCAAAAATAAATTGAGAGCCATTAATCCCCAAATTTTGTTTCTTATTGAAACAAAATTAAAGGCAAAGGAAATGGAGATTATTAGAAGGAAACTTGGTTTTTCTTGTGGGGTTGACGTTGATGCTGATGGTTCTAAAGGTGGTTTATCCCTGTGTTGGAATAATAATTCTTTGATTTCACTCAGAAGTTATTCGTCTTTCCATATAGATGCCGATGTTAATGATAAGGATAGTGGGGTTAAGTGGAGGCTCACGGGCTTTTATGGTAATCCTGTTGAGAGTTTAAGATCGAATTCTTGGGACCTTCTTAATCACCTCCACAACTCTAATATTGGTCCTTGGCTTGTGATGGGTGATTTTAATGAAATCACTAGCTCTTTCGAGAAAAAAGGAGGTCGTCTTCGTTCTGAAATTCAAATGGCTAAATTCAGGGATGTCTTAGAGGTTTGTGGTTTGATCGATTTAGGATTTAGTGGAAGATGGTACACGTGGGAGAGAGGAAGATTTCAAGCAACAAACATTCGTGAAAGATTAGATAGGGGGTTGCCAATGGTGAATGGATGGAGGTTTTTCACTCTTATTCGGTCCAACACTTGACTCATTCATTTTCGGACCATTGTCTGATCCTTTTTGATTCGTTGGGTAAGCTTTGTGAGAGGTAAAATTTTCGAGAACGTCGCTTTATGTTTGAAGCTAATTGGTGTTTAGATCAGTCTTTTGCCGGGGTAGTAAAGCAAGCATGGGCTGGGCACAATGATAATGTGGTCGATAAATTAGCTCAAGCTGGTCAGATTTTCAGAAGGTAGAGTCTTTCGCGTTCACGTGAGCAACGGAAAGAACGAGCAAAGATGGAGAAACGTTTGTCATACCTCTATGATCAGGTTCCAACTGATGAAAATTTGGAAGAAATTTTAGAAGTGCAGTTAGGCCTTAATTTCGAGGCTGACAAGGATGAAATTTTTTGGGAGCAGCGGGCAAAGATCAATTGGTTGAAGCATAGTGATAGGAATACTAGTTTTTTTCACCGCTCAGCGATTTCTCGTCATACGCGGAATAGAATTGCGGGGTTTGAATCTATAGAAAGACGATGGGTTTCTCGACCGGACGTGATGCTGAATGAAGCAGTGAAGTCTTTTGGTGAACTCTATACGGCCTAGGACTTATCTGATGAGCATCGATTACTTGATTTAGTTGAAGAAAGAGTTACCCCTGATATGAATGAGGAATTGTTAAAGCCATTCTTGGAGGATGAAATTTGGCAAGCTGTCAAATCAATGGCACCCATTAAGGCCCCGAGTATTGATGGTTTCCCAGCTTTGTTCTTTCAAAAGTATTGGGATGTTGTTGGGAGTGATATTTCTCGCTATTGCTTGGCAGTTCTAAAAGGAGAAATTGAAATGGGGGAGATTAACAAAACTCACATAGTGTTAATCCAAAAAGTGGATCGACCCAAAACTCTTTCTCAATTTCGGCCGATAAGTTTATGTAATGTGATTTATAAAATAATTACGAAAATCATGGTGAATCGGATGAGTCATATTTTGGGTCAGTGTATTGATGTTGCTCAAGGCGCTTTCATTCCCGGGAGACAAATTTCTGACAATACTTTAATAGCTTATGAGATCCTTCATTCTCTTAAGTCTAAAAAGCATTGTAAGCAAGGTCATTTTGCGCTTAAACTCGATATGAGCAAGGCATATGACCGTGCTGAATGGGATTTTTTGGCCGGGATGTTGTCTAAAATGGGATTTTGCCAAGATTGGATTATTCTTATTATAAGGTGCGTGTGTTCGGTGTCTTATACGGTGGGTATCAATAAAAGTATTAGCGAGGTTTTCTTTCCGTCACGAGGTTTGCGCCAAGGTGATCCTCTTAGCCCGTTCCTCTTTTTGATTTGTGCAGAAGGACTTTCTACCTTGCTTAAGGAAGCAAAAAACAAGGGGTTGATGATTGGCTCCCCGATAGGTCGAGAACGCTTTTCGCTCAACCATCTCCTTTTTGCTGATGATTGTATCCTGTTTGGAGATGCTTCGGAAACGGGGGCTTATGCTGTTCGTAGCATTCTCGAGGAGTATTCAAAGGCTTCGGGACAACAGGTTAATTATGACAAATCTCTCATTTATTTTGGAACGAGTGTAGATCAGAATATGAGAGAACAAATTACAAATATTCTCGGAGTTCGTGTTTCCGTCAAACTGGAGAAATACTTGGGGTTACCGATGATAGTTGGTAGAAGAAACCAGTGGGCTTTCGCTAATTTTGTGGATAGGTTTCGCAAGCGTATCGAAAGCTGGAATTTTCGTTTCCTCTCAATGGGAGGTAAGGAAGTTTTTGTCAAGGCAATTTTACAAGCTATTCCTATCTATGTGATGCAGTGTTTCGAGCTTCCGAAATCATTATGTAATGCACTTGAAAATATAATGAACAAATATTGGTGGGTTAATGGCAAAACGGGTAAAGGTATTCATTGGTGTTCGTGGAAAGACCTTTGCTACCCCAAAATAGCTGGCGGGTTGGGCTTTCGAGACTTATATTTTTTCAATAAGGCATTGTTGGCTAAACAAGCTTGGAGATTGTTTGCTCAGCCTGACTGTTTGTTAGCTAAGGTACTCAAAGCTCGTTATTATCCTAAGACCAACTTTTTATCTGCTAAAGTAGGGTCTTACCCTTCTTTTACCTGGCGAAGCATATGTGTTGCACGCGAATTGATTGCAGATGATCTCTTTTGGCGGATTGGTAACAGTAGATCGGTGAACATTTGGAATGATCCCTGGGTGCCTGGACCGGGTCGAAGTTGTTTGTCAGTTCAGAATATAAACACCCACTGGTCTACAGTAAATCAATTAATTGATGAGCATTCTTTTACCTGGAAGAAAGATATCATTTACAAACTCGTTGATTGTGATCAAGCGAAACGGATTCTCAATATTCCCTTGGCTCGTTCTGATGAAGAGGACGTCTTGGTTTGAAGTCATGACAATACAGGGGTCTATACTGTTAAAAGTGGGTATAAGGTACTCCTCTCTGGGAGACCACAATTTGCTAGCTACAACATGATCAATGATGGCATCTTAAATAAATTTTACAAACTCCTTTGGGAGCTCCAAGTTCCCTCTAAAATCAAGATCCACCTATGGAGATTAACTAGAAACTATGTGCCTCATTTCTGCAATTTATATAGGCGTAAATTAATTGTGGATGTTGCTTGCCCTCTGTGTAGATCAGCTCCGGAAGATTCAGAACATCTCCTCTGGTCTTGTGATGTACTTCGAAGCATATGGAACCTGCTGGACCTCTATGTTGACCTGGATGGTGATTCCTCAGAAGACAATAAACTGGTTAGAATGTTTCTTACTGTTACGGACGAGAAAAGGAAACTATTGATAATTTCTTTCTGGGCTCTTTGGTTTATGCGCAACAAGATAGTTCATGAAGGGTATAAATTTTCCCTAGATGAACTTCTTTGCTTTATCCGGAGATATGTATATGAATTAAAAATGAGCTGCACATCTGATTTTTCATCATTTTCTAAGAATACAGCCTTTTGGAAACCACCGTTACCAGGTATTATCAAATTAAATTTTGATGCCTCTTTTGTTAAAGCGTCTAATTCTGCTATTGTAGGCGTAGTTGGGCGTAATGATAAAGGCTTAGTGATAGGAGCTTGTACGTACCAGGTTAATGATGCTGCAGATGCCTTTGTGGCTGAATCTAGAGCTTGCGAGAGAGCGATCCTCTTTGCGATTGATATGGGTTTCAGAAAGATAATGGTGGAAGGGGACTCGCTAACTGTAATAAAGAAAATTTGATCTGCGTCAAACGATAGATCTGTGATTCGCTCCATAATACGGAATATCTGCATGTTGGCAAAGGGCTTTGAAGAAATATCATTCAATTTTTCTCCAAGAAGAGGGAACATAGTGGCACATACCTTAGCAGTGGAAGGGCATCGTTGGCCTCTACCCTGTTACTGGGTTGAGGAAGTCCCTGATTGTGTTAATCAGATCGTGGAGGCGGATTGGGCTGAGTGGCTCCGGGAGCAAGGATAATCATCGGAGCTTTATGGTTCTTTGAAGGTTGGAGAAGGTTCCCTGAATCTCCACTGGTTTTGGTTATTCAAAGACGTTTTCTTCTGTTTGATGAGCATGGGTATGATGATGATTAGGAAGATTTTGGCTGAATTTCGTTCTTGTTGCTGGATGGGAGATCTCTGGTTTTTGGTTTGCTTTGATGGTTTTTGGTTGTCTGTGTGCTTGGTCTCTGGTTTATTTTGTGTGGCTTTGTCGTTTCTTTTTCTTTTGTGGCTGTTGTTTTCTTTGCTATTTACTTTCCCTTTTCTTGGTTTTTGTAATGTCAGTTTCTCTCCCACCATCATTAATGAAGTTTGGCTTTTAAACAAAAAAAAAAATTCAGGTTAAACTGTTAATACTGCTATTTGTTTTGTTAAATTCAAGTTCATTATAACGTCATTTTTTTAATTATATGGCTACTAAGTGAGTCTTCTTTTTAAAATCCAAAATGTCACATTAAAAAATTTAACAAAATTAATAACTAAACCTGAATTTTAAAATTTAAAAATAAAATGATTAAATTCCATTTTTTTTAAATGCAGAGACTTATAACTTATTTTAACCTATTTTTTTTATCGAAACAAACATTATAATTATACAATTCTTGAGAGAAAAGGTGCAAGGTTTGCACATGCATGATTTATACTCTAGACTTGGTGTCAACATACATAAACCTATATGAAATTTTGCCTCTAAAATTAGTAATACTATTTTTTAACATAATCACAAGTGTTTTATTCTATGTTACGATCTAAGACTAACTCTATTCGAATAGAAGGTGATGTTAAGATTTAAAATTAATATTAATTTTATGTATAAATATTTATAATTGATATTTATCATAACTCGATTCAATTCAATAGGGATATAATAACAAAAAGCAAGATTGTATAATCTTAGCTGAAAGAGAATCTCTTTCTTTTCCTCCTCTGGCAAATTCTCAATCAAGAGAAGGCATGTGAGCTAGACAATTAGTTCCAAATATTAATGATTCAAATAAATAAATATTCCTTTCTAGTGGAAATGTTGGACCAAGTTGGGGGACTGTAATTTATAAGTTCAATAACTTAATTGTACATATATACCACCAAACCATATATAAAATAATTAACTAGTTTCTCCTCACATTCTTGACTTCTTCTTGATTACACTTTCCTATTTTAATAATAATAAAACAGTATCCTTGGACACTTTAAGCTACCATATTATAAAAAAGCAAATACCTTCAAATTTATTAATTTGAAAAGGGATTTAGTTATGTTGGTTTATGTTGTGAGATTCTAATCTTAACATCTACAATTCATTTAATTAAATTATCAATAAAATTTTGGTTTTAACCCATGTTCCACGTACATGGGTTTTATTTCGATTGTTTGTTCGCAATGGTTTGATTCTATTTTGTATTTGAATTATATTTGTATTTGTAAAAGTCTAAAAATAGATTATTAAATTAATAAGTGAAATTTTAGCTTAATAGTATAAGATCACAGGTTCAATTCTCACCACGCATGAGTTTTCTCTAGATTTATTCTACTTTAAGTCCGAATGTGTTGAATTATTAGTTACAATATGCATTAAAATAAAAGAAAAATGATCTTTTATGTTGATAAGAAATTCATCAAGACCTAATCCTACCTCTCCTACCCATCACTTTTATTCCCATAGACAAATTTATCACAAGATAAGTATTGTACCAATTATGTATGAATGCATACCTTTTGTAACATCAATGTGGTCCATGTTTTTCTTTAATCCAATTTCCTATTTTTCTTCTAGATTCCTGTAACCTTTCTCATAAAATAACAAATTAGATAATATTACCCTTATTCTATTTCCACTTTTAATTTATTGGTATAAAAACCATAACATATACGAGATTAAAAGAATTTTACCTCATTTAAGAGTTTAAGAATAAATTT
Source organism: Gossypium australe (assembly GCA_005393395.2). NCBI lineage: Eukaryota > Viridiplantae > Streptophyta > Magnoliopsida > Malvales > Malvaceae > Gossypium > Gossypium australe. Next base: position 107,690,272 of record CM016620.1, on the reverse strand, counting down.
AGATGGGCGATATATTTACTTGCGTTCAATATAAAAATAACGGTAACAATATGATTAGATATTATAATAATAATAATAATTCATTAATCGCAAGATGTATTATTTTGGTATGAGACTTTTTTTTTTTCAGGGTTATCATTATAGGCTGAGAAGTATATTGGGTCTGGGGAGGGGAGAATTTTTTTATTTTATTTAATACTAATATAATTATTTTTATTTAATTTAAAATTTTAAATATATTATTATTTTTTTGATCATTTTTATTTGTTTTTATATATTTTTAAATTTATTATTATATTTTTTGAAAATATTTATATATATTTATATATTTATTTAAATTTTTTAGAATTAGTATTAAATTGAGAACATTTGTTAAAACTTATAACTAAATTGATATAATATGTAAAATTTGAGGGTTAAATTTGTTATTATACCAATTTTTTAACTGCTTGCCATTTGTTATTTTAACCTGAGTGACTAAAATAATTAAACTATATAATATGGGTGCTTAAATTATAATTTTTTTATTTATTTTGAATACCTAAAATAATATTTTTAATAATTGAATGAATATTTATATATTTTACCTTTAAAATAATAATCAAATGTTCCACTATCTTTTTCTTTTATATTCTCATGGCTAATAATATAAAATCTATTGTCCTATTTCAAGTAAAACTATAATAAAATCTTCCCCTCAAGTTGAAGTCAAGTTTACGTTGATTAGATCAGAAATCAATTAAGGTATAATTTCAGTGTAGTAAAAAATTGATTAACTTGTAAATCGATACGAACCGATTTTTATAATTTTTATTTTTTAAACTTTTAATAATTTATTTATTTTGAACCACCCAGACTGCTAGACTAATGGGACCAATTAAATTAAGAAAGAGTGATTTACCAATTTTCTCATTGATCTAATTCCAAAAACATTTATTGAAGGCTTAATTGATTAGAATTTTCAATCTCAATTCAATTAGTTAACTTATAAAAATATAAAAATGTATAAATAAAAAATATTTAATAATTATACATACAAATAAAAATAACATATTTAAGGAATAGGGATAAAAGTAAATAAAAATGAAGAAAAAGGGTTTTTTGTTAAAGATACGGAATTTTTATAGAAAAAAATACAAAATTATATTAACATCATTATGTATTTTTATTTTTGGCTATGTAAGTATTTATATAATTTGGCATTTAATGTAATAAAGGCGATGACGGTCCATAGAGGAATACAAAAAACTATTAAATAGAAAAATGGGGTCCACAAAGGTAGTAGGATAGGCTGGCTAGGTAGACAAGACAAAGAACCAATTAAATGTCACCACGTGATGACCACAAACACTAACCTCTCACTTTACTAACTGTCTCCCACTCTCTCAAAACACATTTATTCAGTCCAATTATATTTACAAATATAATTTTTTAACTCTTCCTAAATTAAAATTTTAATATTCATACTTTTATTTTTAAAATTTTAATTTATTTATTTTTAAAAAATTTAATTTGAGTACTGTTAATTTTTTTAAAAAGATTTAAATTCATTAAAATGTCATTTCTTTTGATTATATAATTATCAATTGAGTGGTTTTTTTGGAATATTACACCAACAAAATTAATAATGTTAAAAATTGAACCTGAATTTTGAAATATAAAAAATAGAGCGACTAAATTTCTAGAATTAAAAGTACATGAACTAAATTCTAAAATTGTGAAGAGTACATGAACTTGTGACATATTTTATCATTTTTTTAATCTTTCATTTTTGTTTTACACATAGCCATAATTGCAATTTCAAACAATATATTTGAATAATTATAACTAGAATTAATCATTATAAAGCAATATCGGAATGATAACACAAATATATTCAAATCTATACAAGAATAAATCTATACAAAGTCTACATACAATGGAACAAAAACTATAATAAATATAGATTAATAACCCACACATGGTTTATATACAGTAAGACTTAATCATAGGCTCTTAAAGTTCCCAATGCCTTAATCTTATTAAGCTAAGTCCTTGTTGAAGAAGGTTGATCTCGTCAAGAAAAATATGCGAAGTGTTATCTGTTGATATATGACGGGCCTCTCAACGGGTCAATGTTATCCCCAATTGGAGTTTTTTTATTTTTTGTTGATTCTAATAAGAGCTCAAGTCCTAAAAAGGCAGCTGGTTCATAGAGTAGGAGCACCTCAACGGATGCTTAATAAGGCGGACCATACAAATACACATGATTACCCACCAAGAAACCTTCACATTTACTCTTGATGATACTTGAACCCATGTCTTATAGTATGTAGGGCGCTTATGGGTAACTACACAACTACTTGGACTACATACATACATACATGTGGGAAAATATTTGATACACTGTTAGTGGAGATTTTAGACTTCACAAGTAGGATTAGGGGGTTGACATATGTCTTATAATGATAAAGTAATAAAAATATATTTAAAAAATGCCAATTTTTTAAAATTATTTATTGAATAAAAAAAATACATTGCTAGTGTACCAAATAGTTCAAGAGAATGTTCACCCATAGAACTACTTAAGTTCAAGCTTTCGAGGAGCAAATGTTAACCTTTTATTTGGGCAACCCTTTTTGGACGTACTGTTGTTTGTGTGGTGTAGCTATATCCTTACGGAGTGATACTAACCCTATTGTACAATATCAAAAAAGATGCAAATAAATCTTAATTATTTAATTACAATATTAACTTCAAGAATTTTTTTACACCGGTTTTTTCATTAAAACTTTCTTAATAATAGTAACTAATTAATTTTATATAAAATAATTTAATTAATTCATCGTTATATATAAATGAATTAAATATAAATTTAAAATATTTAATTTTAATTGAAGTGAAAAATACAATTTGTTTTTATGAAAAAGTTAAATATATTTAATTGGCTATTTTACCAAACTGACCCAAAAATTTTGATATTTACAAAAATAACCAAAGTTTAAAAATAATCACCAAAATGACCTGAAATGAACAATAGAATAGGGTTTTGGCCTTCTAATGGCTGGCATCACCTGGTATTTTGGCCCCATGATTGCCTAATAATTGTGTCAAGCTTTTTTGCTCAAAAAAAATTGTGTCAAGCTTTAAAAAATTAATTTTTTTGGTTCTGGTTTTCCAATGGCCTGCACCAGGGTATTTTTTTTTAAAATCATATCATACTGGCATACAAAAATATCAGTATTTAAAAAAAAAATTGGTTCTAGCCTTGTAATGGTTGACACCACACTAGTAAATTTTGTTTTTTGGGCTTTGGCCTTCTAATGGCCGGCACCAGGGACTTTTTTCGTTTCCTAATGCAATTTTTTTTTTACTTTTCTACATTGATGGCCGGCAACATACTAGTAAATTTTAATTTTTTTTTTAGTTCTGGTCTTCTAAAGGCCGACACCACACTAGTAAAAAAAAAATTTGGTTCTGGCCTTCTAATGGCCGGCACCAGAGACTTTTTTCGTGTCCCAATGCAATTTTTTTTTACTTTTCTACACTGATGGCCAGCACCAGACCAATAATTTTTAAAAAAATTTTTTGGGTTCTGACCTTCTAATGGCCGACACTAGACTAGTATTTTTTTTTTGGTACTGGCCTTCGGGACTTTTTCCGTGTCCTAATGCACTTTTTTTTTGTTGAGGCCATTTTGGTGATTGTTTTTGAACTTGAGTCATTTATTTTAAAATTTTATTTTTGGTGCCGGGACAAATCAATTTAAAGGAAGAAATTTCAATTTTTTTAAATTTCGATTTTAATTAATAAATAAAATAATTAAATAATAAAACAATTTAATTAAAAGAGGCCTGAAACCGGCCATTAACAGGCATCTAAAGCCTGGCTAGAACCTAAAAAAATTAAAATTTTTTTCGTACTTGGTGCCGGCCATTAGAAGGCCAAAAAAAAAATGAAATACTGGTAGTCTAGTGCCGGCCATTAGAAGGCCAGTATCTAAAAAAATTTGATTTTTTTTTCGTACCTGGTGCTGGCAATTAGAAGGCCAGAACCAATTTTTTTTTAAAAAATATTGGTAGTTTGATGCCGGCCATTAGAAGGTCAGTACTCAAAAAAATTTAAATTTTTTTCGTACTTGGTGCTGGCCATTAGAAGGGCAAAACTAATTTTTTTTAAATACTGGTAGTCTGGTGCCAGCCATTAGAAGGCTAGAACCAAAATATCTTTTTAAATACTGGTATTTTTGTATATCACTATAATACGATTTTAAAAAAAATACCCTAGTGTCGGCTATTGGAAGGCCAGAACCAAAAAATTTTAAAATTTAAAGTCTGACACAATCATCAAGCAATCATGAGGCCAAAATACCAGGTGGTGCCGGCCATTAAAAGGTCAAACCCTATTATACTGTTAATTTTAAGTCATTTTAGTGATTATTTTTTAACTTGGGTAATTTTTATAAATATTAAATTTTTTTGAGTCAATTTAGTAAAATAGCCTATTTAATTTTATAGCATTTCAATATGTAATTAAATTTACATTATTTTATAATTATCTTTTGATTTAAAATTTACTTAGTAAATATATCTCTAGGGGTTAAGAATTTTTTTTTCAAACCTGAGGTGGGTGAATGGATATTCTTGAAACCATAGGAGGTAAATGTCTTTCTATTCATAGAGCGGATTATATGACTAAACTTAAAGATTTATTTGAAAATTTGAGAGATTTTGAGTAAAAAAATTAAACTTAAAAAATAGATTTAAAAAAAAAATTAAACCCAAGTCTTAATTTCAGTAGCATGGAATGCAACAATTGACTTAATCTAGAGGGAGCGCAATAATCGACAATTTAGAGGACTTCAAACTTCTGACACTGATATTATAGAACAGATTATAGAATTTGTACAGATTGGAAAAAAATCAATACTATCGAGAAATTACGAAGAATATATAAACATACAATATATTTTAACGGAAAATAAATGAATTAAATATTAGTACGTAGATGTAATAATTACAGCATCGAAGATGCAGCCAACAAAATGTACAGAGCCACCTGTATGTCTAATAGGATCCTACGTGGAACTGCATGTGAGTTGTAAATCAGAGAAAGAATTGTATTAAATAGTGATATTATTCCTTTTCAATAGTTTTATGCTATATCAGTATTTTTATCTTAAATTTTAAGATTTTAATTTGAATTTAATTTTTTTCAAGATAAAAAATGCTAATATGACATAAAACTATTAGAAAAGAGATACAAATAACATGACGTCACTGTTTCATACAATCATTTCCCTATAAAACTAGTCTTTCACTTTCCGCAGCAATGCTGTTTGGCCATTGTAGTATGCATTGTATTCAGAAAAGGTGGCCCACTCAACCTTTCTACGTACTTCAACTGCCGTATACGTATTCTATAATTAGTAAGTAAATGAATTTACATCCTCCCCACACTGTCTCTCAACATCTTTACTTAATTCCAGCCCCTGTGTTTGGTCTATTAATTCCAACATCTTTTGTTCAATGCTAATGGGACATTGTAGTTTTATAATAAATATATAATTTTTTCATATATTAAATTTATAGAATATTTTAAATATAATTATAATAATCTTCACTGATTAAAGATTAAATCGATAAATATTAAGTGCAATAATAAAACACATTACATCAACAATAAATTTTTTAAAAAAATCATATGATTTACTAACCAAAATTGTAAAATATATATATATACATATGATTTTTATTTAATCACTTTTATGACATCTTTTTTCACTCAATTTAGTAATAATTTCATAATTGTTTTAATCTTTATAAGCATTCATGGATCAATTGAGTGAATTTATAAAATAAATTTATGTCGTATAAAAAAATTACTTAACAAAAAAACAACAAAACAAATAAATCCATTTAATTTAGCTTACAAAACTTGTTGGAGAAATATTGGTAAAAATGAATTCATTAAATAATCCATATATATATTGTTATAATAGTGTAATTATAAAGTTTAATATATAATGTATATTTAAAATTAATTTAAAAAAAACTATAGGAATTAAGTGAAATAATAGTTTTTTTCACCCCTTAATTAATAGTTAAAGATTCAATCTTTAACTTTAAATATAAAATAATTTTAAAACTCATAACTAGCGTGTCTCATTTAATAACCCTATTAAACATAAAAAATTTAGTCATTGGATCGCTCCCATGCATACCTTACCTTAGACAATAAAAAAATTTGTCTAGAGGGGGAGGGGGTAAGGACAAGGAGCGTGAAAATGGTAAAGGAGGGGGAGGAATAGGGTCACGTGGGCTCAGCCCCGTAAATACAATGGACCCATCACGTGGGACCCTTCCACCAACCCAACATGCAACATGTTCCACTTTCCGACAATGACCACAATAAATAAAAGTTAGATGGCGACGCGATTGGGGGAGCGTGAAGGTGACTTTAGGGAATTTAATTACATATTGAATAACAACATTTAAGTTTATGTATTTTAAACTTATATTTATATCAATCATATATTAAATTAAAATTTAATAGTTAATATGTATTAAAAACAAAAAGTAAACGAGAGACCAAATAGATTATAATTATAATTATAATTGATAATAATTTTTTAACTTACAATCAATAAGGCAATTTATAATTTAGTTTAACAATTAATTAGGTTTTTATTATACTTAATTGAAAATAGTTGAATAGAAAGATTGAAAATAATAAAAATAAATAGTAATTAATAAAGGGTAAAGTTAATCTTTTTATTTAAAATTATTTAATAAATAAACTTTGAGTGAGAGAGTGAGTGTTTTTTAATCAATTAGAATCTCTACTCGTCTTTTATTTTGAGAGAATTCTTGTAGAGAATCATTATAATTTATTCTTATTTTTATTTTGTAGAGAATTGTTATTGTTCATCTCCGTCTTTTTTTTACAAAGAATCATTATTGTTCATCTTCGTCTTGTCTTTCAAGGAATTTTTACTGTTTAGCTTACTCGTCTTCTTTTGGAACAATTGTCTAAATTCATTCCATATTTTTTAGTAACTTTATATATATCTTTATAAAATATTAGGTTTTTATTTAATTATTATTTTGGAAATTTTATATTTTTATAAAATATATACAATTTCTAAAATAGCATGTCCAGTAATTTCGATAAATTATTGTTCAAATTCATTTGAAGCTTCACAACCATTCTTCTATGTCATTCTTAATATGAAAATATTTTATATTTTTTTAATTTATATAATTTATAATTTTATAATAAGAACATGATATATTGTAAAAATTTAAAATATATAAAATACTAAAAGCACATCTAGAATGAACTTGAAAAATAATTGTCGAGGTACAAATAAACTTGAGCAACCATTTGTTCTAGTTCATTCTTCATGTGAAAACAATTTTATACTTTCTTTTATTAATTATATATTTAAAGATTTTTATTTATGTTTGTCATATGTTATAATGAGAAACTACTACATATCACAGTGTGATTAGTTGTCAATGCCACATTATCAATTTCTAACAACATTACCTTAGAGGTACCAAATTCTATGATGGGATTCATGAGTTAAAAAATAAAAAGAAGTAAAAATACCACTTTAGTCTCTCTCAATTTCAATATTGAGAAAATTGGACCACCTAAAAAAATAGAGTAATTTAATCCCTGTCAATTTTGAAAATGAGTAATTAAAGACAATTAGTTACAAGCTTAATATTTTTTGTCAATTTTACATAAATTTGATTGATATAATTACAAAATTTAACTCTCATAATTTATAAATTTTATTAATTTGGTCATGATTTAACAAATTTAGCCTCTAGTATTTGTGTAAATGTTGAGGCTAAATTTATTGAATCTATTATAATAAATACCAAATTAACAAAATATGTAAACATCGAGAGCCTTCTGAATATAATGAAAAAATCAATTAAGCCCCTCATTGAAAAGTGCACCCTATTAAGCCATTCGAATCATGATTGGCACCCAATTAAGACCCTTAAAATGATTTTTTTATTCAATCCATTGACAGTCGTTAACTGCTAATGTGGCAAGTGACATGGCAAGTGTTACACCCCATAAATGGTGGATCCAAAAGAAAGACGTATAGATGTGAAGGTTACCTGTTTTGGCGTACTATGGTAGTTAGTCTGCCAATTTATAGGCTTTTGGCAGACTAAAGTTTGGCTTAAAGTATCCACCATAGAAGTATCTTAGGATTTATTCTCGTATTATTCTTTAATTGAATAAAGAGTACAACAAGCAAAGAGTACGTCTCAGAGTTTTAGTTAAGCAGGATGCACCTACAAAGTATATGTTAACGCTGTAAAGGGCAAAAGTGTCTTTAACATACGAGTTATCGCCATAGGTGTGATATGCCAAGTGTGCTAGAGCAATATGCAAAATGGATTTTGTAACGCGATTGGTTGGGAGACAATTGAATAGATTGACTAGTCAAATAGCATCAACATTGGATTTTCTTTTATATTTTCTCCAATTTTTGTAGGACATTATAGGGACAATTTTTATATGTATTTGACACTTATATATATATATATATATATATATATATATGGTAAGAAGGGAGTTTTTAGATGGTTTTTCTTCCTTCAGTTCTATGCTTAAGTTTTTCTTAAGATTAAATATTCTCTTTTTCTTCGTTAAACTGGGAGTTAAGGTTTCTGGGGTTGTCAGTGAATGTTTCAACCCCCTGGTAAGTCTGGTATCTTTGCATGTTAGGATTTTGAAATAGTAAAAATGTTATGAAACATAAACAATATAAAAATGTTATGAAACATAAACAATAAGATATGAATAAGAGACCCTGCACGAGGGTCATATGTAAATGAGATGATAGCAAATTATCTATAAATGAGTTTTTTAATGGTGAATCTATGTTCTTTTAAGTAGTTACTGCTGCTTGTTCGAAAAGGACGATCAAGTTTGGAACTCCGAGCTTCAGAAAGGTGAGTTTCAAGCAAGTCTCATGCATGTTAAGTTTAGAATGAAAAGACTTATGATGATGCCATCTCAAATGTTTGGTAAGTGTGTGAGAAGTATCATCTAGTTACGACATGTTACAAATGAAACATAAAGTTACAATGGAAAGATTTATATAGATGTCATCTAAAATTTTCTAGGCTCGAACCCAACAAGACCTAACTCACCGAAATGATTTTGTTTCACTATTTTTAAAATATTTTTTTATAAAATATTAATATAGACTTATTTACTTTATATTTTTTAATTATTGAATAGTAAATCGGATCGGTGGATGAACTCTACTATTCATCACTCACCCTGAGCTATTAAATACTAAACTCGTCATTCAAACCTCTCACTCCACACCCCAAACAAGTCTAATCATCACACTTCAATCTCCCTTTTTATTTATTATCAAAACCAAATACTTCAAACCAGCAAAATAATATTTTTTTCTATAATTTTTATAACTTTTTTAATAAAATTTTATTTTATAAACTTCTATTAATTTTTAATAATTTTCCCTAACTTATTTGTAGTTTTTTTTTGTAATTTTAATAATTTCTAAAATTTTATAGTAATTTATAACATTTAATTATGTTTCAATAAATTTTTCTAAATATTTTTATAAAAACTTTTATAACATTTAAAAATTTTCTAATATTTTTTATGAATTTTATAATTTATATTTAAAAAAAAATATTTTTTTAGATTTTAAATAAATTTTTACTTAAATAATCAATTAAGCCATTGTAAAATAATAATAAAAATCAATTAAACTCTCTACATCGTCATTTTTTCATGTTAGGTTCCCATGTCAGGTGCCATGTCATATGTCAGGTGCCATGTCATCATTTCAGCCACATCACCTACCAATGCCATGTCCCCATCGACAATTAATGACTGATAGGGGCTTCAACGGAAAAATGAATTTGACGGCTTAAATGGGTACCAAACATGATTTAGAGAGCTCAATTAGATGCACTTTTCGTCGAGAGGCTTAATTGATCTTTTAATTATTTTTGAAGGGCTTGAGTAACCATTTGTTCTAGTTTATTATTCACATGAAAATAATTTTATACTTTCTTTTATTAATTATATATATTTAAAGATTATTGTTATTATTTATATTTGTCACTTATCATAACAAGAGACTACTACATATCATCGTGTGATTAGTTGTTGGTGCCATATCATCAATTTCTAACAACGTTACCCTAGAGGCACTGAATTCTACGAGGGGGTTCAAGTTTAAGTATTGGTTAAGTTAAAAGAAAGGTAAAAAAAAAATTTTCTAGTCTCTCTCGAATTCAATTTTGATAAAATTACCCCCACTAAAACAATCAAAGTAATTTTAGTCTCTAACAATTTCGAAAGTGAGTAACTAAGGACAATTAGTCACAACATTAATTTTTTTTGTTAATTTACATAAATTTTATTAATGTAATATTAAATTTAGCTATTATAATTTATAAATTCTATTAATTTGGACATGATTTAACAAATTTAGCTTGCAATATTTGTGTAAAGTTGAGGCTAAAGTTATTGAATTTTTTTATAATAAAGATTAAATTAACAAAACATGTAACCATCGATGGCTAAAATTGTTGTTATATCAATTAAAATTATATATAATTGACAAAAGATATTAGCATCGCGATTAATTGTCTTTAATTGCTCATTTTTAAAATTAATAAAGATTAAATTACTCCGATTTGCTCAATTTCAAAATTAAGAAGAATAAGAGAGGTTTTTTTTACCCAAAAATAAATTAGATACCAAATTGATATAAGTACAGAAATTGAAGGAGAAAAATAAGTATTAACCCTTTAGATAAATATGATGGTAAAGGTGAATGTAACGCGCGGGTGAAACACAAGAAGAGATAGAAGTAAATATGGAAATGTTGGATTATCGGCGGCGAATTCTCAAAAGCGAAGTATATTAAAAAAGCATTGTCAACAGTAAGCCTCTTAATTTCATAAATAAATAAATTTTATTTTCTTCTTAATTTCTCCGATATAAAAGCCAAAGAGAAAAAAGCAAAACAGAGAAGACATGAAGAGAGCGCAATAACTTTTTCACCTGCAGGCCCCACTTTTCAATGCTATTATTATTATTTAAATAAAAGGAATTTGTCAGATTCAGAATTTATTAACCCATGATGTTGGGGTATATGTAGGTAATGATCAAACAAAGTTATTGAGTTTTAAATATAATTTGTATCGGTATTATTATCAATAAATAAAAAAATAAGAGTTTAAGTGTATTAAAGTGCATTATTTTTTTTTATTTAAGAATTGGTGAGGAGTTATGATTAGTTCTAGACATTATATAAAGAAAACTCAGATATGATAAAAACTTATAATGAAATTAATGTTCAAATAAAAAGTAACGAAGAGAAAAAACACAACTCTAAAAGCATCAACTATAAAAACACCAATGGCACAAAAGTAGGGGTTGAGAAAATAATAATGATGATTAAATTCTAATATTAGTATCTTTTGTGAAGGTTATAAATATAGTCTTTTTAATTTTTGATTTGGTTAATTTTAGTCTATGTATTTTTTAAATTTTGAAATTTTAGTTAATTAAATTTGTTCGGTTAAATTCAATTACTACTCATGTACCATGCATACAGGTGTAGATTTAGTCTATATTCTTCAATTAGATTATTCTCGGTCTCTATACTTTTTGAATTTTGAAACTTCAATCTCGACACAAGCGACAATCATTAATCCGTTAACTAGGTTTTAAATGAGTAATATGCGGAAACAGTAAGCTGACATAGTATTACACATATGATAATATATTTGTTGCATCAGAGTTTGAAAATAGTAAAACGTAACCGTTTTGACAATAATCTAGTAATTTGGTTTTGGTAAAATTTAAATGCATTTGTTACACGTGTTTTTGAATCAAAATTGATGTTAATTAGATTAAATTACTTTTTATTTAATTTCAAGATTTTATAATATAAAAAAATGATTTAATTGGAATTGGTTTAGCCTATTTTTGAAATTGGATTGAAGTAAGATGAGTTGTTGAATCCCAATAAATGCCAAAAAGAGAAGTTAGCTTTGTGCTTTAAACAAACCAACCAAAGTTGTCTTTAAAAAATGATAAATTTATCAAATATCTTCAATTAAAGAAACAACTTAGAATAAAGAATGTTGTCTTAACTTTACAAATTAGAGAGTCAAACAAGTTGGCCACAAAAAGCTTATATTCCTTTCATAGTTTACGAACCCAAAACTTTAAAATTTAAAAGATTATTGAAATAAAATATCTCAATTAACAGAAAATAATTTACTCGTAACTTTTTTTTTTTGAAAATTGGCTTTCCTTTGGAATTTCTCAAGTTTAACGTTGAAGGAGCTTTCTCGGTGGCACACGGTTTGGCTGGGATTGGTGATATTTAGAATGCAATGTATCACTTTACCTTTACGTACTAAAGGAGTAAAGCCTTTATTTAACTCATCGGTAAGCTATTACTTAATTTTAAAAAATTATAAATTGATGACTGAATTATTTGAAAATTTTCATTTGAGTCATTAAATTATTTAAAAATTTTTATTTAGGCCACTAGGCTGCTAAATATATTTTTAAAGAAAATCTAGATGGTGAGCTTGTTGTGCGGAAGCGTGTAAAAGAGTATAATTATTGTACTGAAAAATCACACTAAGTTCAATTCCCAGGAAAGAGAGGTGGATCACGAGGATCACTTAAGTACCAGATCTTTCCTAGCTAGAATATCCCTCTATCGTAATTTAATAGCACAATAAATAACTACAATCACACTCACAAGATATGAAAAATAAATAATAATGAACACCAGAATTTTAACGAGGTTCGGCAAATTTTGCCTACGTTCTCGGGCACTACCAAATATATTTCACTCCAAAAATACAAGTGAAAGTTTACAAATAGGGAGAGAGAACAATGCCTTAAGTAGAGAATGGCAAATTGTGGGATGAAGAAAATGAGAAATGGTTAGGCCTATTTATAGTTGAGGTTCAGGGATCAATCTTACAAAGTACCTATTCAAATAGAGACCAAAATTGCAATTATCCCATTCCAAAAAAACTTTCGGTGCCTAACTAAGGCCATTTGCTTCAACTTGCTATAGCCACCATCTTTGAAAAGTCAAAGATGGGCTATAGCCAATAATCTCCACCTTGAAGATTTGATTAGGATAATCTTATCTTCACACAATTCTTTCTGTCTTTGCCAACAATACTTGATAGTGCCTTCTTCAACTGTTAAGCTTGCAGGATATTGATCAAGTTCCAACAATGTTCGAACTTGGTTGCTGTTACCACCTTGGTCATCATATCTGCGGGATTATCTGCAGTCTTAATCTTTTGAAGGCGAATCTTCCCTTCATCAATAATTTCCCGCACAAAATGGAATCGTACGTCGATATGCTTTGTACGTGCATGATAGACTTGATTCTTTGCTAAATGAATAGCACTTTGACTATCACAATACACGTTAATATGCTCCTGAACCAATCCCAATGTTTTAACCATACCTTGTAACCAAATAGCTTCCTTTACAGCCTCTGTTACAGCCATGTACTCGGCTTCTGTGGTTGACAACGCAACTGTAGACTGTAGAGTAGACTTCCAACTGATTGGTCCTCCAGCAAGTGTAAACATGTAACCGGTGGTTGATCTTCGTTTATCCAAATCACCGGCATAGTCAGAATCAACGTACCCAATAACACCTTCACCAAGTGTATTATCCTGCTCGAACAGTAATCCAAAATCCACGGTCTTTTGAATATACCGTAGAATCCATTTCACAGCTTGCCAATGTCCTTTTCCAGGATTATGCATATACCTGCTCACTATACTAACTGCCTATGAAATGTCGGGTCTTGTACACACCATTGCATACATCAAGCTACCCACTGCATTAGAATATGAAACTTGCAACATGTATTCTCGTTACGTATTCGTCCAAGGAGATAGTTGTGCAGAAAGCTTGAAATGAGAAGCCAACGGGGTACTTACAGGTTTTGTCTGCTCGTTCATGCCAAACTGCTGTAGTACCTTCTTCAAATACTGCTTCTGAGACAAGCTAACTCTGCCATGGGCTCTATCTCTACATATTTCCATGCCAAGAATCTTCTTAGCTTCACCAAGATCTTTCATCTCAAACTCAAGATTGAGTTGAGTCTTCAATCTCTCAATCTCAACTTTGCTCTTAGATGCTATTAGCATATCATCAACATATAAGAGCAAGTATATGAAAGTTCCTTCTTGTAGCTTCTGGAAATACACGCAATGGTCAAATTTACTTCTTGTGTACCTTTGCCCTTTCATAAACTGATCAAATCGCTTGTACCACTGCCTCGGGGATTGCTTCAATCCATAAAGCGACTTTGTCAGTTTGCAAACCCAATTCTCTTTACCAGCAACCTCGAATCCATCTGGCTGAGTCATATAGATTTCCTCTTCCAAATCACCGTGTAAAAATGCGGTCTTCACATTAAGCTGAACTAGTTCAAGATCATATTGCGTTACCAAGGCTAGCAAAATCTGAATAGACGAATGCTTCACAACTGGAGAAAACACTTCATTGTAGTCTATTCCTTCTTTCTGAGCATAACCCTTTGCTACCAATCTAGCCTTGTACCGAATTTCATTTTTACCAGGAAATCCTTCCTTCTTTGCATATACCCATTTGCATCCAATTGCCTTCTTTCCCTTGGGCAGTGTCATCAACTCCCAAGTCCTATTTTGATGAAGAGATTGCATTTCTTCATTCATGGCTTGCTTTCACTTTACACCATCAGGGTTATTTATTGCTTCTGTGTAAGTAAAAATAGCATCATCATCTGCAATTGGAAGTGCATAGGCCACAATATCATCAAAGCGAGCAGACTTTCGAATCTCTCTTCTTGGCCTCCTATATGCAATTGAATCTTGTTGCTGTAGAAGTTCTTGAGTCGGAACCTCTTCATCATTTGTTCTTCCAACATTAGCTGGATCATTATTAACCTTTTCAAGCTCCACCTGCTGCAAAGTACTACTGGTTTTGTCATCCTTTTGTGAATCCTTTAACATGGTTGATTCATTAAAAGTCACATCTCTGCTAAAGACAATCTTCCTTGTATCAGGACACCAGAGACGGTATCCTTTTACTCCACTAGTTATACCCAAGAATAATGCTTTCTTTGCTCTTGGGTCTAACTTCGATTCTTTTACATGATAATATGCAGTGGGACCAAAAACATGTAAAGAATCATAGTCAGTAGCAGATTTACCAGTCCACATCTCCATAGGAGTTTTTCCATTTATTGCAGTTGATGGAAAACGGTTAATTAGATGGCACGCATATGTAACAGCCTCAGCCCAAAATTCCTTGCCCAATCCAGCATTGGACAACATACATCGAACTTTCTCCAGTATAGTTCGATCCATGCATTCTGCCACCCCATTCTGCTGTGGTGTATCTCGAACAGTGAAGTGTCGCACGATGCCCTCATCTTGACATACTCGTAGAAATGGATCATTTTTGTACTCAATACCATTATCTGATCGAAGTCGTTTGACCTTTCAACCAGTCTGAGTTTCCACCATCTTCTTCCATTTCAGAAATGCATCCAATACTTCACTTTTTATTTTCATTAGATACACCCAATCATAAACAAAAGTAACAAAATAGTGCATACCTCCCAAAGAAGCCACTTTGGTAGGTCCCCACACATCACTGTGAACGTAGTCTAGAATTCCTTTCGTATTGTGAATTGCTGAACCAAACTTTACCCTCGTCTGCTTGCCCAGAACATAATGTTCACAGAATTCCAATTTGCAAGAATTTGCACCTTTCAACAAGCCTTGCTTCGCCAAAGTCTGCAAAGCTTTTTCACCAGCATGTCCCAATCGCATATGCCATAACCTGGTAGCCTCTGAATCTACATCTTTCATAGAAACTGTTGATGTTGATCCAATAACTGTACTTTCATTTAAAAAATACAAGTTATTTCTTGTTGTACCTTTCATCACCGTCAAATTCCTAGCTGCTACCTTTAGTAATCCATCTCTCAAAGTGATTTTGAGCCCTTTAGATTCTAAGGCCCCTAATGAGATGAGATTTTTCTTCAAGCTGGGTACATAGCGAACATCAGTCAAGACTTGGATTGAGCCGTCGTGATTCTTCAATTGGATTGTACCTACTCCCATTGTCTTACAAGAACTATCATTGCCCATAAGAACAACTCCACCTTCTAGTTCTTTAAGACTAGAAAACCAGTCCTTATTAGGACACATATGGTAAGTACATCCCGAATCTAAAATCCATTCATCAGTATGACATGCCATTGCCATGCTAACCAAGCTAAAGTCTGACTCCTCATCATGCTCCGCTACACATGCATTAGAAATAACCTTGCCCTTTTGTAACTTAGGACAATTCTTTTTCCAATGCCCTTTCTCACGACAAAAGGCACACTCATCTTTGGCGGGTCTCCCTTTGGACTTTCCCCTTCTACCAGGCTTGCTGCTGCGTGAACGACCTCTTACTGTTAAGACTTCTGCAGTTGTATCTCTGTGATCTCTTTTATCTTTCTTTCGAGTCCTAGATCTATACAACGCACTGCAGACTGCATCAAATGTGATTGTATCCTTCCCATGAAGCAATGTGGTGGTAAGATGATCATATTCATCAGGAAGGGAATTCAACAACAATAATGCCTTGTCTTCGTCTCCAAATTTCTCATCCAAATTTAGCAAGTCTGCTAAAATTTTATTGAATGAGTTCACATGGTCATTCATCGACATACCGGGTGCATACGTGAATAAAAAAGTTTCTTTTTCATATAAAGCCTATTTTCAAGGCTTTTCGTTAGAAATTTTTCTTCCAATGTATCCCACAATTTCCTCGCTGATGTCTCCCTCATGACAGAGTACTTCTGCTCTTTGGCCAAACATAGACGGATTGTACCACACGATTGTCTATTAATCTTGGCCCACTCCTTGTCATCCATATTTTCAGGTTTTACTTCAAGGGCTATATCCAGCTCTTGCTGACGTAAGACATCCAGGATCTCACACTGCCACATACCAAAATTATTGGTACCATCAAATTTCTCTACTTCAAATTTTGCATTGGTCACCGTAGTCCTTGCTGATGACGATGCCTATGCCATTTTTCTCCTCAATCCCAACTACTGTATACGTAAACAGTACTGTATACGTGAATAGTGCCACAAACGATTGTACTCCCCAAGTACGAATCTAGCTCTGGTACCAATTGTCGTGCGGAAGCGTGTAAAAGAGTATAATTATTGTACTGAAAAATCACACTAAGTTCAATTCCCAGGAAAGAGAGGTGGATCACGAGGATCACTTAAGTACCAGATCTTTCCTAGCCAGAATATCCCTCTATCGTAATTTAATAGCACAATAAATAACTACAATCACACTCACAAGATATGAAAAATAAATAATAATGAACACCAGAATTTTAACGAGGTTCGGCAAATTTTGCCTACGTCCTCGGGCACTACCAAATATATTTCACTCCAAAAATACAAGTGAAAATATACAAATAGGGAGAAAGAACAATGCCTTAAGTAGAGAATGGCATATTGTGGGATGAAGAAAATGAGAAATGGTTAGGCCTATTTATAGTTGAGGTTCAGGGATCAATCTTGCAAAGTACCTATTCAAATAGGGACCAAAATTGCAATTATCCCATTCCAAAAAAATTTTCGGTGCCTAACCAAGGCCATTTGCTCCAACTTGCTATAGCCACCATCTTTGAAAAGTCAAAGATGGGCTATAGCCAATAGAGCTCCAAGCGACGATTTGATTATCGATACGATGGATCAATATCCATTGACGAGTAGAAGAACATAACTTAGATCCAAATAAATTTGACAACCAATGTTTAAAATATGAGAAGAAAATCGTTTGGATTTTATACACCAGATTGCTGATGTTTAAAACTGTTTCATAAAAAAAATTGAACTATAAAAGAAAAGAAGAATGAAAGATTTTGATTAGTGCAAGTGATATAAATAAAGGAGGCCATACAACAACAATTTTACAACCCGGAGACTTAAATGAGAACTTTCAAATAATTTAGTGACTATTTTGTATTTTTTAATTATTGAGTGATAAAACGTAAACTTATTTAATTTAGTGACTTTAGTATAAGTTACCCTTTTAGCTTATTTCATTAATATTAAAAGTACAGATTATAAATTATTGGAATAAAGGAAAACAATGCATGTGGGTATAATATGGTGACGCAGCCAACAATGAGATGTGGTATAGAATCGAGTGTCAGGTACGTAGTAGGGTATGATTGAGTTCAACCAGCCCACTCATAACCTTAAAGGAATTCACTTTAAACCATCAAATTTTGTCACTTCTCAATGGCTGCCATCTCTCAATCCTTTGAATTATTTGGGTCTCTTGTCTCTCACTCATAGCTTTATTTTAAGAAATAACATATGCTACTTTTACAAGAAATCATGATTACATTATTATAAAATCCAATTCAAAGGACAAGAAGTTTAATGAAAATCACATGAAATTCTTCTAAAATAGACCTAATAGTATTTAAAAAGATTAACACTTTATCTGCTTTCATGTTTATTTTTCTTTCCATCTTTTGCCTGCTTTCGTTCCTTTGTGATTTTGTTTTTCCTTTCCTCTCTTTTCAATTTTATTGGTTGTGTTTCTGAGTTCATGTACTATTTCCATGGCCCACGATATGAAGGTCAAGGGGACCACAGTAGAGATATAGAGGAAGATTTTATTTATGTTGATCCGAAGTCAAACTAGAATGCTGATAAACAAATGATGGAGAATTCTTTGAAGTTCATAAGATGGAGAGGACTCCCTTTCTTTTGTGGTTAAGACACAAAAAGAAATAGAGTACAAGTTAAAATTCTTAAGTTTACTTTAATTTCAATTTTTCCCAAGCATAGGGATTTTTTCTTGATTAATATGATCAATAGAGTTAATTTTTTCGGTTTTAAGTAGTGTGTACATATTTAATTTGATAAAGTAGAGATTATTTGCTATCCATCCATTACAAATAAGAGGATGATTTCTAAAAATTACAATACTATCATTAAAAGTCGCGTTCAAACTATCTTTAAATAAACATGCAATTAAAGTTAAGTTTTTTTTGTTTTTTTAAATTAAGTTCGTCTTTCAAAATAATCTTCTTAAATTATCAAAATAAAAATGTAAATTTTCTACTATTTTAGCTGCAACACTCGTCTCATCTTCGCCCCTAATGAGAGACTCTTATGTTTAATATCTTTTATTTCCTTGAACCTCTGTGAAGAAACATACACATGATTAATTACTTTAGAATCAATAAGTAATGTCAAGAAGTGATCCTTAGTTGACAGAGGCCAACGGTCGAATGGTGCTTTGAATTCCGACACATGAGATGCATCGAGCAAGTATGGACTTAGTGTTGGGTTCCACCAAGCCTTAAGCAAAGATGCCTTGCATCTTAGACCATAATGTTTGGTGTTCAAGATCATTGATGGAGATGATGCTTGAGACCTATTGCAGGCATAAGTGCCAAACGTACTATGAGAGTGGGTGCCCTCACTTAAGTGATTGGATGTGAATAGCTTAGTGACGCTGGACCAAGCATGAGGCCTTTGAAACAAGGCATTGATGAGAACTAAGATAGTTCTCACAAAAAAAAAAAAAAAAAAAAAAAGAACATGCTAAAGGTTGATCATGACTAAAGTAGTCATGGAATTGTGTTGTTTCAGGTTAAGGAAAGGACGGTCTGTGACATTAAGCCTGCAATTGGCATGTTTTAAAGCTAGGTTCTTTATTCATTTGCCATGAAATACCTATGTAATTATCTATCTTTTAGAGGTTTTCTAATTACATAATCTCTTTGGTGTCGATTACGTTTCTGTGTTGGTTGTTTTTGTGAACTTTGTTATTTGCTCCGTTTTGTTGTTGGCTATCTAATTTGATTTTTTAGAAGACTATAGTGGATATGGATGCAATAATGTTCAAGGCCTTTTGCCTCCGATTCTTAAAAAAAAAAAAAAAAAAAAAAAACTAATAAAACATAACTATGAAAAAGTTTTATATTTAATGAATTATTATGTTTGCTATAATAAATTTTGTGATTACATGTGTTAAAAAACCTTAATTAAGTAGTAAAAAGTTTAATTTATTGTATTTATTATTAAAAGTTTTTATTGATGTATCAACATATGATAATTGTGAGTCTCAAGTTGTGGCCCATTAATCAGGTGTCCATCTATTCTAGGAATAATTTGGATTTGAATAATTGTTGTAATATATATATATATATATATATATTGTATGCATGTTTGAACCTTGGAGATGACATTATTTGAAGGTGTAAACACGAACCCCAAACATAAATTTTAAAATGGATATGAAAGATACAAAAAATAAACCTATGATTTTGTTATACCCTAGTACTGCAAGACACATGGTAGGCTGTCGAACAAGCCACAAGTAACCTTTCATGGACCCATCATTGGGAAGCCTGTGGACGGTCTACAACTTACCCCTAGCAAGGCACCCCTCTTTGGTCATTGGCGCTTAATCGTTTCTATAGCCTTAATAACAAAGATATAAGAGCAAGGCAACCTACAACACAAGCAAGACCATGTTGTGCGTATCATGGCGACAATTGACCTATAACAACAGTATTCATTGGGCACCTGAACTCTGACTATTGAATCCAACCAGCCCGCGCAACCATTTGAATCACCATACGATCCATCACATAAAAGACAAATAGTGCCCCACTGATGTGCACAAGGGAACAAGGATTGTCTTTTTCCTCCTTCCTCTCCTAATTCCTGAGCCTTCTTCCTCCCTCCTTCCTCCTCCTAGCATTTTCCTCATTGTCGGTTCTTAGTTGTACACAAGTGAACCAGATCTTACACTTCCCTAGAGGTGTTGAAACAATTAACCGAATCGAATTAATATTAACCGAACTTTTTAATCTTTTAACCGTTAACCGAATTGAATTTTTTTAAAAAAAAAATTAAAATTAACAGAAGCAAAATATTTCAGTTAATTCGGTCAATTAACTGAATTAACCAAAATTTATATGTTTTTATTTTTATTTTTGATTAAAACAAGTATAAAACATATCAAAATAAATAAATTGATAATGTTCATTTGACTGAATAAAAACTGCATATAATTTGTATTATTAATTATGAAGTTCGATTAATTGAATTAATTACCTGATTTCAAACCAAATTAATCGATAACCGAATTTCAAAAAAATCATTAACCAGCCTCTGACTGAACGAATGAAATCAATTCGATCAATTAATTTGATTTTAACCGAAATTTGAATAGCCCTATACTTCCCTTCCTCCTCGCTGTTGTATATAAAATTATATAAAGATAATACAAAATATTGATTTTTTTAACATTTAATTTAAAAATATCAACTGATAAGAAAATAGAAATACTGTATCTAGTGAGTTTGATTTGTTGGGGAAGTGGTGATCTTAAGAAACCCATTTCAATTGATTTCCCCTTTTCTGAAATCCATCCATTTTTAGTGCTGAAAATAGGAAAATTATGGTGACCCCAATCCTTCATTAACAGTCAGATTCTGATTTAAAGTTTTTCTCTATTAGTAAGTGGACAAAGGAAAGAGAAAAATATGAAATAAAACATACACGTTTTGTCACACGCACTAACTGCAAACTGCAAACATTCATTTTTTTGGTAAGGCAGTTTGGGCAACCTCTACAACCCAAGAAGGGAGGGATTTCAAAACTTTGGATTATGGTGGGAAGGTATTATTTCTCTGTTTCCGGATTTTGGAATGTTTTGCTCAAAAGTGTTGTAAATGAGTTGTGTGGGAAGCTCAAAATGAGTTGGTTTTTAATAACGAAGGTGGGAATCCTGTAAAGGTCTGCTACTAATCATCCTTGGCTTCAAATTTTATTAAACTGTAATAGTGAAAGACAAGTTGTTGATGGATGCTGGGTTTGCAATGCCAAGGGTGTTATTAAAACATCAGATGGCTTAATGTGATTGTGTCAACTGATCAGTCAATGGATTCTTTAACAAATAAAAATGGCAGAAATTAACCCAATAGAAGAATAAAAATAAGTTGAAATTATATCATTATTTTAGATATAATTATATATAACATCTTAAAGAAAAACACAAAATGGCAAAATTCTACAGTTTCACTGTAGATTATACTTTCTTTTATAGCCATTAAACAGAACATGGAGATTAACAGAGGACCCAACATTCTTTTGTTGATTACATTATAGAACAAGCATTAGGGTTCTCATCACTGAAGTACTGTGGAGGATAAGCATAGAACTCAGTCGCATACCTTGATGGGTAATAATAGAATTCATTTTTCTTCAGCTCCACCGCCACTCTAGTCTCTTCCACCCCACCTTCCGCCGCTTCTCCTCCTCCTCCGGCGGCCACATTTGCTTCTCCTCCTTCACCACCATCGCTTCCTTTCTTGTCTTTACCCTTGTCATCTCCACCGCCAGAAGAGGAGTCTTTCTTGTCTTTTTCACCACTACTCTCTTCATTTTTCTTCTCTTCTTTGCCTCCATCTTTGGGTTTTTCTTCTTCCTTTTTATCCTCCGCCGGCGGCGGCGGCGGCGGCGGTTCTTGTTTCACTATCACTGCATGCTTCCCGGTTCTTTTGTAAACGTATTCAATCAGTTTTGGTGGACTAAACACTCCTTTCACTGTCACCTCTGAGCACTTTAGATCTGGTTCAGCTAATTCCACCCCTGAGTGAAATTTTCAACTTTTTTTAATTATATAAATTTGGGGTCGATTGAATTTAATAAACAAATGAAATGGGGTCAAATGAAAGTTGAAAAAAAAATCAAAGATTCAAAGTTAAAAAAGACAATACTATATATTTATATAGATAATTGGCTCCCAAATCAGACCGTTAATACATGAAAAGAAGAAGAAACGAACCCTTCATTCTTTGAATACGTTTCTTAATTCCTTGAGCACAAGCTTCACAATGCATGTGAACCTTTAACACCACCATGATTACTTGAGGCTGTGCCAAAAAACAAAACCCCAAACTTTATTAGTGTCAAAAATGGAGAAAAAAATGAATCTTTTTAGTATTAGGTAGAAAGAGTAAAGACCTCTTCTTTCTTTTCATCAGATTTAGGCTTTTCGCTTTCCTCTGGTTTTTTATCCTCCGCCGTAGACGGTGGTTTAGGGATAGGTGAAAGAAGCTCAACTTGTTTATGGCTTTTCCTTTGAACTCTCTCTAGAACTTTTAAAGGATCAGCTTTTTCACCTTTCACCACCACCTTATTACTCTTACAATCGGTCATTACATCTTCCACTCCTACAACACACACTCAAAACAAAATTATCATTAACAAAAAAAAAAAAAAAATCAGAACATATCGTAAAAGTTGATTTTGTTCCTACCTTGAAACCCTTTGAGACAACGACGAACTTTACGAGCACAGCCTTCACAATGCATGTAAACTTTCAATACAATCTCTTGTGGAGGTGGTGGTGGTGGTGGTGGAGTGGTTTCTTCTTTAGTTTCTTTCTTTTCTTCACTTTTCTTTCCATCATCTTCAACCTTTTTATCTTCCATTTTTTTCTCTTCAACTGGTTTTTTCTCTTCCTATATGAAACAATAAAACATCTTGCTGTCATATAAAGATAAAAAAGAAAAGCAAAAAGCAAAGTGAAGAAATGGTATATTTTATAAGATGATTACCTCCCCCATTAGATTACTGAGTCTGGGTTTTTACTTCAAAGTACAAAGACTTTGATGGTTCTGATAGAAATAAAAGCTTTTTATCAAGGAACTTCGCTTTCTTGGCTACTCTCTGGAGAGACTTTGCTTTTGCTTTTTGTTTTTTCCCTTCTTTTCTCTCTGTAAAGGTCTAACGGAGAAATCTTAAACTAAATGAGTTCCCCCATGAGCATTTGATCTAGTGAAGGTAAGGGCATTTTATTATCATCACCATCATCATCGTTATCAACATCATAATCATCATATAATAGACCTGTCAATTTCACACCCGATTTTATTTTCTTTTGAAGTTATTTATATTAAGAAGTAGATTATATTTTTTAAATTACTTCATTTATATAGTAAAATAATTTTTTTATTAAAATGTTTATTCATTATTATTATTAAAAATTAATATGACTAATAAAATAATTAAATAATTATATATTTTATGGCACGAGTATCTATAAAGATTAATTTTTAATAATAGAATTGTATGTAATTTTTAATAGAAAAAATATATCTTTTTTTAGTAAAGGAGGCAAAATGCAATATAAGTGTCTTTGTAGTAACTTTTACTTTTTCTATCGATATAATTAGTGTTCATAAAAATTATTGTTTTTTGAGATTGTGGTGGCTTTTCTTAATAATATTGATTTTAGGATTTCAACTTAAAATTTTATCTTTAATAGTGCAATATGATTTACTACTACATCTAATGGTTGTCAGAAGACTCGATTTGATTTTAAATTGTGAATAACTCAAATTATCTAAGTCAAACTCTAAAATTATTTAAATAAAAATTTTCCAAATAAATTATCTAAACTAAATGAAAAACTCGAATAACAAAACTTAAAAATGATTAGATTAAGAAAAAAATAAGAAAGAAAATAATACAAACTTAAAATAATTTACATTTGAATTATTCAAAATTTAAAAGGCATAATGTCAAATTTAGCCATTAACATTTATATCCTTTGTTAATTTGACCATTATTTTTTCAGCTAAATTTGATCCCAATCTTTTGAAAAGATTCTAATTTTATTTTTTTAAATTGAACTGGTGGTCGAACCGGTCAAGCCATCGGTTTGCCAGTCTGATTGATTCGACTAATTCGACTAAAAATCATTAAAAAAATAAAAATAAAAAATCTCAGTTCAACCAAATTTTAGCTGGTTTAATTGGTCTGTACTGGTTATCGATCTAATAAGTTCCAAGCTATTCTCTGGACCGATACCCTAGTTGGTTCCTAATCTAACCGATTCAACCAGCCAATCCGGTCATGTTCAAACATTCTTAGTCAAATTTGACCATAAATCTTTCTAAAATAGCCGAATTATTTTTTTTACCAGAAATACTGACTAAATGTTAAAATTTTAAACTTGACAGCCCATATGGCATAAAAAAAGTACTATGTTATCATAAAATACACATAGATTATCACGTGAGTTGTCATACCAACATTGTTAAAAATTTAATGTTGTAATTAATATTTTTATTAGAAAAATAATTTGACTTTTTTAAAAATATTATTGACCAAATTAATTAAAAAAAACTAAATTAATAAAAAATATAAACGTGGAGAGACACATGCTATATGAGGTTGTGACAAATGGTGGTTTCTTGGGGATATCCAAATTTCAACTTCTTATCCTACACTTTTTTGTATTTTACAATTATATACCATATTCTATACAAATACTCACAAATATATATTCAAGTAATTGTAAAGTAAAATTTAATTCATATAAAACTATAAATAGATTAATAATCAAAATAATTCAAACTAACCAAGTTACCAATCCAAAACCTATGCATGGTGGAATTAAAAATCCGAAAAATACGTAAATGAAACTCAAATTTAGATACACAATGATCCAAAGTCTCAACTAATAATTATGTTTTAATTGCTTCGTTTTTTACATTAAAAATTTATTTATACATCTTTAATAAGAGCAAATCACTTTTAAATTACACATTACAAATAAGGTTATTCCTATAATTCAAATCCTAAATTTTTATGGTGAACTCCCCGTGCCACTAAATTAAAGTTGAGGTTTTATTTATTTCGGTTTTAAAATAATATTATTTGAAATACAAGTAGTACATTATGAATTCTCAATAAATCAACTCTAAAATTTGAAATAAATCACATTTATCTGATTGTATTTGACAAATTAAACGCACAATTAAATAAATTTACAATTAACACTAATTTTATTCTATTTACAAAAATTATGAAAAATCAAGCAACCGTTTGATTGAGTTTTTCTAGCCACGTGGCATTAATGACACGTGCCAGATCATTATAATTGCTCCCTAGAAATAGTGTATTAATTCAATGATGAATGTGGTTTGGTAAAAAAATAAAAAAAAGTCATAAATTCTTTTGCAGTAACCGAACCAAAATTGGGCAATAAAATAAATGTATAGACATTATTACAGAATTATTTTATGTGTGTTGTAATAAATAGTTTCAGTTTGATACATTAAATTTTTCCTCCTAATTTTAACATTAATTCAGTGATTTATTGATCAGAATAATTTCGAGGACCCAAATTCAAGATCTTGACCAAATAATTTAGTTTTGATTTTATAGTTTCATGTGATTAATCATAATTATACTGTTATAATTGAAAATTGTACTTACTAATAAAAATATAACGGTTAAAAATATTTACAATTCAAATAATAGATTGGTGTAAATATTCCTATGGTTTCTGCCAATTTTGGAAATGAGTAAATTAACCTCTTTCTCAACAAAAATTACAAAATATTCAAAAATAATTTTCAAAAATTCAAAAAAAAATTTATAATTCAAATATTTATAAAAATTCCAAAATTTATATTTTTAGAAAATTATAAAAATTTAAAAAGAAATTCTAAAGAATATATAAAGAAAGTTAAAATTTTAAAAATTTTCTAAAATAATAATTTCGAGACCTAAATAAGTTAATTAATGATATCTTATTTTTTATTATTTTTCTTTGAAAAAGTTTTAAGATATATATGCTTTTAAATTTATGTACTCTAACATAAAATTAGTTATACTGTGATAAGATTTTATGTTTAATTTTTTAATTTAACTCGAATAATTTCACTCGATTCGACTTGACTTGAATTTTATTTCACTCAACTTGATTAAATAAAAGAAATTTTAAGGATGATAAAATATGAATCGACAACTCGATTAATTTAAAAATTTATCACTTGATTCGATCAAACACTCACCCCTAATGTTGAGTACATGTTTGAGAATATGTGTTATAGAGTGTGAGATGTGCTTGAAATAGTTATTTAAACTTGTTTATAATCTTCCATTATGTATTGAGATTATTTGGTAATATTTTGAACTAAACTAAGTTTTGGGATCATTTTTCAATTTTGGTAAACTTCTACCGGTACAAGTAGTCAGATATATTGGTACAAGTAAGTTAGTAGCCAAAAATGAATAGTAGCAGAGACTTCTAGCAGTAGAAGAATGTCAAAATAGGATCCCTCTCCTATTTGACTTGTTTTGACACTTATAAACCTAATTTTGATCCCAGTTATCTTTGAATACCTAGAACTCGATTAAAAATGTTTTAATTGACTTGAATTTGATTTTAATCAATAAGAATGTTTTGTAAATAATGATAAAAGCTAAACTTCGTGTTTGATGTTGAATGAAAACTAATTCTAGTTGATTTGATTAATAACCTTGACTTGTTTTCAAGTAGTTCTAAAGTGTTTGAATGTTGAATTTGTCTATTTTGAATTAAATAGTTTGTTTAATATGACAAATGCTTGATGTTTGAGTTGAGTTTAAAAGAAAAGTTAATCCTAATTGTTTTGACAATAAATGTAGTATTTTTTATTCAGACCTAATGATCGGATTAAGTGTGGAGTACTACATGACCTGATGTGATTGAATGGTTTGGACGTGGTTTTACTTTAAATTGAAGGAGGCCTTGGATGTAACAGGATTTGACATGAATTTGCCTTGGGTAGGTTTCATTGGGATTTGATAGTAGTCACATGGCTTCCAAGTTGGGTGAGCTCTTGGGTGGGTGAATCCTTTTGTTGGGATAGTTATTTTTGCAATCCGCTTTTGATTGAGGTAAAGATAATTTTCAGGAGAAGGTGATTTGAATATGCTAAAAATCCTTTTTCATGGACTGCAATGAAAAACACTTATATTTATTTAATATATTGTATTACAACAAAATCTTCGGATACAATGAAAGAATTTGTATGTTAAAATTAAAATGGCATAGATTTAATATATGAATAAAAGCATGACCTTAACATTACAGAGATGGAAACCATAAATTCTAACGTCTTTGGAAATTAAAGACCTTAATGGACACAGTAAAGATGGATGCGAACAAAACAGTGAAACCAAGAATTACGGCAACGATAACTCCCAGGAAATCATGTCTGAAACCATATCGACTTCTCAAATATTGTTTCACTGTTTGACCAACAAAGTCTCCATCTTCAAGGACTTTTTCCACGTCTCCAAATTGTGAAACAAGCAATCCGTACAAGGTCCATGCTACTGGACAAGCCCAATAGTACCATCGCCACCATACAGGCATGCTCTGCAAAATTCAACAGGTTAAACTTTTCAAAAATCTATATGAACTTGAAAATTGGAGAATCACATGATGAAAAGAAAAAAGAAATAAGCTTACCGGTCGTGGGATGATGAACCCTGAAAAGAGGTTCCATAGTGCGTAGAATGCAGCAGAAACAATCGATGCAATGTGGTGGTTTGGCGTAACAGCAACAGCCATCATGCCATAGAAGGTGAAGTACAATAAGGTACAGTACATGAAGAAGAGATACCAAAAGAACTTTGCAGCTGTCCATTCGAATCCAATCATAGCATAGACTATAAGGCCATACGAAGCAGCTTGAATAAAAATGTAAGGCATCTCGATAATAACCTGCAATTTACAAAAATGTAAGTTTGTGTAACTTTCTTAACTGTTTCGAAACTTTTACAAGTTTTCCAAATTACGGAAATTTACCTGCGAAATGGCATATGGCATGGCAGAATACATTCCAGCAGCTCTTTCTCGATAAAAGACCGTTCTTTCAACAGCAACAACAGGCTGCACAGATGAAGCATTTTGGATACCAAGGAAAAGAACAGCAGCATACATTGAACCCATAGCATTGGTCAGATCTTGTCCTTTATTCCTGTAATTCCACAATGTGACAGTTAGATATATCAAGATGATCGAAACCAACATTGAAGCATCTACTTTTGTGGTTTTGACTTGTAGCTTACATTTTCGTGCCAAGGTCCCAGAACATTGTCCCAAACATCAATGCTATTACAGTTGTAAAAAGAAATCGAACAGCGGTATATGGCGGGTTGCGCCAATATGACCAGTGTTGCTTCCATAAGCAAGCTGCACACTGAATCAAGAATGACTGAGAGTACTGAGTTGGAAAATAGAGTTCCTTTGAACCAGCAGCAGGCTTGCTTAAATCTTCAATAAGAGCTTTGTTTCTCCTGAACAATGATATACATCAGTATCAAATTTGAGTTAACTATCTCAGATGTCGATCTCGTGCTGAATTAAAGTAATTAGTATTTAGTTGAATCATCGTATAAATTTTTGTTGCAAGGTCAAGTATGAGTATCTTATCATTACCTGTGTAGATCTGAGTTTTTGTAGATATCGGCGAAATCAACACCTAAAGCTAATTCTTGTGCTGTTGTGGTAACTTCTAACATCCAAGTCGCTGGATTGTATCCTTCTTTAATTTTGCTAACTCCTTGAATTCCCTATAGAAAGATGAACACTACAGTGTTAGATGAATAAATTATATTAAACCATGCAATTTAAGGCCCTTCATTTCATCTTACCTCAAAATACTCAATAAGATGTTTAGAATGGTGTCCTAATGGCCCGACATATATTTCCTCTCCTCCTCGCTTCATAAGGAATAACTGCAATTCCATGTTCTCTTTAGACACAAACTCGTACAAAGAACCAACAAAAGCACAATAAATTCTTTTTGAATTGAATTTCAAGTCCCTTACCTCATCAAATGCTTCAAATATGTCAATACTTGGCTGATGGATAGTACACACAACTGTTCTTCCAGTGTCTACTGTGTTCCTAACTGTTCTCATAACAATTGCTGCAGCTCTCGCATCAAGCCCTGAAGTTGGCTCATCCATGAAAATGATCGAAGGGTTTGCTACAAGCTCTACTGCAATCGTAAGCCTTTTTCGTTGCTCAGTTGATAAACCATTTACACCAGGTAAACCAACCAGTGCTTGCCTTAACGGATTCAATTCCACGAGTTCCATGACTTCCTCGATGAACATCTGAAACAAAAGTATTAACTTCAGCCATACCAAAATGATCATTTGGAAAAATGGGTTATTTTGTGGGACTCTATCAGTAGGCAATGAAGGGGTGTCAAAACTAAAAACTTCTTGACTTCAACAAGTCCTTGGAGTTTGAGAACGAATTGTGTTTATTGGGTTATCTTAGTAAAAACCTCTAAACATATATCAAAGAAGATTTAGAGACATGAAATAGCTTAAAGTTTCATGAATGCCAACCTTTCTAGTTTCAGCTGTAACGTCAGCAGATAATCGAAGCCAAGCAGAATACATCAAAGACTCGTACACGGTGACATGAGGAGAGTGAATATCATTTTGTTCACAATATCCAGATATTCGAGCAAATGTTTCTTGTTTCTTCTGGAAACCTGAAACTGTGATGTTCCCATCTATATAACCACCTGTTTTTCTACCAGCAAGCACATCCATAAGAGTGGTTTTACCCGCACCACTAACACCCATTAAAGCTGTAAGAACGCCTGGTCTAAAAGCACCACTAACACCCTTCAGTAGCACCAATCTATCTTCAGTAATACCTTGTTGTTTCATTTCCTGAAATGTTCCAAATGAATCGAACAAACTTTTATATCTGTGGACCACATTAACAACAAACAGAATATAATCCAACCGTTGAACATATATGGAATTTATACATGGAACCTTAAGTTACCTGTGGCATATCAACAGAATAAACAACGTTATCAAATGTGATGGAATGTGGCTCAAATGGAAGAACCATTCCCTTTTTCTTGATAGCAATGGCCCCGACAGTTGCCTCTGTCACAGACGAGGACTTCGATGAGATGCTTCTTTGAACCTCCTCTTGAATCTCTGCATATCAAATGGATTAGTATTCTACATAATGCCATGTAAACAAAAACCCTAAAAGAAATATAGGCGAGCTATAATACCTAAGTTAGTTACACGATTTGAGCTGCTTTCATTGTTTGTTAACTGGATGCTTCCACCAACTCCATTGGTTTGTTCATTGCTTTCCGTTTGTTCTGATATTACGGCCCTTGAACTCCCAAATGCTGCATAATTATTTGATAAAATGTAAAAGATTAGCTCTCCATTATGAAGAGGATTACGTTTTAAATAAACAAAGCTATACCCACGTTTTATATAGGTAAGAGCCACAGTGGAAAAACAGTTGAACAATATTATGAAACCAGCCAATCCTCCTGCTCCTATCCAATACCATTTTGATTCATGGAAGAAATCTCTGGACTTCAAAACTTCGATTCCTGCTGGTTCTGTTGAACCCGGAAAAGACTTCAATACAAAAGAAGCTATAATCAGATGATTGTTCTGAGATCAAAGCAAAACTATAAACATTGCAAATTTAAAGTATTACATGACTCCACTGGTGCCCACGGAACTCATTAACCATCAATGCGGATTGTCCATACATCAGAGGAGAAATCCAGTAACCCCATATCCACCAACTCTTTATGTCATCTATGACATTAACAAAAGAAAATGGATTAGAGAAAAAAAGTTAAGTTTGATGTCTAGTGATTTGTCTAAGACTTATCATACCGTGTGCCAAGATAAAGCCACTCAATGCAACAAGTACGAGCAAAGCAAATGAGCCAAAAGTATTAGCAACAATCATGTTTCTAGCAGATGCTGCGATGAAGCGAAACAACCCCGAAGACATCTGGTTAACGAGAACGAGTATGAAGTATTGCCTAAATAGCCTGCATTAGACAAGTTGCTTACACATCAATTTTGGATCAAGATTTAATAGCTACTATATAATATGTACACTACTACTAAAGGTTTCATTTGAAACTTTTATTGCCGTTTCATTTGTTTACCTTTCAACATTCGGATCAAATCCGATGACATAATAGGTAAGAAATACCCATATAGCAACTTCTATAAATGTGATTGGAATCTTGAGTATCCATCTTGGTAAAGCATATGTCCATGCAGGAAAGAATAAGAGGTCTCTTTGCTTGAAAAAGACAGGAAGCTTAGCAATGGTCATAGAAATCTCAGGCATTCCATTAAACATGATCATAATCAAGGCAAAAAAAATTGCCCCCATATAGATTCCTCCGTCAACAATTGAATCTCGGTTCATCTCAGTCCTCAAAAACAGAGTCATAGTAACTATTGCCATAAATGTAAGCTAGTACAGAAAGAAAAAACAAAAAGGAAGTTAGTCGTTGTCATGTAATATAAACCATAACAATTACAGTGCTAGAATTAATTGTCCTTAGCACTCACCTGCATAAATAAGAAGATGTAGACAAAAGAATTTCTCTTCATCAACAGAAACTCCCTTAAGATGTTAGCTTTCAGCAACTCCCACTTTCCAACACCATATTTTTTGGTTGTCAAAGCAGCGGGGTGACTCTTTGCTTTCTCAAATGGAGTTCGAAGTTCATCTTCAAGTTGCAATCCAACATGGAAAGATTGGAATGCCTCAGCAAACTCATCGGCCGTGACAAACCTGTAAGGTTGATCTCTACGTGCCCAATATTGCATTTGATCTTTCCTTGACGTAACCTACAATGAAGAAAGTCAGGTAATGTGATAGAAGATGAACTTTGTCCGAACAAAAGAAAGAAAGAAAACCATTGTCGAGACATACTTCTTGCAAGAAGTCCGCAACGCCTTTTCTTTCAGGACATCTGAAGCCCATAGATTCGAAAAAACTCAGAACGTGTTCACGAGGACCCTGATATACTATCCGACCATCGGAAAGGAGAATAATGTCATCGAAAAGGTCATAAGTCTCTGGAGCTGGTTGAAGAAGAGAAATGACTGCAGTTCCATTAAGGATATGAACAGTTTGCTTGAGGGAGTTTACAATCTGGAAAGTTGTAGAGCTGTCCAGACCAGTAGATATCTCATCCATAAACAGTGCCTTTGCTGGTCCAACCAGCATTTCACCTAATTGCATTGACAGAAATGGATTTCATGATAAAAAATTGAGCCTACTTTGGTAATGGAATCAATGGTTTAATTGATTTTATCAATTACCTGTTGTGACACGCTTCTTTTGTCCACCAGATATACCCCTTAACATTTCATCTCCTACCATAGTGTCTGCGCATACTTCCAGTCCTAAAACCTAAAAATTTCATGCCAAAGGAGTTCAGTAAGTATATATATTTATCTTAGTACTTGGATATCTTTTAGATTCCTTTAACATTACCTTTAGAATGTAATCTGTGATAACATTTACTTCCTGACCTTCAGTTGCTGCTGCCTAATATTTTAAAGGTGAAATGAATCAACAACACAAGTTTAATTCTTTCTACAATTGAAACATAAAAATAATATTCATTACTTCCTACCTTCATGAAGACATCAATATCGGGATCAGGTTTAATATTTGCTTGTTTCTCTCTTCTTGACAATTCTGCCAACATATCTGTAAACATCCAAAACAATAAAATTTCATGCTTTGTAGTGTAAAAAATGTCAAATAATAAATCAAACAAAACTAACCATAACGATCTCCAACCCCTTGGCATCTTGCAGAAAAGGCCAAAGTTTCCCTCACTGTCATTTCTCCTATATGAAGATCATATTGACTGATATAGGCAGCTGTTCTTTGGGGCACAAATTCATTCATCTCATGCCCATTGTATGTTACTGTCCCAGAACACTGAAAGAGAATTTTACTATTGATAATTAGAAATAAAATCAAAGACAACATCCAATGCATTGAACCAAAGTGAACTTTTGTAGAGCACCTTGAGAGCAGTATCAAGCTTTCCAGCTAAAGCCAACAAGAGAGTGGTTTTCCCAGAACTTGGAGGACCCAAAAGCAATGTCATCCTGAAGCAATAAAACTTGATTAATTTCATGATACCCAAAATTTAAATTTAATAGTAAAAATTAAATCTTCATGTTACCTGCCAGGTTTAATGATTCCACTGACGTCTTTGAGGATTGTCAGCTTTTTCTTTCTACTAGAAAGAATTCCCATCTCAACCAATAAGCTCTTTAATCACAATACAAATTCAAATGTCAGGAAACAAACATTAAGGTAATCTGTTTCAGCTAATTTTGATCAATATTTTATAATTACTTTTAAAATTAAACTACAATTATTAAATTAATTCATTGAATCTAATTAATATTATAAAATTTATATTTGCATATAAATATATTTATATACATGTATTTTAGATATATTTGCATATATATAAATAATATGTAATCTATTAAGAAATTAAAAATAGACAATTTATATGTAAAAGAAATTCGAAATGGTATACCAAAACACACCACCAATAGTATTAGGATATACAATACTTAATACCTTGTGTTTAGAACATGAGAAAAAATCTTAATTTTTATGAATATTGGATTTTAAAATTTTTAAAATTCAAAATTAAATTCAGATTTTCTTAAATTTGAAATTATAAAACCAAATATAATTTTTTTGCCAAAATCTTGAATTCCAAACATATCATAAATAGGAAAAATGTAAATGAGCATTTTCCATCCAAGTTGGAACCTACCTCAAATATGTTAGTGACGAAATTAATAACTGTAGGCAAAGCATTGCTTCCTACGTAAGCTTGAGCATCAATATTTAGATGTTGGAATCTGACTTCAATAGTGGGAACTTCGATGCCAACCCTGAGGAATTCCATCGCAAAACATTGGCATCATGTTTAGTTGAATGTAAATTTGTCATTGTAAAATATTTATTGTATATTCTTTAATCACCATTTAATCAACTAAACAAATGTAATACAGTTAGTAATACACATTTTTATCCTATTTTATTTCCAACATCAGCATTTGACTTATTAATTAAGGATGTTCACTATATTTCCGAGATTGTAGAATTGATTCACAATTATATCTAAGTGATAGTTTAAATGAGTAGGTGTGAGTATATAATATTGAGAATCTATTTTATAAAAAAAAAAAAAAAAAAAAACCTAATTTCATACCTTTGGATACGATTCTTGAGCTTGAGTAAGAACTTCTCATTATCTTCCTCAGCAATTTTGACCAACCTCTCAAGCAAAGCCTTCCTCTCTTGCCATCCCATATCGAAAACATCGATTTCATTGGCACCACCTTGAGAGCTTGCCAATATACCTTTCCTTAAACGAGCTACAGTGGGTAGTTTCTCAAGTGCAGCCCACTTTAAAGCTTCTTCATCATCTTCATCTCGAGAAGATCTTGAGAAAACTTCGATGCCATTGTTTCTCCATATCGAAGAACTACCAGACCGTATACTTCTCCTTATACTAGTACTCGCTTTATAAATATCACCCCCCTCCATTACCCAAAACAATTATATCTGGGAGCTCGAAATCAAAGAATAAAAAACGAATGAATAATAATTATATATAGGGATTTGTTTCTGGTATGAAGTTAAAGAGAGAGTTTGATGTTTGGCATATATATAAGGATTACGGGCGACTACAACGCATGGCTGCTGGCGGCCCCATTTTTCTCTTTCAAATGTCAAACTTCAAAAATTTCCAGGTTCTTTCTTTCGCATGGATTGAATTTTGGAATATTTTTTGTTTTCCCTTTTCTTTTAACTGTTAATATGTAATTTTTCCCCGAAATTTGTTTAAAACTATTTAATTGGTATCTAAATTTTTTTTTTAACTTAATGGGTACTTAAACTTGTAATCCGTCAGCTATATTGTTGGCACTTCTGCATTAACACTCTTAATTTGTGCCAATGTGGCACTTATGGTGACATTAATAGAAGTAATAAAATATGCATAATATAATTAAAAATGTAAACATTATATTAGAATAAAGTTTTAGTTAAATGGTAAAGCTAATGTTTTGTCAATATAATTAGTGTGGTTTTAGATTTCACCACTTGCAAGTTTTTCATTGGCTTTTTTTTTTTAACAAATAAAAAAAAATTAAAGTATCATAGAATAAAATAACTTATTTTACTTACAAAAGAATATTTTTATAATTTCTCTAATTAAGTTAATGCTTTATTAACTCGTGACACCAACTTAATAGATGCTTAAATAATAATATAGATTATTTTTTAATATTATTAAAAAAACCTAAATTACAAAATAATCATAATAACACTAGTCCTTATTATAAGAATCTTCAACTCATCTTGATGTGAAAGAGAAAATCCATAAGACTCCCATGCCACTTTTCTTTTTCTTTGAAATTGAATGGCTTCTAGATTAATCCTTAAGTTAAGACTTTTCAACTCATCTTTATGTGAAAGTGAAAATCCAAGAGACTCCCATGCCATTCTTAAATCTATATCAATAAAATATAATTACAAATTTGAAAAAAAAAATCAACTGCAGAAAATATCTTTTATTTTCTATTATATTATTAAATTTTCTATTTAAAAATAATTATAATATCTAATTTAAAATTATTAATTAAAAAATAAATAAAATAGAAATTATGATAATTATATATTTAAAATAATTATAATTTAATAGAAGTTTCTCTGATGAGTAGTTTTGCTAGAATAGGCAACAATGAAACCATTATTTTAGTAAATTATGTGGAGAAGGGTAGTGATATTGATCCACAAGAAGCTCTGTGAGCTCTTGAAATAGTGGAAGCTAATTTGAGGAAAGTTGAAGGCAAGATGCAAACTATACAGGCAAATCTAGCTCTTAGACGGGCTAAGGCACGAGTCGATGCTATCAACGCGATTTTGTAACGAGTTGGTTAATCGAAAGAATTTCCGGAGAAATAGAACTTCTGTTTATACATCCCATTTTGATTCTGTCGATTAAATAGAATCAAATACAATCAAAAGTGGAATCAAATTTTGATCTGACAAGAAAATTGAAAACGGAAATAGAATAGGATGAAAAAGATAGAAAATCAATAAAAGAAAGTGGGTAGAAAAACTTATTAGACATCGGGATCAATAAACCCTAAACCCTAAACCTATTATTGGATTTAAACCGATGACTCTCGCCGTATAAAAGCAATACTCTAATCGTTGAATTAAATAGGTCATTTATTATCATATGGAATCATAAAGAGAAAGAAAACGGCCAATCAAACCGATCAAAAGGGTATGATTATGATGTTGGATCATGTAATATTGATCTTGACAATAAATTATCTACATAATATGATAAAATATGTATCACAAACACAAGGGCTATAGCTTAGTTGGTAGAGCACCTCGTTTACACGTGCGCCAATGTTTTTCAGGGAAGTCTATCATGCAACCAAAAGAATTAATCTTTTTAAAAAATCGATGTCTTACTCCATTACTTTGAAGAAACAAAACAAGAGAACAATAGCTTGAAAAATGGTTCGGTTCGATTTGGGTGCCGTTTAGGCAAGATCTGAATCAAACCCATCATTGGTTTGAAATATTGATAGGGTGAATACCCGGTCTGTTCAATGCTAGACATAAAGAGTATAAAGACCTCAAAAATGCTCTTTTCGTCCTATAAATCTTAAGGTGTATGAAGTTTCATGTTTAATTTTTTAATCAAGATCGTAGATGCTCCATTTAACTTAGGTTGATCTAGGCCAGAAGCAGACCTACGTCAAGATAACCCTTCCCCTCTTTGAAACACTTTGGAAGTGCTCCTGTATCAATAATGAATCAGAGCACACGAAACCATCTTTGTGATAATTACATATTTAAAAATAATTAAATTTAGCATAAAAATAGGGAAAAATTTATGATAATTAATTATAATTTACAATTGTTAGTTAAATTTTTTTTTTTGACATAAACAAAAGTTGTATTATTTTATAGATGTAAA
Organism: Gossypium australe; assembly: GCA_005393395.2. Classification (NCBI taxonomy): domain Eukaryota; kingdom Viridiplantae; phylum Streptophyta; class Magnoliopsida; order Malvales; family Malvaceae; genus Gossypium; species Gossypium australe. The sequence goes on along the minus strand of CM016620.1, from coordinate 107,652,454 downwards.
ATAAAGTATTACTTGAATAAAATTCTAAACATATTAATTATCACTTAATTAATAATAGAATAAAATATGTTAATTAGTCATTATTTTAAATCATGTTACTCTGTATTAATTACATAAAATAAAATAAAATTATATTTTAAATATGTTAAAAAATATTTTAATTATTTATTCAATTAAAATATATTACACTAATTATTATAATTAAAAAATATAATATTTAAAAAGTTAATGTAAATCACACACAACACAACGCATTAGAAAGCAGTAAAATTAATAACCAAATAAGTTCCAATATTTATGCTGCCATCAGATTACACGACTGTTGACAATCAATCCAATTTTTTAGAACCATCATTGTTGCGTCTTATTTCTTAACAAATTTTGGAGTCAAAAAAACTTAGGTGAAATTGTTTTGTTTGTTCTTCTTTTTCACGTGTTAATTAGATTAATCAAATCCAATGTATTGTGTTGAATTCAACTTGAATTTAGCAATGCTAGAAGTAATTCGACACCAATTTCAACTACTTCGGGCATAAATATTCAAAAGTGCAGAAAAATAAACAATATACTAGATGTTTACGAAGTATTGTTTCTTTACATCTACGTAATTTTGTTTAAAGAGAATATTTACTATCTTAGTACATCGTACAGTAAGTGATTTTAACATCCAAAATTCACTGTCGAAACCATTTTTTGTAAAATGGAGTAGACTTTGATTTTGAAAATGAAAACGAAAACGGGAGTCTCCACTAATCTTATTTTGAAAATGAAACGAAAACGGGAGTCTCCACTAATCTTTTTTGATGAGGTGTGATCGGGTCACCTCGTAATTCAGTCATTTTAATAATAGATTTGATTTATTAAAACAACAGTTTTGGTCTATGAAATTCAGAAAAACGGGTTCGGGAGTCGATTACGCACGAGGAATTATCAGCACCCTCGTGACACTCAAAATTGGTACCTAATTGATTATTTGATGTCTTTATGTCGAAAATTTGAAAAGATTTTAAAATACGATCCTCTTTATTTAAAAGAAAACTTGAATAAATTAAAATGGATGCTAAGGCCCTCTTATCTCGAAGAAGTAAACTGAGCTTGTCTTTCGACTTTTAAAACTCATATTTAAGCTTGAGGAGGATATTCGGTTATTTGGATCAAATGAAAAACCGGAACCCAGTAAGTTAGGGCACTATTTCTCGAAATTCCAAATACAGAATATTGCCTTTGTTTTTTAGAAATCATTATCCCGAGATAACAAAACGTCACATCCAGTGAGTTAGGACACGACAATTTTGAATTCTCGAGAATAAGTTTTTATTTAACTTTTATGCTTTGATTTTACAAAGAAAATAATTGGATCTTTAGACTCGATGAAAAAAATCGAAACCCAATAAGTTAGGGCACGATTTCTTTCAAACCTTAAAACGCAGAGTATTCACTTGTTTTAAAACAAAAATTTAAATGGATCGGATTAAATGGAATATGATCTTATGGCAAGATGTGAAATGAATTTCAGTGCTAATATATGTAACAAAATAATGATAAGGACAAATAATAAATAAATATAGATAATGAACAATCGAAATTTGAAAGTATGTACAACAAAATATAAGTACATAAATGAATAAATAATGAAATGGCAATAATAAGTATAAAGTTTAATAAACTAAATAAAAAATAGAGTAAAAATAAAAATATGATAATTAATAAACAAAAAAGCAAATTAATTTTTTTTAAATGAGTAAATAAACGTTTAAAAAATAATGGTAATAAAATAAAGATAGAGTACTAATAATGATAGTAATAATAATAGGAATATAGGTAATAATAACAAGAACAATAGATATAAAAAACAAAATATATATCTATATATACCATTTAAATTTACCATTTAAATTTCTTAAGAATATAAAAAGGATAACAAACAGATATATAATAATAATAATAATAATAATAATAATAATAAATAATAATAATAATAATATAATAATAATAATTGTAGAGGCTCATTTTTGCCCGAGGCCCGTAGAATAAAAATAAAAAATAAAAATGCCCATTTCTTTATTTTTACAGTCCATTTTTGCAAAATTAAAACAAGCCCAAATACAACACTCAAACTCGTAGCCCATTTACCATCAGCAACCCAAACCAACCTAAGACCCACACCTAAACCCACTAACCCGAAACCTATGTGGCCCAAGGGAGCCCAAAACCTTCGGCAGTCAGGAGACCTAGGGTTTTCTGGAAACCCTCGCGCCGCAAAGGAAAAAGCCCGATCGTCGCGCCGCAACACCAGCGCCCAACAGCTCCTTGCGCCTACGCTGCCTTCGATTGCGACAAGTTCACCGCCCGAATCCCGCACCACCGCCGAGACTCTCGTTGAGTGCCTGCACAAGAAAGGAAACAAAACAACATCAGATCACAGCAAACATGGAAATTGTTTTATTTCTTTTTTTATTTTACATTTCGAAAGGCTATAAAAGCCTGATTGTAAACTTCTAAAAGGGGAATTTTTCACGAATACACAGATAGAAACAAATAATACAAAAATATATTTAAATTCCAAATAAATAAAAGGTCGAAACTTTGCAGAGGTGATTTTATATATTTCATTCTTTTTTTTTATTTTTATTCACGCATATAAACAGTATAAAAAAAGGGGTTTACCTTTCAAGTGCTAAATCTGGCGGTTCGGCCTCCGGCTACCGTTCGTGACGGCGCGTGGCCTAGTCAGACGACCGAGACCAGACGAGAGGGCGAGAGGATTTCAGAGTTTTTTCAAAGTTTTTTTTTAAAAAACAAATGTTAAAATGATTTTTTTATTAAAACTGATTTATATAATAAGTTTGAAACGACGTCGTTTTAGAAGTCCATGATCCGCGCGTTGACTCGACCCGGGAAGGATCCGCACGTTTTCATTGAATGGTAAAATTGTCATTTAAGCCCTTCCGCATTTTCAATTTGTTTAATCTAATTTTTTTATTTTTAATTTGGCCCTAAAACTTATATTCTGTTTTATTTTAATCCTCAAGCTCTTTAAAGGAAAAATTGGAACGACGCCGTTTTGGAAAGAGGCTTAATTTCCATTTTAATCCCTGACATTTAATGCGCGTTTTTGATTCAATCCTTTTAATTTGTTTTAATTGTTGTTTAACCCCTGCTTTCTTTGTTTTATTTTTTATCCTCTTATTTTATTATATTAATATTGTATTAAAATTTTTTATTATATTAAAATCATATTATTTTCTATTTTATCAATGAAAGGTTTACGTGTTATTTTTTATACTCAATATTTTTAAATATTCATTATTATTATTTTTATGTTATTTAATTATTTTTGCATATTATTTTATAATTTTTATGTTTGTTATTGTATTATATATATTTAATTTTGTATATATAGTATTATATTATATTATTTTCTAAAATTTTACTTGGCATAAAATTATTTATAATACATATTTTTTTTTATAAATATATGTATTAGATTATTGTAAATCTAATTTTATTTAAAGTTATATATTATTTATTCTTTTAACAATATATTTTTTATACAAATATATATTATTTTTGATATTGCTACTACTATTATTTTATTTATAACTAACCCTAGTATTATTAGTATTATTATTAATTTTATTATTAATATTATTTATGTTATTTTCATTACCATTGTTTTTCATTTTACTATTATTTTTATATTAACCTACATTATTATTTTTACTAATATATTCTTATTGTACTACTATTTTTACTTTAATGTAGTTATTTTAGTTGTATTTTGTATTGTTTATATTAAATGCTAACGTATTAGAATTGTTTTTTAATATTTGTGTACAATAGTTTATAAATGCAATATTGTCACATGGTTATTGTTTGCAATAAAAATTCATTTTTTTTTTGCAAAATTACTATATTTATCCAAAGGTTTTAAAATAAGGCAATGTTTTTTTATTTAGAAATTCGGGAAATAGTGCCCTAACGTGCTGAGTTGCGATTTTCCATTTGGCTAAATAACTAAATATCCTTTTAATAAATTTTGTAAATCATGAGATGATATTAGTTACGAGTGTTTAAAAAATATCGTGTCCAATCGTGCTGGATGTGATGTTTATATTCATTCGGAACGAAGAACTCTCAAAATTTTAAATCAAATTGCTCGAAGTTTTTTTTAGAAATCATATTTTTAAAAGTTTTTTTAAAAAAAATAAGGCAATGTTTTGGTATTTAAAAAATCGGGAAATAGTGCCCAATCGTGCTAGGTTTCGATTTTCCATTTGGCTAAATAACTAAATATCCTTTTAACAAGTTTTGTAAATCATGAGATGATTTTGATTACGAAGGTTTTAAAATATCATGTCCTATTGTGCAGGATGTGATGTTTATATTCCTTCGGAACAAAGAAATCTTAAGCTTTAAATAAAAAAACTTATTCTTGAGAACTCAAAATGTTGATCTTAACTTACTGGGTGTGATATTTTGTGTCTTGAGGTAAGAATTTTCTAAAATAAAGATGCACCTAGGTTCGAAGTTATAAGATGCTGTATCCTAACTTACTGGGTGTGGTATTTTTATTTCTTTGAAATAGGTAAGTCTTGGTTTTTCTTCTAATAAGGGATCTTATTTTAAAACTTTTTAAATTTTAACATTAGGACATGATTTTATCAATTAGGTACCAATTTTTGGGCGTTATGAGGGTGCTAATCCTTCCTCATACGTAACCGACTCCCAAACCTATTTTTTGTTTTTCGTGGATCAAAATTAGTATTTTAAAATAAAATGTTTTTTAAGGTGATCCAATCACACCTAAATAAAAAGGGATTGGTGGCGACTCCCATTTTGTTTTTAAAGTCGATCTTCATTTTTTCAAAACTCGAATTTTAAAATTGTTTCGACAATAATAATAAATAATACATTAACGAACAAACAATAATAATAATAAAATAAATAAATAAATAAGAATAACATCAATCATTAAAAAATAAAAGAATAAATAAACAGGTAAAACAAATACATAATTTAAATTTAAATAATTAAAGGTAAATGAACAAATAAACAAATAGATATAATAGATATACATAATAGATGAATATAACATTAGGTGAAAATAAAAATTCAAACATAACAAAAAAAATATCAATAAATAATAAAACAAATGGATAAATAAACAAAAATAAATGAAAATATAAACACATTATATAAAAGGGATTGAGATTAATTAAATGAAGGATGAAATCGAAATTAAAATAAAGTCAAAAGAACAAATTATAAATAAATAAAAGAAAAGGGTTGAACGGAGGACCAAAATGAAACTCGCGTGAAACTGTGAGGACTGATGAGAAATTATTCCCAAGCCCTATGCGCAGCGTTTCAATATGGACCAAATTGAAGCAATGCAAAATTATGCGGCAAGATTTAAAAAATAAAATAAAATAAAATAAAAGCAACAAGGGCAGAATTGCAAAGCGCCACAAAAGAGGAGGGACCGTGCGCTCAAATAGCCTATTTTCCAAAGAAACGCGCGGATCCTCAGCCAGCGGGTCTGGTCTCAGGTCGACGCCTTGAAACGATGCCGTTTTGCGGGTGTGCGTATTGAATCAAAACAACGTCGTTTTGATTCACAATATAAGTCAAAATTTTGTCAAAAAATTCATATAGCCCATCCTTTTTAAAAAAAACTTTCAAATTCTCTCAAACTCCATTTTCCCCGATCTAGGATCCAGTCATCGGACCGTCGGTTGTCCGCCGGCCACCGACACCGCCGCCGTCGGCGGTGGTCGAAAAAGCTAAAACCCCTTCTTTTTTTGCGTTTTTTGAGTTGAACTCGAATTTAGGGTTAAAATAACCTCAAAGACCCTTAAAACTGAAAAAAAAAGACAGAAAAGAAACGATAAAAAGAGGGGACTTTTCAGTTCCCAATAGTCGCCGGTGGGGTCTTTTTGGACGAGCCCACTAACTCGGCCACCCTCAAGACCGGAGGAGCCTCCGATCGCGGCGTCAAAGGTAATGGATTCCATCCCCTTTCCCTTTTTTTTTTATTATTACGTTATTCTTTTAGAACATTAGTAAAAAATAAAAATAATAAAATGAACACCTTCTCTTTCGCGATTTAATTTCTTCTCTGTTCCCCCTGAATACATTGGTTTTGGATGGCTTTATAGCCAACGAAAATTACAAAAATACTAGTTTTTTCACTACTGCTGGTCTGCTGTCCTTTGTTCTGCTGCTGTTTTCTTTTTTGTCTTCTTTTTGCCATTTTTGCAAGTCTTCGTGAGGAGGTCAACGAGGCTGCTTTGGCCATTCTGGTGCTACATCAGCGGAGGAACCGCCCTCGGGCGATGTGCGCGCCGACACCACGTGGGGAACGGCGTTAGGGTTTCTGACCTTTCTTCTGCTAAAATTCGGTTTAGATTTTGGGCCATTCTGAGCCCGTTTTAGTTGGGCTAGTGATTTGTTATTGGGTTTGGGTGTTGCCTGGACTTTTGGGTCTGTATTTGGCCCAGAGCAAAATTTGGGCTCTACACTCACCATTTTAAACTTTTCACTTTTGTACCTAAGATTTAAATATCTTCCCTCTAAATTTTTCTTCTTGAAAATTTAAAACCTTAACCAAGTCGCACACTTGATTATTACAATGTAATGCACTTACAAAAACATTCCTTACTAAACAAAGTAAAGCGCTTTCAATCGGTACAATACTTACACAAGTTCTAATAAAATATAAGTGAACATGACTTGTTAGCATACTTATTCTGTTGTCATTAATTATCCCTGAAAATAAATAAGATAAACAATACACATAATTTCTTCAGAATTCCACAAGATAAGTCTTCAATCGATTTGATATCTTTCCTTCAATGGTCTTGAGTCGATTCAATCCATAAGATAATGGATGATATTGCTTCGATCTAATCCAAACAAATCTTCAAGATCTCTTACTAAAAGTAGTTTGGATATCAAGGATGAGTTGACAAGTATTTCAACCAACTAAAAAAATTATAACCCGAATATATTTGTTGCCAGAATTTGCCGATCCAAACATGATAATTTTACCGTGTAGCCAATGCTACTACCGATTGACACTGATCCAAACACTCTTTAAAAAAATCCCTCAACATATTACTTTTCTTGTGTTCCAAAATTTAGATACCTTCTAACTTGTATATAAGTTTTAAAAAAAATCAAAATTTTACAAACAAATGTCATTAAATACAACATTTAGATAATTTATTTATGGGAGTAATTTATTTTAAAATTATCTTAAAATATATAATTTTTAAATATTAATAAAATAATGTCACATCATCAGGGATATAAATATTATTATATATCCATTTATATATAATATCCTTTTTGATTTAATTTAAAATTAGTTGAATTTAGAAAAGCCACCAACGATGTCATTCTTGTACTATAAGTAACAAAACAACTTGAAGAACAAGGAATGAGTACTAATAAAGTCTTACAATAATAAGGTTAAAATGTGCTTATAGTACCTATACTTTTTCGAAAATTTAAAAATTAATCTTTGTAGTTGTATTTAGTCTCTTTACTTTTCAGATTTCAAAATTTAGATCTAATTGTTAACACTGTTAATTTTTTTGTTAAATTGGTTGTTGTGACATTTTGAAATTTAAAAAAAAAAAAATCACTCACTTGATAGTCATAATTAATTTCAAATCTATTTTGCTCACAATTAATCTATTTTTTAATTTTAATATTGTACATATTCCATGTATTAGTAATTAATTTCAAATATTACATTTCATTATTTATTATATGTTATTTTAAAATTAACATCTGTATTCTAAGCACTTAATTTTACACAATGATAAAATTTCAAAAATATATTAAAGTTTTTTTTTTTTTTTTTGCTTTAGGTATTGTAATCAAGGGTGTAGTTAGGGGTCTGACTGGGGTCTCGCCCCCTCTAAATGGAAAATTTTTCATTTAGGTCCCTTTAAAATTTTTAAAATTTTATATTAGTAAAGGTAAAATTACACTTTGGCCCCCTTAAAAATGATAAAAAATTGATTTAATCTTTTAAAATTATAAAGATATAGACTATTAAAATTATGAAATTGCATTTTTACTATCGTAAAAATTATAATTTAATTTCGACCCCTAAAAAAATTTCTAAGTTTACCCCTGATTATAATACTAGAAACTAGTAGTTGATAGTAATTATATAACTTTATTGAAATTATATATTAATATAAACCTTTAATAAAATTATAAAAATTTATGTAGATATTTTTATCATTTTAACTTATTTTCAACAAAACGTGATAATTCTTGAAAAAATAAAATAAAGTGAGGCCCCATTATTTGATTTTCTAGATAGAGAAAACATTGTAAGAAGGGTAATCTTTGGCCATTTCACCATTTGCGAATTCAATAACATTATAATTGACTTATTCAAAACAAATTTAGAGTTGAGTTCTTCGGTTACAAGGCTTCTCTTTTGATAGTAACATTTGGATCCCTCTATCGATTTTATGTTTTTCTTAAAAAAAAAAATTAAAGATAATTTTGTTTTAAACTTTACAACTAATTTGTAAAGGTATCATAGAGGTCATTGTACTAAAAGTTGGATTACATTTTGTGTCCTCCACTAAAAAAGATAGATAAATTAGTTCATATATATTAGATCAAAGAATGACTAATCTTTCTATTAAAAATTCCATCCCTTTTGCTGTTAAAAATTGGTCTCTATATGTCAACATGAAGTACACATAGCAAGCCACGTGTTACTATTTGGTTGTTCCATCAACCACACCGGTACAAATGAATGGAACTTCTAAAAGAATTTGCTCTTTGGTCTAATGTACATGAACTAATTTACTTATTTTTTAGTAGAAGAAACAAAATACAATCTAACTCCTAATATAAAGGCATCTATAATATTTTTACCACATCTAATTGCTTTCAAGAATTTCGTGTACCCAAATTCAAAATCTTGACCAAATAATTTAGTTTTGACTTTGCCTTAAAAAATAGCTTTGATTTTATAGTTTAATGTAATTTGATCGCAAGTCATAATTATATAATGTTATAAATGAAAATCGTACATTGCTAATAGAAATATTTACAATAAAGAAAGAGATTATGTATAAGGTTAAAAACTATTATTAGTTCCTATACTTTGACAAAATTTGTGATTTAGTCTTTATACTTAAAAAATTGAAATTCAAGTCCTCTTAATTAATCTCATTACAGGTCCGAATTTTATTTAACTATGGCATGATTTACATGAATGGAGCATGAAATATGACGATCGGATTTACACGCATGCATAAGATGTAATATTATAATGTAAACATTAAAAAAATATGTTAAGTTGTCTATTCTTAAAATTTCAATAAAAATAAAAAATATTTAATATTAAATTAAAACATAATAGAATAAAAAAAATAGTAAAAACGGATTTAAATGAATTAAGTTAGCTATTTACAAATATGAACGAATTCGAACAAAATCTTAATTATATATTGTAAGGGCCAATTTTTAGAAACTCACAAGCCCAATACCAATACCAAAACCAGAAAAATAAAAAGGCTGTTACAACAGTCCAAAATACAATGGCCCAACATCGAAGCCCAACACAACTTAAGGATTTTCAGGGTTTTCAGAAACCCTAGCAGATGACCTTTGGTGCTGCCGCCAACGGTCCCAACTCAGCACGTCGCCCCCACGTTGCACAGCTCCTTTCTGCATCATGCGCGCCTCCAGCACTTGTGTGAAGAGTCCCTCTCCACCACGATGCTTGCCTACGAAATAGAAAAGAACAGTTGTAAATAAAAAGGCTATAAAAAGCCAAATCAGATCAGTAAAAAAGATCACTTTTTTTTACGACTATATACAAACACACGAGCAAATAGTCTTTTCGGAGCAATACAACAGAATTAAGAAGGTTTTCTTTTTTTCCTTTTCGTTATTTTATTTAAGTCTGTTACCCTTGTATAGTTTTTTTTTTCCATATTTTTTTCAAAAGAACCCGTTTAATATAATAGATCTACAAAAAAAATACCGGTTTCTTTGTTTTGGCGGTCGACCGGACGCCGGATTGGTGGTGTCACGGCGGCGCATGGAAGGTTAAAGGAACTCAAACCCTAACAAGATGAAAAAGGGAGGTTCTGTTTTTTTTTTTTTTTTTAGAAACAGATAGGAGAAATGAAGAAAGACTTTTGGTTTTTATGCTTTTAAGCATAACAATAAAACGGCACCGTATTTGTTAAAGGGGGGGACTCCGCGCGATCACCTGTTCCACAGGTGTATTTGCGCATTTTTACCCTAAATGGGTAAATTGCGCAATGGGTCCTCCCTGTTGCGTCCCTGTTTCGATTGCATCCCTCTTCAACTTTCTTCTTATCTTTTAAATTTGCCCCTGAATTTTATGCACCGTTTCGATTTGGTCCGCGTTCAGGCGCAGTATTTGGAAACTTGGGATAATTTCATGTTTAGTCATTTAAGATTGTGCGCACAATTAAATTTGGTCCTTTTCCTTTTATTTGCTTCGCGATTTTGCCCCAAAACTCCTATTTTTAATTCGATTTAATCCCTTTTCGTTCATTTTGGCTATTTTATCATTAAATTAATTATTTTTAATATTGTTTATTACTTTTATGTGTATATTATTATTATAGCCGTATTCTCTATATTATATCTACTGTTATTATATATGTTATTATTTTTATTATCTATTATCATTATATCTATTACTTTATTATTATTAATTTTTTAACTATGTTTTTATTAATACTATTATTTTTTTACTATTACTTTAATAATTATTATAGTTACTATTCATATCACTTTTATTTTCACTACTGTTTTTTAAGTATTATTATTATTGTTCTATTGATAAATGTTGTTTTTTACTAATACTATTATTATTATAAGTATATACTTACTATTATACGTACTATGATTTTATATATTATTTTTATTTTTTTACATACTATTATATCTATTTATATATTTTGGTTTACTTTAATTGTTTTATTATTTATTATTATTTTTATATCTACTATTTTTATTATTATCAGTATACCTATGTTTCTTTTACTACTATTTTTTATTAATGTTAATATTATCACCATGATTTTTATATTCATTATTAATTATTTGTTATTAGTGTTATATTACATTAGTAGTATTATTATTATTGTTTATTTTTCCCCCTTTGTGTTCATTATTGTCATTCCCTATTAATCGTGTCTACATTTCTGTAACACCCCAAACTCGGCCTAGAAGTTAAGCCCAAATCTGGCGTGTCACATGGCAGTGTTTTTTTTTTTTCAAACCATCTGTAAGATTGTTAAAAACTTGTTTAAGAATTACAGCCTCTTTGTTAAAACCCAAAACACTTAAGCAATTGTTATCTACTTGAAAACGTAATTATTTTTAAAAACCTTTTTGGTTGTGAAAATATATTTGAAATAAACAATTTACGAAAATGGGACGTTTGGGAATAGAGTTGCAGAAGCATTTTGAAAGAAAATCCGAGGCCTGATTACAACATTTAACCCAAAATAGTAGAGTAATAAAATAAACAAGAAAGTAGTCCGAAGTCCAAATAAACCATTTCTAAAGTATGGTCTCCATCGAGTCATCCAAGGCCCAAGTCCACGTCACTGAGCATTACCTGAAAAGGTTAAGAGAAAGGGGGGTGAGTTACAAGAACTCAGTGTGTAATCCCCTTACCATCATCCACTGGGTCGGAACACACATAGCAATATTTTGGGCCTAAGCCCATTTACAATTATAACATAATAACATGTATATAATATGCATATGATATGCAAATCCCAAACCAAACCTAATTTCCATCCGCTACACACCACCTGTACCAACCAGCACACCTGTGGGGATCAAGTCAACCCACCCCGCCAACACCCAATCGCAAGCATAAAGCCATTTAAAATGTTTGTGGTAGAGCCACCGAACTAGATTGTGACAGAGTCACCGAACTAGATTGTGGCAGAGCCACTGAATTGGATTGTGACAGAGTCACCGAATTAGATTGTGGCAAAGCCACTAGCACTTCTCGTCAATTTTATCCCAACCCATGCAATCATGTATGCATATACAAAGCATAACAATATTCATAGAATAATTTCATCAGAAGGCCCATAATACAAGTTGGCCCATTAAGCAATCTAGCAATTTGGCCCATTAATCAATCTTAACAATTTGGCCCATTAGGCGATCTAGCAAATTTTGGCCCATTAATCAATCTAACAAAATTTGGCCCATTAATCGATCTAGCAAATTTTGGCCCATTAATCGATCTAGCAAATTTTTGCCCATTAAACGATCTAGCAAATTTTGGCCCATTAATCGATCTAGCAAATTTTGGCCCATTAATCGATCTAGCAAATTTTGGCCCATTAATCACATGAGGCCTTTTTTTTTTCAAATTTCACACTTGGCCAATTTATCAAAATAATTCATATGGCCCAAAATATCACTTTTTAACAAAATAACCCATTAAGGGCAAATCCGTAATTCCCACAACCTTAATACCGGTTTCATGTATTTACACAAAAAGTGTTATTACACTGTATTTTCCGATTTTACAAATTTTACAATTTATTCTAATGCTTACGGTATAATATCTAACCCATGAGATAAGTGTGAAATTACACACTCTGGCCCATATCACAAATATCAAACTGCCCATATATCAAATAACACATTTGGCCTATAAAGGGTATTTTCGTAATTCGGTCCATAGGGACATTTCGTAATTCGGCCCATTAGGGGCATTTTCGTAATTCGGCCCGTAAGGGCATTTTCATAATTCGGTAATCGTACCCACTAAGGGTAATTCGATAATTTACTCTCTAAGGGAAATTCAGAAATTTTACCCACCAAGGATATTTAGGTAATTTTGCAACCTAGGGGTATTTCGGTAATTTACCCTCCAAGGGTATTTCGGTAATTTTGCAACCCAGGGAATTTCGATAATTTACCCTCTAAGGGTATTTCGGTAATTTTGCAACCCAGGGATATTTCAGTAATTGCACAACCCAGGGGTTTTTCGGTAATTTGCACAACCCAGGGGTATTTCGGTAATTTCGCAACCCAGGGGTATTTCGATAATTTACCCTCCAAGGGTATTTCAGTAATTTCGCAACCTAGGGAATTTCGGTAATTTACCTACCAAGGGTAATTCGGTAATTTTCCTTCCAAGGGTAAATTCGGTAGTTTTACCCATCAAGGGTAATTCGGTAATTTACCTTCCAAGGGTAAATTCAGTAGTTTTACCCACCAAGGGTAATTCGGTAATTTACCCTCCAAGGGTGATTTCTGTAATTTCATATTCAACGGTGTTTCCGAAGGCCTACTATCGCCTCGAGTGGCATAGAATTCTATTTGGGTCTCTTCGGAACTATTGGGTCAAAAATCCATTTTAGGCCCAAACGGGGTAATTTCGTAATTCTGGACTTAACTACTAATTTGGGCATAAAAATTTAAAACTGTCCATCTGCGTCATACTGACTAAATTGATTATAACTCGAGTTAGGAAACTCGAAATTTAGATCCGTGAAATTTCCTTGAAACTAGACTCATATATCTTCTTACTGTAATATTTCCGGAATTTTTGGCGTAGCCATTTAGAACAGGTTATTCCTTAAAGTTTCCCTTGTTTCACTGTCCAATGATTCTAACCTCTCTTACCTTAATTTCAAATATCTCATGTACGGTTTTCATATACTGTTCCAACTTGTTTCTCTTGAAAATAGGCTCACTAAGGAATCCATACATATAAATTATAACCCATAATTCATTTTGTACAATTTTATATGATTTTTCTAAAACAGATCAGTGAACCCCGAAGTTAATCAGAACCAGTCTCACTAAAATCAAGATATCTCAGAATATAAAATTCGTTTTCCTTCTCTGTTTCTTCCATATTAAAATAGACACAGTAAGATTTAATTTGATATCTTATTCACTTTCTAATTCCTTTTCTCCTATTTTTAGTGATTTTTCAAAAACAAGTCACTGCTTCTAATCGAAACTATTTTATTACGAAATACGATTACCACTACGATCATACGCACGCCCGAGTGATCACGGATGTCGGTTTTTAGTTTTCTTCGGTATTTCAACCGATTAACAGCATATTTCATACAAGCTTTCAGAGAAGTGTGAGATTACACACCATTTCAGATATGTATATGGAAGGGTATGAGATTACACACCTTATTCGGAATCCGTAACGCGATGCTCTCCGCGGTACCTAAAGGTACAATCGGTCAACAATTAGTCCAAAGCCCAATTTACAACTTCAACCAAGTATTGCGATTGATTAACAATCTATATCACTTACCAACAATCCGAGTCTCTTATTACGAGGGATAGATGATCGGGCGATTTGATTCCTTGTTGACATTGGATTCGATTTCCACCACTTGACTTATGGCTAGAATGATACACGACCATCCACTTAGAACACGATTTAATCGAAGAAAAGAGTGTCTACCCAAATGAGAAAGAATTTATGAAGGAGTGATTATGGATTGAGAGGTTCGGTATTGACTTGAAGTTGTGGCAATGAGAGGAGAAGTTGGAGAAAAGAACACAAAAGGATGCCAAAAGAAAATTAGGCCTATCAAGCACCAAAAATCCTACCAAATGACTAAAGCAAATTCAGCTACCCTCTCCTTCACCTCAAGCGTCCATGCCTTTGCAAATAAGCCAAAATTTACCAACTCAAAACTTTAAAAAAAAAAAAAGCAACATGCTCCATTATTTTCCTCTTTACCATAAACTTTAGCCACCTTTCCATAATTTAAAAAGTCTACCTTACCTAATATCCCTTATTTTCCTCCTTACCATAAACTTTAGCCACCTTTCCATAATTTAAAAAGTTTACCTTACCTAATATCCCTTATTTTCCTCCTTACCATACCTTTCCATAATTTAATAAGTTCACCTTACCTAAAATCCCTTATTTTTCTCCTTACCATACCTTTCCATAATTTAATAAGTCCACCTTACCATAATTTAAAAGTCCAATTTTGCCTTATTTAAAAGCTTGGCCGATATTTAGGGAAAGAGTACAAAATTAATAGTCAAAATTTGCACACAATGGGATTTGAACCTCTTCCCTCAAGGTACTTCACTTAATGCCATAACCTCCTTGCCATGTAACGGCCTAATTTTCAGTGGTGTCGGAAATGGTGATATGAGATCACTAAATCCGGCAAGTAAGATTGAATAAGATAGTAATTTAATATTTATGAGTCAAGTGAGAATTTAGAAGAATTTGTGGATTGGTGAATTTAGTGAATTAAAAGAATTTATTAGGTCAAATGGGTCAAAAACGAGGTATCGAGACCTCAAATTTGAAAATCGAGCCATAAATATTTTTAGAAATATTTATGGAGTGTTATTAAGTTAGTATTAAAGTTTGGTTGAGAAATTTAAATGTTTGGGTAGCCAATTTAATAAAAAGGACTAAATTGTAACAAATGCAAAATTGCTAGAAGAATTAAATAGCTCAAGTGTTAAAAGAAAGAGGATTTATAGGGCAATTAACCCAAATGTGAAAAGGCTGGACGGCAAGTGGAAGAAAATCATCACAAAGATAAGGATAATAAGGGCAAAATTGGAATTTTGTAGTTTTAATATGTTATTAAGATAAGATTGAAAATAATCTAGAGTAATCTTCACAATTATCTCAGCCAAAAACGTCAGAGGAGTTCTGGAGAAAGCTTGTTTTCATACTATTACATCCTGTGAGTTTAATTCATGCTTTTTCTTGATAATTTTTATGTTTTTATGACTTTTACAACTAGATCCACTTATAGAATTCATTAGTTTTTGATTTTGTGGGTAAAATTAAAAGTTACCCTTGCTGAGAAATGGAATTTTATGATGAATTATTATGAAAATTAAATTATAATTTCATATTAAGGTGGTTTTATTAAGTAATTTTGATAGGAAATGATATTTAGGACCTAATTGTGAAAAAGTTGTGAATTAGAGGTTGGTGTTGAAATTCAGAATATCAAAGGTTGTGAAATAGTTTGTAATGATAGAATAAAGTGTTGATTGAGAAAAATTAGTTCAATTGATGGCTGAATTGAGCAGGGACTAAATTGTAAAAATTGTAAATTTTGGGCTAAAAGTGCAATTTTAAAAATTAAAGAGCATAAATTATGAAGTGAAATAGAAATGAAATATATGCTGATGAGTGAAAATATTTTACATTATAGATCAAGAAACCAAAGAAGAAAGAGGAAAAGAAAAAGTTGCAGAGTAGTCCCTAAATTTCAAAATCTTCTACAAATCAGCCGGGTAAGTTCATATGGTTGAATTTATATGTTTATTTGTGAATGATTGAATGATATAATGTGCTGTTAAATATGAATTTGCCGTGGGATTGTGAAAAATATGATAAATGAAAGAATAAATGGTGGTAATTCAAATTAGGAAAAACGCAGAATTGAGTACGTTCGTGTCGTGACATGTGATGAATTGACGGATAAGACCATGGTTAATCCATGGCAAATGTGAAATGTAGGTATGGTATCATCCATACTGAGTTATGAAATGTAGGTATGGTATCATCCATACCGAGTTGTGAAATGTAGGTATGGTATCATCCATACCGAGTTGTGAAATGTAGGTATGGTATCATCCATACCGAGTTGTGAAATGTAGGTATGGAATTATCCATACTGAGTTGTGAAACGTGGCACTGAGCAACGACGTACTCAAATTCGTAAGACGTTTCCTAATTTGATAAGAAGTAATATAAAATGAGTGAATCAAATGGAAGAGATTGAGTAGTTGTTAATGTTGAGCTCAACTATGTGAAGTATTTTAACAATGGTTGTGAATGGCAGGGAACTTTAGTAAATGTTTTGTTATTGTTTTGGAAATATTATGTGTGGTAAGCTACTTTTAAACCTATGAACTTACTAAGCTTCATTAAGCTTACTTGTGTGTGTTTGATATTTTTATGTAGATTGAATTAAAGAGAAGTGGAAGATCGGATCATCACAGCAAAACTCACTATCCAGATCAATTCCGGTAGCTTTTGTTTTATGTTTAAAGGTTTATATGGCATGTATAGAGTTTAAATGAGATGGAGTAAAGATGTTATAAACTAGTTAATGATATTTTGCAACGAAACAGTTTTTTAATTACAGCAGTAACGTGATTTTGAAAAATCACCAAAAATAGAAGAAATAGAATTAGAAAGTGAAAGAGATATGAATTGAAAGATATTTGAGTCTATTTTCATATGAAAGAAATAGAGTAAGCAAAAGATATGGAAATAATGAGATATTTAAATTTTAGTGAAACTGGTTCTGAATGAATTCGTGATCCCCTGTTCTGTCTTTGAAAAATCATTAGAAATTGTATAAAAATAATTGTGGGATATAGTTTATATGAATGGAATCCTGAATGAGTCTATTTTCAAATGAAATAAACAAGGAGGCCATCTAAATTCTGTACAAAGAGTAATTTGATTCGTAGTGAAGAGAGGTCAGAGCAGTTGAACAGTAAAATAGGGGAAACTTTAATGAATAAACTGTACTAATTGGCCACATGAAAAATTATGGAAAAATTACAGTAAAAAGATATATGAGTCTAGTTTCAGGAAAAATTAACAGATCTTAATTTGGAGTTCCGCAGCTCTAGATATAAATATTTTAGTGACTATGATGCAGATGGACAGTTTTAAATTTTATGCCAAATTTAGTAGTTAAGTTTAGTAATGCCTCGTGCTCGACTCCGGCAACGGTCTCGGGTAAGGGGTGTTACATTTATTGGTATCAGAGCTTTGGTTTAGACGATTCTCGGAACGAATGTGATGTATAAAATGTTTAGAAATACATGCCATATAAATCTGTGATAGTGGGATGTGAATGATCCGATCTAACTATTAATTTTTGTTTACAGATTGTAAAGATGTCTGATAGACCCGAGGGTGCTGATCATGAAGAGGAAGTTAATAGTAGAGTACAGACTTCTGAGCAGGGAACAAGTAATAATGTTCCGATTTCTTTGATGAGAGAGGAAGAACTTAAAAATTTGATTTATGGGGTAATGAATCAGTGGTTTAGTGAAACAATACAAGGAAGAAGTCAGGCACAACAACCTCCTCCTCCCCCTACTGTACCACCAGTTACAGCCCAGTTGCTCCTCCTTCAGTAGATGAATCTATCAAAAGAACACCGATTGAGAAACTCAGAAAGTTCGGAGCTGAAGAATTTCGGGGAAGATCGGATGATGATCCAGTTAAAGCAGAGTATTGGCTAAAGAGTTTGGAGAGAGTTTTCAAACAGATGATTTGTTCTCCGGAGGACTATCTGAGGTGTGCAGTTTCATTATTGAAAGAAGAAGCGTATAATTGGTGGGAAACCATTGAGGCAGTGGTACCTGCAGATAAACTTACCTGGGAATTCTTCCAAAATGAGTTTAGAAAAAATTATGTGGGAAGGAGATATTTAGATAAAAAGAAAAGGGAATTCCTTGATCTTCGACAGGAGAATAAAACAGTGACTGAATATGAAAGAGGATTTGTGTATCTCAGTAGGTATGCTCGGGATGTTGTACCGACAGAGGAAGAAATGTGCATTAGATTTGAAGAAGGGCTTAATGATGAAATCAGAATGATGATAGGAGGCTCTGAGATTCGAGAATTTGTGGTTCTGTCTGATCGAGCTCAAAAGATGGAAGAAGTGTATAATAGAAAGATGCAAAGAGAAAGAAAAGGCAAAGAAGTATATAAAAGAAGTTTCTCTAGACCAACTTCGACTATTCCAGCTAAAAAGTTCAGAGATGATTTTAGTCGATCTGTTACAATTCCGGAACGATCAAATAAAAGTAAAACAACTCAAAGGGAGGCCGGAGTGACTAATAAACCAGCAGCTAGTACTGGTAGTGTGCAAAATATTCCGAGACCTAGATGCAAAAATTGTGGTAGATTTCATATTGGTGAATGTTGGGGAAGAACCGGAGCTTGTTATATGTGGCGGAAACTGATCATTTTATTCGGGACTGTCCTCAGTCATTAAAGAAAATAAAGAACTAGGCGAGAAACAAACAAATACTCCTCAGAAAAGTAGACGTTCGGGTCAAAGTAGTGCTGCTGAGACTGCTCGTTCGGGAATGAGAGATACTGTAGCCCGATCAGAAACAAGGGCACCTGCACATACATATGCTACTCGGGCAAGAGAGGAAGCTTCTGCTTCAGATGTGATAGCTGGTATTTTCCATCTTTTTAATGATTCTGTGTATACTTTAATTGATCCTGGATCTACGCATTCATATATTTGCACTACATTAGTGTCAGAAAAGAAAATGACTGTTGAGTCCACTGACTTTGATATGCAAGTCACTAATCCGTTAGGGCAAAGTGTGTTAGTTAATTTAATATGTCGAAAGTGTCCACTGAAAATACAAGGCTGTGAATTCTCTGCTGATTTAATGTTGTTACCTTTCCGAGAATTTGATGTTATTCTTGGCATGGATTGGTTGATTAAACACGATGCCATAGTGAATTGTAGAAAAAAACGGGTTGATTTAAAATGTCAGACAGGGGAAATAGTTTCAGCTGAGTTTGGAGATAAAAAGAATGATGTCAGAATTATATCAGCCATTACAGCTCAGAAATTGATTCGGAAGGGTAATGAAACATTTTTAGCTTATATTCTTGATACTCGGGGTTCTGAATTGAAGATGGAACAGTTGCCAGTTGTTAATGAGTTCACTGATGTGTTT